>CM056839.1:19735895-19970895 GCA_029853015.1 Chelidonichthys spinosus | reverse complement strand
TTAGTCGTCTCATTCTCGATAAGAACTTTGTCCAAGTGGCCAGCTTTGGTACTACAACATGTATCGCTCCCATAGAGCATAGATTTATATTTGAAAACGTTCAGAAAGGTGATTTTAAAGTGTATGATATCGTTAGTGTAGCAGCCATGTTGGACTCTGGGATCCGGTACTGGATCCAAAGTTAGCCGACTTCTTATTGTTGCGTATTTAAAGGCTTATTCAGACCCGTAGTGAGTCGCTTTGTTCCGATTCAGGGAGAAATGTTTATACATGTTGCATTCGGACCTCGGTTAGATTCGTGTTCAGACAACGCAAATGCCCTGAACGCCACACGCTCGCTATCTGTTCCGTGATTGGTCCAAATTTTGTTGGATGTTTGAATTTTATCTCGGAGTAGTCGCCATGGTTACGTTCTTGTTAAAATCACCCCCAGGAAATCTAAGATGGATCGTTTACTCTATAACCCGAATTTAAACGAGACGATGTGTAATTCAGTTTACGAATCATACCGCACAGGAAGGGGCGGGGCTTAGCCTGTTCATATACTATCTATTGGAAGATGTTTTACTTCTTGTCTGAACGCTTTAATGGCCCTCCTCCATGTTGGAAGTTTCCATTCCCTCGAAGCTGTCGGTCCGTTATGCAAATCTCAGTCCCAAGAAACCGTTTTTATGAATGAAGGTGTGAACGTCAGCGTGTCTGTTTACAGCCGAGGAAGGCGGTGTGAAGCCAGTTTTAAGCTGGTTTGAAGCCAGTGTGAAGCCGGTGTGAAGCCGGTTTTAAGCCAGTGTGATGCCGGTGTGAAGCCGGTTTTAAGCCAGTGTGATGCCGGTTTGAAGCTGGTTTGAAGCCAGTGTGAAGCCGGTTTGAAGCCGGTTTGAAGTTGGTTTGAAGCCGGTGTGAAGCCAGTGTGAAGCCGGTTTGAAGCCGGTTTGAAGTTGGTTTGAAGCCGGTGTGAAGCCAGTGTGGAGCCGGTTTGAAGCCAGTGAGAAGCTGGTTTGAAGCCGGTGTGAAGCCAGTGTGGAGCCGGTTTGAAGCCGGTTTGAAGCTGGTTTGAAGCTGGTTTGAAGCTGGTTTGAAGCCGGCGATGATGTAACTTGTAAATATGGAGACAGCAGCACTACGATGATATTTGCCAAAATTATGTTTTGGTGTAGAAGTGATTTCATGTATTAGTTGTTGTTTTTTTCAGTCCTAACTATTCTCTGTACGCATTTTCTTTTTTTTATATAAATAGGAACAATTGAACTAGATTAATATTGATTTTTCAGGACTCGTAGAAGTATTTCCTTCCTCTCTCTCTTCGTTAGCAGCAGGTGGTTTCAGAAGCAGTCGAGGACAAATTAAAAGTAGAAACAGCTCGAGGGCAAAGACAGAAACACTTTAGATGTTAAAAAGCTGCGTTTGTAAATGAATACGTGACCTTCGATGTGCCAAGAACAACACGGCAGGGTGGCGGTGTTTTATTACCGTTTTCTTCTTGAACTAAACGTCTGATATGTTTATATTCTTAACTTTAACTCTTGTTGTTTCCTCTGAAATGTGTGAAAGTGCAATCCATGTACAGACCCTGTTTTTTATGTGCATGCCGTCGTAGTGATGCGGTTTACCGGAGAGGAACCGGATCCACCGATCTGTGTGTTACGAGGTGAAGATCAGATGACGTGTTTTACCTCATCAAAGGTTCTGTAAAGGTTCTTTTTACGCTTCCTGTTGTTGTTTTACACTTTTCTTTGACAATAAAAAAAATACAGTTCACTGCATCTCTGCTTGTCTGATATTCTACTGGTTTTTAATAATCTACCTTTTGGTCTGAAATATCTTGACAACAACAGACATTCATGCTTCCTAGAGGATGAACCCTGAAGACTTTGGGGATCCTCTGACTTTTTTCCTGCAGTCTCCATCATCATTTAGTCAATGTTAAACGTCTATTTGATAGGTTGTAACATGTTGTGGATATTCATCGTCCCCAGAGGATGAACCCATTTATTCAGTGTAATATCTGGTAACAGGGACCCTCGTACTTTTTTCCTCTGTTGCCGTCAGCAGAATGATATTGTAGTTTTAAATAAGGATTACCATGAATATCTGCATAGACATTCATGTTTCCCAGAGGAGGAACCCTGAAGACTTTGGTTTTCCTGCAGCTCCATCTACATTTACTCAATGTCAAACATATACCCGATAGATTATATAACATGTTGTGCATATTCATCATCCCCAGAGGATGAACCCTGCTGACAAGTACTGGATGGGTTGGGATGGTTCCTCGTGCATGGTCGCCCCAGGATGAACTGTAATAACTCTCTTAGCTGGACTTTTTTGTTGACTGCTGATTGGTGAATGTTAGCATGCTGCTAACCATAAGAGCTGCTATAGCATGGCTGTAGACCGGGTTTCTCCTGCCCCCCTTTGCTTTAGTGCTCCTGTACGTGAGATTTAGAGGGGGGTCTTCTCTTTCAGGTCTTTGTCTGTGCTCAGTCAGACTCTTGTTCCCCCCATGTGGGTCTGTGGTCCTTCATTGGGGTCCGTGTGGGGTCTAACGGGGACAAGTGTCCCACGGCCCCCCCATATATCAGGGGCTGTCTGGCCCGGCTGTAGACCACCACCGGCTCTCGCTGACCCCGCCGCAGATTAGCTAGGTGGCTCGCGTTCAGAGAGTCCGATGAAAGAGGCCGCGAGTAATCAAATGCAAATACGTAGAATTTAAGAAGGCCGGGGGGTCGTGAACAGACCTGTCTGTCAGCCTGTCTGTGGTCGCTGGTGAGGTAATGATGGCAGAGATACAGCGCTGTAACGCTACACCTGCGTGTGATGGACACCCAACACTCCGCTGGACCAGCAGGATCCTGCATCTTCATGCCCGAGCTGAGGGCTGTTTTCCTGGAAAGGAGAGCTGATGATGCCCCCCCCCCCCCCCCCCCCCCCAGCTCCCTGCTGGCCCCCCTGGAAGGCTATTACCTGCTGGACTTGGCTCTCCAGCTGGATTGCAGGGCTCATAATAGTAATGTGGGAGGCTGTTCAGACGAGAGGCCGGTAACCCGAGGCCGGTATTATTGTGAAGCCGCTGACGGCTGCAGGTAAGAGGAGCCGCCGGTGAAACGCTAACCGGCCTCTCGCTCCGACCGGGAACGCTGTGGACTCAACGTGTCCACGGAGGGAGGATCCACATCTTTCACCACGTTGGATATTTTATACATTTCAATATTTGATCAGTCGTGTCCACGGAAACTAAATATGTGAGGGTTGTAAAGCCTAACGAGGCAAATTTGTAATATAAATACTATTGACTAATTGACTAATTTTTCATTATGCAGTCATTCAATCCATACATAAATAAACATTAAAAAATATATGAAATATTAATTAAAAATTGGTAAAAAAAAAAAAAAACTTGCTAAATTGCAGTAGTAAACAGTGTATATAGAGAAAAACTATATAATAAAACAATTATTATATTTTTCATTTCCATTTACAGCCACAATTAGTACAATAAACAATGTAATCGTAGCACTACTCGTAATGAGAAAACTGAGTAAATACTCTATTTTTAATTCAATTAGAGGGTCATTTGGCTGGGAATGGCTTTAACATTGACTGGTCAATCTGGTTGTCTGCCGAGGAAGATCATGTGATATGACTGAAAGCTCCAGAACAGTGAGAATGAACTTGTTGCGTTTGGGAACCTTCTGGAGAAAGTGGGAGAATCACTGGGAGGTCTGAAACGGTCTCTGTTGCCCCCACGACTCCACTGGTATTCCTCTGGAGGAAAGGGTTAGGAAATGGGGGTTGGTGTGGGAGCTGTGTGGACTCCCAGTAGCTCCCAGTGGCTCCCAGTAGCTGAAGCTCATCTACACGATCCCCCCAAAAAACCCCGATGTGAACAAGTGGATGGGGAAGAGACAGGGAATACATCTATTTTATCACACAGCTAATGAAAGGCCTGTTTCCTGGGTAACTGCTGGTAGCATTGTCATGTAGGTCTAGGGGGGGTCTCTAACTGGTCTCGGGGCAGTGGTGTGGATGGTGGAGCAGACAGAGAGAGAGGCTGGATGGAGCCCCAGATTTATTACAGTGAAGGTTTTGTGAAAGTTCACCTACCTTACTCCAGTGAGGCTCCGCGGACCCCCTTCTGTCAGAGTCCTTCCTGTAAAGCGGTCTGATAGCTTTATTTACACGTCGCTTCACACTCAACAGTCTCGAGTCCTTCAAAAAAACACATAAAACCACCTACTCAGGCTTCAGCAGGAAGACGTGAGCCAGTTAGTTTAAACCAGGAAGAGTGAAGCCGACGCTGGAGTGCCTTAAAGCTGTCATTCTCTCTGCTGGCCACCAGGGAGCGACTCCTCTCTGGTTGTATAGAAGTCTATGAGAAAATGGTCCTACTCTCTGCTGGCCACCAGGCGATCTCTCTGGTTGTATAGAAGTCTATGAGAAAATGGTCCTACTTCTCTCTTGATGTATTATCTCAGTAAACATTGTCAAACATGAGTTTATGGTCTCAATCTCTAGTTTCAAGTCTTCTTCAATCCAGCATGATGTTCATTTAGTACATTATGGTCCATTTAGAGTCCACCAGACCAGAAAGCAGAGGATGCTTTAGGGGGCGGGGCTTACCTGCTGATCGACAGGCCTCTACTCTACAGTTGTCCGTGTTTCCGTCTTACAACTTTAACGCTTTCACGGTGTGTTTTCCCTTCAGGGTGGCTAATTGGAAGCGCCTCATATTCAGCGTTTGACCAAAGCTCCGCCCTCTCTTGTCACTCAGGAAAAAGAGTTGGAGTGTTGTTGTTGAATAACAGTGACAGGAGAGCTTGTGTTTTAGATAATATGACCTCACAGGAATACATAAATAAAGAAAAGGATCGGGCCCAGTATGGAACCTTGTGGGACTCCATAGAAAACGCAGAAGGTGAAGATGAGTAGCAAAGCAAAACAATGACAGAATCTGTTGGTTAAATATGAAGACCTCATGTGAACCGTGACGTGAATCAGCCACAAACTAAAGGAAGTCCGACACCGTTGACACCGGTGGACACGAACGTGAAAACAAACCTTATCTTATCGTCACGGCAGCACATTAAAAACCCCACAATCCCACAGCAACAGAAACCCATCAGAGTGTCTCTCAGGTTTTACTGCCTGTCTGTCTGCTCTGATACAGGGAGACACGTTGATGTTTAACATGTGAGTCCTGAAGGAATCCTGAAGGTCCTGCCGGTGTCATGTGGGTGCTGATGCGTCCCGGGGCATCGGGGTCAGGACTACAGATCTGCAGGTCTTTGTATGCAGGATCTTGAGGGGTGACGGTCTGTTTGGGGAGTGTGTGTTTGCATGTTTGCCTCTTTGTGCCGGCGGTTGCGGTGCAGGCCGGTGCTTCTTTGTGAGGAGGACACAGGCTGAGGGGTAATCCGACATCCATCACAGGCTTAGTGAGCAATACACACTCTGTGTAACAACACGGGGACAATGCCCGGGAAACAGTGGGAGGGCCCCGTTATTCATTACGCAGGGCCGGGGGACGCTCTTTTGTAGGTGCTTCAGGGGGACTGAATGAGGCGGCAGAAGACCGGCATGACAAAGCCGATTCCAGGAGTCACCAGTAAAACCTCCACGGAGATCTGGGAAACCTATGGGAAGAGCTGTGGGAGGCTCTGGGAAACCCCCCCATCCAGACCCCGTCTCACCTGCTGCAGGGGTCAAAGGTGGTGGGATTCATGGGGGTCACAGTGGATCAAGTTCACATCGATTCTAATCATCAACTGTTATCAGTATCCATTTAAATGTGTCCTGGCAACTCTGAAAAATACTGTTTTGTGGGGGGGCAAATGTTTTTTATTTATTAGCAAATAACAACAAAGTTGAAACAATATTTCAGGTTTAATCTTGAGTTTTGCATCCATTCAAACTCATGTTTCCAGGATGAATGAAACGCTCAGCCAATGAAAACCAGCGTGCTTCTTTTTTTCATTCACATTTATATCGAAATCGAAATTGAAGTACATTATACAGCACAACATACAAACCACCCTAGTTTTTAGTTTTTTTGAAAGGGTCTCTAAAACCTGAACTCCTAAAGGTAGTCTCCATTGTCCTCCTGATGGCGTCCAGGTAACCTGGAGGTTCCTGAGTCACCGCGGCGACAAAACAATGGTCTCTAAATACGAGAGTCAGTTACCAAACATCTCCGCTTACACTTCACACCACACCAAGGTTACCGTGGCAGCAGATCCAGAGTCTCTCACCTGGGCCACGTTGTCCCAGAGGAAGAGTCTCACCTGGGCCACGTGGTTCTGGAGGACTAGTCTTACCTTGGCCACGTGGTTCTGGAGGACTAGTATCACCTGATACCTGGTGAACCTCGAGCTGCTGAGGAGGGAAACTGAGCAAACAAACATAAACAGAGCAGTTGGGGGGGGGGGCTGAGTCCTGTACGCCTTCTTGGCCGCCCCAGCCTGACCTTGGCCCGGGCATGCCTAGACCTGCCTCACCACGCGGCCTGCAGGACTTGGACCGGCTCAAAGAGAACGGAAAATACCGGCCTCCTCCTCGTCCACCTCCCTCCCTCGTCTCACGATTCCTTTCTGTTTCCACTCCACATCGCTGGTCTGATTCCAGCCGCTTGGCCCCCGGGTGCGTGTTTAGCACCCCCTCGTTACTCACTGCTCCGCAAACTTTCATTTGATCTCTTTATGTCTCCGTTTGTTCCACAGCTTTGAGAGCGCTGCTGCTGCCGTGGCGACGGCAGCCCACAAAAGGGCCCGGGTCCACACACACACACCCGGTCCGGCCCGGTCCAAGCCTCGGACCCCCTTTGCTGCCGCCCAGACCCATTCAGAGTGCTCAGGCCGTCCACGGAGGAACGTGATCCGAGTGGACGTGGGATCCAGCGAGAGACTCGGCTTCCCAAGAGGCTCACAGTCGGGGAGTTTCTGGCTCCGCTGGCGTTTCACACGGAGCGTGTTTGATCCCGGGTCAGAGTCCTCCTCCTCTTCATCCTCCTCTTCCTCTCCATCCTCCTTTCTCCTCCTCTCCATCCACCTCTCAATCCTCCTCGTCTTCCTCCTCCTCTTCATCCTCTCTGCATCCTCCTCCTTCTCTCCATCCTCCTTTCTCCTCCTCTCAATCCTCTTCTTCCTCCTCATCTTCATCCTCCTCTTCCTCCTCCTCTTCATCCTCCTCTCCCTCCTCATCCTCCTCATCCTCTTTGTCTTCCTCATCTTCATCATGTCACTCATCAGCTCTGAGGGAAACATCAGATCCTGGTTCTCTCACCCCTTCCATCCTCAGGGCAACAATGTTGTTTTCATCGACATATCTAAGTGAGCCAGGAGGACCTCTTCTTCTCCTCCTCTTCTTCTTCTTCTTCTTCTTCTTCTTCTCTTCTCTGAGTTTTTCCCCCAAACAACCTCCTGAGTTTAATATGTGATCCAATAACCTGCTGTGTCAGCAATGATTGACTCCTCAGGAGGGATGTGACGCCGCAGCCAAGTCTGAAAGACTCCTACCATCATACACACTTATTATTTATCCACGTGTGTATGTGTATGTGTGTGTGTGTGTGTGTGTGTGTGTGTGTGAGTGTGAGCGTGTGTGTGTGTGTGTGTGTGTGTGTGTGTGTGTGAGTGTGTGTGTGTGTGTGTGTGTGTGTGTGTGTGTGTGTGTGTGAGTGTGAGCGTGTGTGTGTGTGTGTGTGTGTGTGTGTGAGCGTGTGTGTGTGTGTGTGTGAGTGTGAGCGTGTGTGTGTGTGTGTGTGTGTGTGTGTGTGTGTGTGTGTGTGTGTGTGTGTGTGTGTGTGTGAGTGTGTGTATGTGTGTGTGTTGCAGCCTGCTGGTTATTATAAAAGTTAATGGCTGAGCAACGCGTCTATGACATTTATAACACCTCCTCCTCCTCAGCATCACTGTCTGCTTTACAGCTGGATGAGTCAGGGGGGAGGTGTGTGTGTGTGTGTGTGTGTGTGTGTGTGTGTGTGTGTGTGTGTGATCTTTACACCCCCCGCCAGGGATCAGACAAACACTTATTAACTGAGAGGAATGCAAACAGGCCGGAGCTGCTGAGACGTAGGACGGGGGGGCTGGGAGGGGGGGGGGGGTGAAGAAAGGGAAAGGAGAAAGAGGAGAACCCCCCCCCCCCTTCTCCTCCCCTGACTTCTTGTAAACTCCCACCCAGGAGATCCAGAACAAAGCAGCCGAGGCTGCAGACGTGGAGACCGTACGGACCACAGACGGCCCTCCACCCCCCAGTCACAGACAGGAAGTCACAGACAGGAAGTCACAGACGGGAAGTCACAGACAGGAAGTCACAGACGGGAAGTCACAGACAGGAAGTCATAGACGGGAAGTCACAGACGGGAAGTCACAGACGGGAAGTCACAGACAGGAAGTTACAGACAGGAAGTCACAGACAGGTGTCACAGACGGAATGTCACAGACAGGAAGTCACAGATGGGTGTCACAGACGGGAAGTCACAGACAGGAAGTCACAGACGGGAAGTCACAGACGGGAAGTCACAGACAGGAAGTTACAGACAGGAAGTCACAGACAGGTGTCACAGACGGAATGTCACAGACAGGAAGTCACAGACAGGAAGTCACAGACAGGAAGTCACAGATGGGTGTCACAGACGGGAAGTCACAGACAGGAAGTCACAGACGGAATGTCACAGACAGGAAGTCACAGATGGGTGTCACAGACGGGAAGTCACAGATGGGAAGTCACAGACAGGAAGTCACAGACAGGTGTCACAGACGGAATGTCACAGACAGGAAGTCACAGATGGGAAGTCACAGACAGGAAGTCACAGATGGGTGTCACAGACGGGAAGTCACAGACAGGAAGTCACAGACGGAAGTCACAGGCTGCGTTTCGGATCGCATGTATTTGCACCGATGCATGCACGAGACTTGTGAGTTTCCGCCGGAACTCGTCATAAACACGCCAAGTTCTCACCACGTCAAGTCGGACACAGGTGCACTTCACTGACTTTAAAAAAAAATTATTTAAACTTTATTAATAATTCTATACATAACAACAACTATCGCGCCAGGGGAAACTTCACAGACTTTGCACATAGAATATGGCTTTCTTCGTCACGGATGAACTCGAGCCGAGGCATTTGAAGTCCCGTTGTTGACGGAGGCTGAGGAATTTACTCACGTGGGAAATACCACGTGATAATTCTAACCAACGACGTTGAGGGGAGTGTCTTATGTCCGCACTTATTTGAGATCTGCACAGAAAAGCATGCGGAGGGAGGTACCCTGGAGATACCGCAAGTTTTTAAAGTCATGTGACATGTCGCAAAGGGAAGTTATCACCAGCTTTTGTGACATTTTTTTCCCAGAATGCCTTGTTTTTGCGAGGCAAATACATGCGCATGCTTGATTCTAAACGCGCCTACAGACAGGAAGTGGCAGACAGGAAGTCACAGGGTTTTATTGGGTAGTTTATATCATATGAATATGAAGTTTACATCACATGTGAGCAGGACGACCTTCCACCGTGACCTTGTGCTGCCGTTGTCCCCTCGCTCACTGTTTTGCAAGTCAACACACACACACACACACACATACAAACGGCTGCTTATTCAGGACTCTGACAGACCGGCGGATTAAGGACTCGGGGACCCTGAAAGGCCTCCACGCAGACCCGGGACTCTGGAGTTAAGCGGCCGTGAATGAGATGTGGCGACTCCAAAACAAAGATACTGTGTCAGTCCGCCGCACCGAGGGGCAGCGCTGACGTCACGCCGCACAAAAGAGGGGACACTAAAATATATAGGAGGGGGGGGGGCACGAGGACCGCTCTGAGTCCTGGTCTCTACTCTCAGACCGGCTGCCAAGTCCTCTCTTTGTGTCCGGACCCACAGGAGCATTCGCTCCGGGTCCCGCCGGGGGTCTACGTTCTGATCCATATTGGGTAAAATATAGGCTCCCCCTCTCCTCATGGGTGGCCAGAGGACCCAGGACCCGGGACTCTCGTAGTGGTCTCCATGGGGATGAGCAGGACTTGGGGAGGTATCCGGCTTACTGGAAACGTGGTTTATTGTTGACTTTCAGGAATGAGGAGGGGGCTGCTAGGAGGGACAGGGGGGGGCTGGTGCTTCCTGGTCCAGCTGGGTCTTCATAGTCCTGCTCTCCTCACAGGTCAGCTGAGACCGACTGTAGTCCTGCGTATATGTATACCGGTATGTATATGTATAGTATAAATATGTGGAGAGTAAAAGTACACAAGTATTATCAGCTGAATGTGACTGAAGTTTAAAAGTACACAATAAAGCTTTAGATAAAAAACAAAAACCTTCCACTGTTTACAGTAGGAGTAATAGTAGTAGTACTTAGTAGGTATTGTGTACTTGTATACAAATAGTCTAATCTAAATGACGTAAAACCAGAACAGAAGTTTCCAGAACAAGAGGTACAAAAACACAAGAAAAGTCAGGTTTGTGTTTCAGGGGAAACAACAAATGTTGTGTATTAGCGCCCTCCAGTGGCGGAGATAATAATTACTACACAGACACACCCACAGACAATACTGCTGTACTTGAGAATCCTGCAGTACTTTTACTGCACTGAGCTGATAATACTTCTGTGTGTTTGTGTGTGTATATATGTGTATTGTTTATATATAGTTTCTATATATATATATTGTTATATATATTGTTTTGATCAGCTGACCTGCAGCTCCGCTGGGTCACATGACATCCGCTTCCCCTGCTCGGTTGAACTCGACAGACTCAGCTGAAAGGCTCCTGCAGCAGGTAACACGAGACACGGACTTTAACACGATAAAACACCACTTTGATTATTTTTTTACCTGCTAGTTGTCAAATAGCTGGACGGAAATACGCAACGTCCTCGGCTGTAAAACCACTGGTTTAACGAGGCTCGTTCCGTTATCTTGACACGGTGACGCTGAACACTGAGGTTTTAACGGGATAACTGGTGTATTGTGTGTTTAGTTTACGCCGAGTTGTCAGGTGGACTCGACCAATCCTGAGACACTAACCGTTTTCTCTCTCAGCGTGTGTGACGTAGGCAGATCTAACGGATTCGGAGTTTGGCGTTATTCTCCCCGCAGAGACTCCAGACTCAGAAGTAATAGTTCCTTAAAGACAGTGAGCTGGTAGTGAAGCTGAAACACGGCGGTGAAGCAGATTAACATGTATTTCTACTTCATTGCAACATGATTTTAAAATTAAAAATAAAAAAAAGCCTCGCGAGGACAAAGAAGATCAGGGGTCAAAGTCAGCCGCTGCACCTACTGATAACACGCCTCATTTAATTGTGCTGCTTCATCGTGAACATCATCATCATCAGAGACGCACGAGCCTGTTGGATGAAGGATCAGGGTCCTGCAGGATCAGGACTCCTTCTAGGGCTCAGGTCTGAACCCTGAAGTCACAGCAGAGCGAGTTTCCCCTCTGGTGTCACTTCAGTCACATATGACGTCATGCCACATGTTGATGGTTTACTTACCATCTTAATGACGTCATTCCAAAACAGTTGTTGAGAAGAATTTGTTGTCTAGAAAAGAAAAAAAAAACAGTTTATTTCCGAGATGTTTCCGATGTGATTTTGTAGAAAGATATTTATGTTTTTTATGCTCAGACAATAATATTTGTATTTAACTTGAACTATTCTTGAAATCCTAAACCAAGCAGCTGCTGGTCTGACTCCGTCTCCGGTGGTCTGCTGAGACTCCAACATGCCGTCCAACCGCTCGGTGTCCGACGGCGACATCACGCAGTTCGTCAACTGCCGGATCCTGAGGGACCACCGGCTGCACAGGTATCTCCCTCCTCCTCCTCCAATCAGGTTCTAGCAGCACTGACCTCCTCCAATCAGGTTCTAGCAGCACTGACCTCCTCCAATCAGGTTTTAGCAGTACTGACCTCCTCCAATCAGGTTCTAGCAGCACTGACCTCCTCCAATCAGGTTCTAGCAGCACTGACCTCCTCCAATCAGGTTCTAGCAGCACTGACCTCCTCCAATCAGGTTCTAGCAGCACTGACCTCCTCCAATCAGGTTCTAGCAGCACTGACCTCCTCCAATCAGGTTCTAGCAGCACTGACCTCCTCCAATCAGGTTCTAGCAGCACCTGTCCTCTGAGAACTTCATCCAGAAATCCAGCAACGTTCCACGTTCTTTTAGGAAATATTCATGTTCAGTTATCAGATGGTGGAGTTTGTTTGGTGATTTGCAGACGTCTGTCCTTCCTTCCTGTCTGTCTGTCTGTCTGTCTGTCTGTCTGTCTGTCTGTCTGTCTGTCTGTCTATCTTCCTTACTTCCTCAATACTCCAAATAAGTAATGTAGCTTGAATTTATACTTACAGTACTTGAATAATAAATGTACTTAGTTACATTCTGTGTGTGTGTGTGTGTGTGTGTGTGTGTGTGTGTGTGTCTCAGAGAGGACCTGTGGGTTCGTGACGGGAGGATTTTGGACCCAGAGAAGTTGTTCTTTGATGAGCAGGGTTACGCAGACCAGCAGGTGGACTGTGAAGGCAGCATCATCGCCCCTGGCTTCATAGACGTCCAGATCAACGGTAACACACACACACACACACACACACACCTGTAGGACATGTCCTCAGTGTGTCCTCCGTCTCCAGGAGGGTACGGGATCGACTTCTCTCAGGCCTCGGAGGACGCCGGCGCCGGCGTGTCCTTCGTGGCGAAGAAGGTGCTGCAGCACGGCGTGACGTCCTTCTGTCCCACGCTGGTGACGTCGCCGCCCGCCGTCTACCACAAGGTGAGACGACGCGTCCGTCCTCCATCTTCGGCGTGGACAAGATAACGATCATAATAAATGTGTGTTTCAGGTTCTGCCTCAGGTCAAAGTTCAGCAGGGAGGAGAGAACGGAGCCGGCGTCCTCGGTGAGAAGAGGAGCGTCTTAATCTGCCGTACAGAGCTCCACACACACACCTCACTGATAGGGAAGTGTGTGTGTGTGTGTGTGTGTGTGTGTGTGTGTGTGTGTGTGTGTGTGTGTGTGAGAGAGCAGGAGTTCATCTGGAGGGTCCGTTCATCAGCGAGGAGAAGAAAGGAGCACACCCACAGAAGTTCCTCCGGACCTTCCAGACCCGAGGCATGGAGGACCTGATGGAGGTCTACGGCAGCCTGGACAACGTCGCCATGGTGACCCTGGCTCCCGAGCTGGCCGGCAGCCAATCGGTGGTGAGGGAGCTCTGCCAGAGAGGCATCACCGTGTCTTTAGGTGAGCGAGCTGCCCGGTCCTCGTACCAACAGGGTCCTCCTCTGTGGAGTCCTGGTCCTCGTACTAACAGGGTCCTCCTCTGTGGAGTCCCGGTCCTCGTACCAACAGGGTTCTCCTCTGTGGAGTCCCGGTCCTCGTACCAACAGGGTCCTCCTCTGTGGAGTCCTGGTCCTCGTACTAACAGGGTCCTCCTCTGTGGAGTCCTGGTCCTCGTACCAACAGGGTCCTCCTCTGTGGAGTCCTGGTCCTCGTACCAACAGGGTCCTCCTCTGTGGAGTCCTGGTCCTCGTACTAACAGGGTCCTCCTCTGTGGAGTCCTGGTCCTCGTACTAACAGGGTCCTCCTCTGTGGAGTCCTGGTCCTCGTACCAACAGGGTCCTCCTCTGTGGAGTCCTGGTCCTCGTACCAACAGGGTCCTCCTCTGTGGAGTCCTGGTCCTCGTACTAACAGGGTCCTCCTCCGTGTCTCCCCCTGCAGGCCACTCGGTGGCCAACCTGTCCCAGGCGGAGGACGCCGTCCTCCACGGAGCCTCCTTCATCACACACCTGTTCAACGCCATGCTGCCCGTGAGTCCCGATCCCCGAGCAGAACCTGAACCTGGACCAGTCAGAACTGGGTCTCTGAAGGGGTCTTCTCAGATCTCCCTCATGACCCTCCCTCTCCCTGTCTCTGATGTGATCCAGTTCCACCACCGAGACCCGGGTATAGTGGGTCTGCTGACCAGTGATCAGGTCCCAGCAGACCGGACGGTGTACTACGGGATGATCGCCGACGGGATCCACACCAACCCCTCGGCGCTACGCATCGCCCACAGAGCGCACCCTGCAGGTGGGTGGAGGCGGCTGCAGCTGCTGATGTCGCCGGAGCGGGTCCTGATGTCACTTCCTGTCTTCATGTCTGTCTGTCTGTCTGTGCCTTCAGGTCTGGTCCTGGTGACGGACGCCATCACAGCCATGGGTCTCCCTGAGGGACGCCACACCCTGGGCCAGCAGGTCATCGAGATCCAGGGTCTCCACGCCTATGTAGCAGGTCTAGACTTCCTCTTATACATCAGCACATTCCTGTCTGGTCTGGTCCGGTCTGGTCTGGTGGTCTGGTCTGCGGAGAGGACAACTCTCTACGTCTGAATGGAGATCAGATTTAGTTTAGTCCACGGAGACGCTTCAATTGCTGATTCATCATTTTTTTCCCATGATTCAGGTGTTATTGATTTTGTAATAGATTTCTCTGTGCTTTGATCTCCTCCTGTCCCTGAAGGCACCACGACGCTCTGCGGCAGCATAGCCACCATGGACATGTGTGTGCGTCACTTGAAACACGCCACCGGTGAGTTTGGCATCATCTGTTTTTATGGTTTCTATGAAAACGTGCTGATTGACAGACAAATATTACAGTTTAAACCGCTGGAACGACGTGTGATCACGGGTTTGAGGTTTTTTCTTTTCTCCTTCATGTTGTGTCACAACACAAAGCTTCTCAAAGACATATTCATGTAAACGGGAAGCAGTCGGGTTGATGGTTTTACTTCCCATGTTTTCTATCACCAGGCTGCAGTGTAGAAGAAGCTCTGGAAGCTGCCTCGCTCCATCCTGCTCTGCTTCTGGGTCTCAGCCACAGGAAGGGGAGCCTGGACTACGGATCAGACGCAGGTCAGGATCCACCACCTCACAGATTCACCGTCTCTAGACAGAAACATGACCCGTCTGTGTTTGCAGACCTCGTGCTGCTCGACGATGCCCTCAACGTCAAGGCCACCTTCATTTCTGGAGAGGAGGTTTGGAGAAAAGAACCATAGAAGAAGAAGAAACTGGCCCGGACCAGTGGTGCCTTCAGGGGACGCGGTTTAACACAGAACCACAAATCTGTTGAATGTTTTAGTTCATCAGAAAGACAAGTCGTGTCCCAAATTCAAAGTAAGCATACTTCGTAGGATGCACCCTTCAGAGGATGCATCCTTCGGAGAACGCATCCTTTGTGTGACCCATCCTTGTGAGGATGCATCCTTCCTAGGGAGCATCCTTCTGAGGATGCAGTCTTTGTAGGACACATTCCTCTGAGTACGCATCCTTCTGAGGGAGAATCCTTTGTATGACCCATCCTTGTGAGGATGCATCCTTCTGAGGGAGCATCCTTTGTATGACCCATCCTTGTGAGGACGCATGCTTCTGAGGGAGCATCCTTCTTAGGGAGCATCCTTCAGAAGATGCCGTCTTTGTAGGACACATCCCTCTGAGTATGCATCCTTCAGAGGGAGCATTCTTCTGAGGACGCATCCTTCGGAGAGCGCATCCTTTGTGTGACCCATCCTTGTGAGGATGCATCCTTCTTAGGGAGCATCCTTCTTAGGGAACATCCTTCTGAAGATGCAGTCTTTGTAGGACACATCCCTCTGAGGACGCATCCTTTGGAGGAAGTTGTTTGAGTGTAATGAGCATCAGAGCCTCACATGCTTGTTGCAGATTTTTTGACTGACTTCATTGACAGCCAGCACTTTGAATATCTAAATATTACAATTTTTAGTATCTTTAAGTACCTTCAAATTAAGTATCTGCAACCAAACTCTGAGGTGCGTTTCTGACATATTCAGGGTTTTATGAATGATTAAATGCACAGGTTTAATTTAGCCTCCATTCTGATGCTGTTTATTTTTATCCCACAGATGTGATTTAAAGGGAAACGTTTTGCTATTAAACTACATAAATCAACTTTCAGGACATTTTGCCGTGACATGATTGGTCCTCTTCTAAGCAATAACATTTATTTTGTTATACTATCTGTCTGTACTGTAGTTTTTTTTCTATTAAAGTTCATTCTACAAATCATAAATAATCACTCTTCTGTATAACAGCTCATAGTCATCAAGACTTTTATTGACTTTTTAAATGGATCACAAATCAAAAGGGTTGGGAACCAAATGCATTGCTTTTATTTTTTATGGGGCCCGAGAGTTTTACTGTTTATTTTAAGTGTTTTTATTTATTACAAATTATATTATTTAATCATAATTATTGCTGTCCCTGACATCATGGTTTTTTTCAGCCAACAAACTACAACTTATCGAGGCAAAAATACCAAAAACATGAAATTAATTGGTTGTCCAGTCTTGACTATCATTTTTTTCTCTACTTGGCAGCGGTTATGTTCATCCATTCACCAAGTTTTCTTTTTTTATAACGCTCACAAATGAATGTATAGGAGTTAAAAGTACCACATTACCACTGAAAAGTAGTAGAACAAGTACTCCAAACGTGTACAGTACTTGAGTAAATGTCATTTATCCTCTTCAGGGGTTTATATGCGTTTTCCAATTAGCATATCATTATATTAATACACAAACGATTGATTGGTTCAGCTCCTCACCTCTATCTGTTGGCGCGTGCCACTGGCTGGCAAGAGGTGTGCACGCGCCGTGCCTCGCTCCCGCCTCTTCCTTCACGCAGACAGACAAGCAGACAGACAAGCAGACAGACAGTGGGTCACAACCAGAAAAGGTAGGCTGAAACTACGACGTCTATTTTTAAAAGTTGTTAAAATATACAACATGAATGATAAACTACACGAAGAAGCACTTATATAAACATTAAAACAAGGTTTAATGTTTCCACAAGCTAAACGACGAACGGAAGCTAGGTAGCTAAAGTTGGTTAGCTACTCTTAAGTTAGCTTTAGTCGCGGTAAAATAAACTGCTTTGGTGAGCCACTCATGCCGAATTAAAACCGAAGTGTTGGTGACGTTTAATAACATTAGCTGTTAATTGTTTGACCAATAAGCAAGGCACGTCTTTAGTTTTATGACAACCGAACCATTAAACCGACTAAATCCACGGGTAAAAGAATACCAATAGCTTTATAACTGAGTTTAGTGTGTTATTTCTATGCCGAATTAAGCAGAAGGCAGCAGTGATAAGAAAACAATTAAATTGATGTTTTAAAGTGTGTTCACATCCCTGCAAGTCGGGCAACAATAAACTGGTAGATTTTATAATGGAGTTTGGAGGGGAGAATGGAACTGAACCGGCTTTTTTTTTTTTATCATCCAGGATCATAATGGGGGGCGAAGATATTCACCTTGACCGCATAAGAGGTCGATACATCCCGGCTGCTGCTGCCCGGTATCCGGTCCTGAAAATGTCCCTGGAGGACAAGCAAACGGTCCGCGGCGGCGAGCCGGGAGGGAGCTGTACCAAGCCAGCCGCAGTTAGCCACAGGGAGACCGGAAACGGAGGGCAATCACCTTCAAAGTAAAAGAGTGAACCATCGCCTGTGCTGAGAGGGAGGGTAAGGATTGTAAATACTCATCGTAACATACATCAAACCCCAGTTTGGTACTAATTATTTTAATCTGAACAAACTGGTTTGTACAGTCGTGGGTCTAGAACTAGAACAGAGGTGTTTTATTTTTCATTTATTAAAAAAAAAAAAAAAGATCATTATTTCAATTAAGTTTTTAATCTATAAAGTAAAAAAATAAAATGTACTATATATTTATTAATACATATGACAAAGTAAAAGGCTGGAACCAGAAAATGTTCGACACTTTCACTTGATAGTTAATTAATTAGCAACATTATTGCTGATTATTTTTTATTGACTGATTATTTATGATTTAAGTTTTTTTTTAAATGGGTATTAAAAGAGGTTTTTTATCCAGAAGTTGTTTTTTTTTATCAAATTTTATTAAATGTTGCAAGCCATTTTGGTTTTATTTTGAATGTCCTGACCGGAAGTGTCTTGTATCCGCTGCAGCTTGACGGCGATGGTGAGAGGAGAGCAGTGGTGACTGTGCACATCGGGGCTTAAATTAAAAAGAGCATGCATGGAGATCTCAGACAGCTGGCAGGAATATTCATCCCCGTGTTGCGCAGCGTGTCCTGTCTGCAGTCAGGTAAGTCCACCGTCCGCTCTGCTGCCGTTTGCCTCACCGTTCCTCATGCTGCTCTGCAGTTTCTCAGCCAGCCACCAGCTGTACTGCAGGTGCACCGGTTACCTAAAGTCTATGTGAACTTCACTATCAGCAGGGAAGCATCTGCATTGAGGTACGGAGGAATGCGCCTGGTGTGTGCACGCTTTCTTCCAAACACACCAAGAGTTTAATTTATTTTTTGTTATTTTGATCATGTTGTCATTCAGAGACGGATATAAAACACAAAGCAGACAAAGGGGAAGATGCTCTGACGTGATTTTATAACGAGGATCTTAGAACATGCGTCTCCTTCGGATCGGTGTGTCGTATCGCACTCACATCTGAAGCTGGAGCTCCTGAGGTTTTAAGTCCTTGTTCAAGGACAAAACTGTGATGAGACAGGAGGCAGTATGGAGAACAGTCTGAGCACTGCTACTCATTAAATGGAGCTTTGAATGTGTGTTTCTCTGTGAGACACTTTTGCTCATTTGTCCCTGCTGATACTGATTACGTATGAATATGAAACACTTTTAAACAAATAGGTATAAAACCTCACTTTGTGGTCTGTAGAGCCAAAATATTATGATTAAAACATTTTTTTTCAACCAGTTTAAAAATCCTTTCATGCTTCAGTATTAAATCATTACCGTACAATATTATTATGTCATGCTATGTATGTTTGGCTAATCTGTCATTCATTCATGAAAACGATGAGCCGGATCTTAAATGACCGGAGACTGAACGCTCATTCTTGACCTTGGAAACAGCAGTTGGTGGAACATCTTCCCCAGGGTCCATTTTACGTCTTTTCTGGAGCTTTTACTTGTATCACATGATCTTTCTCAGCAGATTACGTTTGCCTCGTCGTCACGGTTATTTTGTTTAGTCTTAAAAGTTTGGACTGAAAGTTTTTCTCTCGATCAGCAGTTGAGCAGAAAAGTTAAAACCGCAGAATGAAGATGAAAGAACATAATGATTATTTTAATGTATAAATAAAAGCTTCTTTTTGTCGTTATTATTAAATTATGTGAAATATTGAAGATGTGTCCAAGTATTTTACATTTAAAGCTACTATGAGACCGGAGCATTATGTGAGAGGCTAGAATCAGAATATCTCTCATATCTGTTTGAAAAAAATTACAAATAATTAAATTCTCAGAAAATTTAATTTCCCCTCCATTTCATCGAGCTCTGCCTCCTTCCTCCAGGGCACTTCCTCCTGAGCCAGCGGCATCATGGGAGGTTCCAGCTCCTCCCTCGTTGACGAGGCGGAGGGTGACGATGATGCACCCCGGGGTGCAGCCCTGCCTCCGTCTCCCATCATGGGATGTCTGAGGAGCAGTCAGAGCACCTCCATCCCTCGGCAGCTTCCCCGACCCAGCAAGCACCGAGAGCGCAGGTGAGAGACGAACGGGAAGTTTGAACCTGTCGGTGTCAGCCAATCAGCAGCCAGATGTTTCCATGAGCTCACAGTTGAGGAAAGTCAGTTTAGATTCGCTACGGGAAACAGTTAAAGGGAGGTGCTGTTCACTTTGGCTCCGGGCTCACAATATGATGGACCAGCGGTCCGCCAGAGGAGTCAAAGTACAACTTCCTGTACTCAAGTAGAAGTACACATACTTGTGTTCAAATAGACTAAAAGTAGAATTACTGATTCTACTTCTGTACTCGAGTAAAAAGCTCTGAAATGTACTAGTATCCCTATGAAGATTTCTACTGGCTGGCCTTACTGCATTTTTTATATGAACATTTGTTTGAAAGAAAAAAACTAAGTACCAAGCCTGTTTGAGGAGTATAAAATACAGATCACATCACCATCTCCAGAACATCAGTCACGACCACCGACTCACCAGATGTGCTGATGTGTCGACGGCCTCGTTTCCAGCCCACGAAGGAGAGAACAGAGCTGTGTCGGGATTGTAAAGCTCCACAGCCGTTACTGATCAAGTAAAAACAAACGAGGAGGACGTTAATGAGCCGACTCAGAATAAAGAAAAGATTTGGCTGATTTTCCACCAGAGAAACATCAATATTAAAGACCAGCGTTGATGTGTTTAATCAGTCACATCATCTAGTTTACGGCCTAAAAACGTGTCTCACTTACACATTCCTGCAGAGCGATAAATCAATTATTGACCTGCTGAGCCTCATCTGACAGATCCATCTCATCGTGTTACCACGCGGCGGTTTAAAGGATTCCCTGACTCAAATATACGATATCTTTATCGTGTAATTTAGTGCCTCCGCTCCCGGACGGATAATAAATGACTCTGGTTATACGACAGACTCGAATCTCTGAAACTGTGGACAGAAATAAATCTCATATTCATTAGATTCAGGCTGCGTTCTGGATTTGACTCCACAAACTCGTGTAACACGTTTTCTTCAGGGACAGCCGGAGCCGTCTTCCTGATTTGAGTTGTGAAACAACGCAAATACAATATATAAACACAGACTAACAAGTTTGTTTGTTAACTCGGTGTGAAAATGACTTATTGATATCATCACGCCACACATCGCACCCAAACGTGACGGCTGGATGCTTCATTTATATTCTACACTCGCGTCGACGTCCTGGGCTCCAGAATGGGCTCATGAATGTTTGATGAATTGTTGGATATGAAGTAAACCTCAGCCTTCCACTTATTAATTATTACTGTGTCTCCTCCGTCTAATGTGCCGGGTTTATAAAGTCTCCTCTGCCGCCACGCGGTCCCAGCCTCCATCAGACCTGGTCCTGGGAGGGTTCGGGTTTCTCTCTGACAGGAAATGCACCGCGGCCGGGGAACTCCCTGATGGCTGGACTGCAGACGGGAGTCTGGAGGAGTTTTTCATTTGAAAAAGATCAAAGTGAGCCAGCGGGATTCACTTTTTAGTCACGTTGGTCGCCTGCTTTGAACGTCTTATTGTCAGGTGTGTTAGTGGAGGAAACGATGAAGGTACGCCGGGAATTTACACCGGAATTAAATATGAATTTAACGTGAAAATACAACCGAAATAAAATCTAGCTAGAAAGATAAATAACCAAAAGGTGAAGCTCCTTCTAAAGCGTCTCCACAGAGAGTCTGGATCTGACCTTTTACAGATTCATGAGACCAGAATTCAGTTGGAGACGCTTCTCAGATTTTTCACATTATATATCTGCTATCAGCAGATGCTTGTGGTTGTTATTATATGTGTGAGTTTGACTCATTTCAGGCCCCGAACGGGAACTAAACAGCCCTGAATGATTGTAAACAGGAAGTATGTCACACATGATGTCATCGTTCCATGTGTTCTGCCTCCAGTTTCTCCTCCGGCTCGGTGCCGATGCAGCGGAGCCAGTGGGCTTGTGTTTGTTGCACCTTCCTCAACGCCGCCGGCGCCCCCCGCTGCTCCGTCTGTGAAGCCCCTCGGCGGAGACCCGAGCCCCGCTGGACCTGGCAGGGGGCCGGCAGGGAGGACGGTCGCTGGTCCTGCCCACGCTGCACGCTGGCAAACCCCCCCGACAGCCCGGCCTGCTCTCTGTGTGGCTTCGCCGGAGCTCCGGACCGGCCTCGGGACTCGTCCGAGGACCAGCCCCAGGACTTGTCCGAGAACCGGCCTCCGACCCGGCCACGACGCTCCAGCAGCTGCTCCGGTCCCCTGAGGACGGAAGATCCGCTTGTCCGCAGCCTGGTCTGGGAGTGTCTGAGGTGCACCCTGCAGAACACGCCCACCTCCATGTCCTGCTCCGCTTGTGGCGGACCACGCAAGCTGTCCCTCCCCCAGATCCCTGCAGACTCCTTGCTCATGCCTGCAGACCAGACCGGAGGCCGGCAGCCAGAGTCCCTGTCCCTCTCCATAGCAACCAGAGGGGAGTGTTTACCGGCGGAGGCTTCACATCCACACACGACCTCCTCAGTGCTCAGCGCGGCGTCCTCGGGTCACAACAATCCTCTTCCCTGTAGCCGCAGAGAGGTCCCGCCTCCCGAAGCCTGCCTCGGCCAGACTCCTAACTTAAGTCCATCGCCGTCGACGCTCGCCGTGTCACATCTCGCTGCCCAACCGGAGCTGCTGGCCGGCGGCCGGCGGCTCAGCATCCTGAAGGAGGAAATGTCGCCGATGTCCCCCGTCCCGGATGCGATGTCGTTCCCTCCGTGCGTCGCCCCTGTCGACGGGACAGAGGAGGAGTGGGCGTGTCCCGCGTGCACGCTCATTAACGAGGTCAAAGCCGCACACTGCCTGGCCTGCCACACTCCTCAGAGACACGCCGCCCAGCTCAAACCGGCGCCGTCCCCGAAGAGGAAGGAGAGCATGCTGGTGGAGGCACTGCGGCAGAGCGACGAGGGGGAGGCCAAGGAGCTGTGGGAGAACATCGTCGGCTTCTGCAGAGAGGTTGGTACTCCACCGGGACTCAGTTAGAGCATCAAAGCTCACATCAAAGCTCACTTTAACATCTTTAACATCCGGACGTATCGGCAGGATTTGTCGTGGCATTAACTTGTGAAATGAATCATATTTGGATATTCGTAGTTTCTGGATTTTTATAACGAATTAGAAGGAATTACAGAAGCAGTTGTCAGTAAGAAAATGTCTCATCCTGTCATCCACAATCAGCTCTCTAGTGTTGCTGACGTTGACATGGAGGTTGTTGTCCTGGCAACAAGGTGTCAGGGCCTGCAACCCGTCTGTCTCATCCTCTTGACAGTATCATTACTATACTACCCGTACAATGCTGTTTATTTAACCAGGAAAGTCTCAATAAAACTGGTTTTCTACTCGTTTAACAATGAATCTGAAGATGTGACCATGAAGTCTTCATGTCCTTTCCTTGCAACACACCTCGAGTGCTTCCTGTGATTTGATTGGCTCGTCCTTTTTAGAACGCCGTGACGTTCGTGGACGACAGCTTCCCTCCCAGTCCGAAGTCCGTGGGCTTCCCGGCGGACGACGGCGTCCAGCAGCGAGTCAGGAAGTGGCTCCGTCCTCAGGAAATCAACTGCTGCAACCTGAGAGAGCGTCCGGTGAAGTGGTCCGTGTTCCGCACGCTTCGCCCCTCCGACATCCTGCAAGGACTTCTGGGTAACTGCTGGTGAGCTGCCGAATCTGCAAAAAAAACATGTTTTTTAATACTCTCTTTGTTAGAGAAGCTGAGCACCTAATAAACACACTTTGTGCTAAATAACAATTAAACATTTCTGAATAATGTGACTCTAGCTGCCCTACAGCATGTATAACACATGTTCGGGTGTTTGGTCCAGGTTCCTGAGCGCACTGGCCGTTCTGGCCGAGCGGCCCGAGCTGGTGGAGAAGGTGATGGTGACGCGCTCGCTGTGCGCCGAAGGAGCCTATCAGGTGCGTCTGTGCAAAGACGGCTCGTGGACGACGGTGCTGGTGGACGACATGCTGCCGTGTGACGACAACGGACACCTGCTCTTCTCTCAGGTGACGCGCCCGACTCCAAACACGCTGCGTTTCTTGAATCGAGCAGTAAATACACACACAGGACTTGGAGTGGCTTTAAAAACGGCGTTAGAACAACATGCAGGTATTCGTACGGGTGCTGGAAATTCTTGAAAACACTTGAGTATTAGTCTGGTGTTTTCAAGGTTTGAAAAGTTCTTGGATTTAGAATAAAGGTCTTTAAATGTGTGTTGTATGTGATGACATCTATGATAGAACAGAGAAAAGAAGATCTCCATATCTGAGGGACTGAAAACAGCATTTCCTGACATTTCTTTATGAAAAATGACTTTTGATGATGAACAGATGATGAAAATAGTTGGTGATTATATTTCTGTGGATCTGTTAGTGGAATTAGTTTTCCTTTCATTTGTGGTCCTTCTGTAAAAAGCTGTCTCCAAACATCATGTTGGTTGTTTAGAGGACAAGAACATCTCATTTAATGTGATGAACAAGTGACAGAATAAGTAGACTGAATACTGACCATTGGATTGGTACAAAGATGGAGTTTACCACAGCTGGAAGGGGCTGGAAAAGCATGGAAATGCACCTGGAAATGCTTGAAAAGTGCTTGAACTTGACTTTGGAGAAGGTGGAGGAACCCTGCATAATAAAATATCGTGTTCATGTGAAAAATCAGCTGTATGATTTCCACTATCTCCTGTCAGCTTCTCTGATTTATTTTTTAATCTTTCCAAACTTTATAATTCTTGAAGTCATAATTCCTCCTTTTCTTCCTCCTCCTCCTCTTCAGGCCCAGAGGAAGCAGCTCTGGGTGGCTCTGATAGAAAAAGCCCTGGCGAAGCTCCACGGCTCCTACTTCGCTCTGCAGGCCGGCCGAGCCATCGAGGGCCTGTCCACGCTGACCGGGGCCCCCTGCGAGTCCCTGGCCCTCCAGGTCAGCACCACCAACCCCAAAGAGGAGCCCATCGACACCGACCTCATCTGGGCCAAAATGCTGAGCTCCAAAGAAGCCGGGTGAGTGTTTAACATTTCTCATGCTCGGTTGGGAAGCGAGTCCTCACTCCTTTTGTGTGCTGCTAGTTTCCTGATGGGGGCGTCTTGTGGAGGCGGCAACATGAAGGTGGACGACTCGGAGTACGAGTCCCTGGGTCTCCGTCCACGACACGCGTACTCGGTCCTCGATGTGAGGGACGTGGACGGACACAGGTGAGGACTCGCCTCGGCTTGTTTCCCAGCAAGTCTGCAGGTACATGACGTGATACGAGAGGTTTACAGCATGTGTTATTTACATGAGCCACAGGAAACCAAACATGATTTGACCTTTTTATATTTGCAGAAATGTAAATGATTCTATAAAGAGATGAGAAGATTTTCTTCCCCAATTTAATATCTGTTAAATGCAGAGTGAAATCATTCTAATGCATCCAGTAATGAACCTAAATCTCTAAGCAGCATCTAACATCTATTTCCTGTTTTTTTTTTTGTTAAGTCGAGATTAAATTAAAAACACATTTATCCTTTTTAAATCACATCCTCAGAATACTGAAAACTTAAATAAATCCATGCAAACATAGATAGGGGGAGGTTTCATTCATCCAATCAGATGAGAAGGATTTGATTTAAATTCCTCCTCTTGTAACCACTCAAACACTCGCAGTACATCAGATAAAACTACTTTAAGGTTACTGCAGCTGAGGAACCCGTGGGGTCGCTTCTCCTGGACCGGACCCTGGTCCGACGACTGGCCCAGCTGGCCTCCACACCTGAAGAGGGAGCTGTGCACCCAGCGAGCCGAGGACGGCCTGTTCTGGATGGACTTCTGGGACTTTATCAGGTAGACCAGGAGTTGACGAAGGCTTTGTGAGGATCGTGTGGTTTTACACAGGAAGTGTGCTGATGTCTGTGAGTGTGTGTTTGAACCCCCGGCAGGTACTTTGACTCGGTGGATATCTGTAAGATTCATTCAGACTGGCAGGAGGTCCGAGCGGCGGGTGTGTTCCCCCGAGGAGCCGACGTCCCGGTGACGGTGGCGTCCATCACGGTGCTGGAGAGGACGACGGTGGAGCTGGCTCTGTTCCAGCAGGGCAGCAGGTGACTACGCTGTTACTACCCGTCTGGTGGACGACACTAGAACTTCCTCTCCAGGTTTCTGATGTCATCTTGTTCCAGTGGACCTGGTGGTCCTTCTCCACCTCAGAGAATAGTCCAGCAAACATATTACATACATATTAAGGAAATACAAGAGTGATGAGTGTGTGTGTCGGCCGTCGGTAGGTGAACCCGTCTCCGTGTCCTGCTTCCTCAGGCAGCCTCCGACGGCAGAGAGCCACCTCTTGGACTTGTGTGTGTTGTTGTTCCGGGTGTCGTACGACGGCTCGGGGAGCCCGACGCTCGGCCGCCTGCTGGCTCACAGCCGCCGCTCCGTGAGGAGGTTTGTAGGTTGTGATGTCATGCTGGAGCCGGGCGAATACGCTGTGCTCTGCTGCGCTTTCAACCACTGGCACAGCGCCGCCGCCGAGGGGACAGGTAAGACCGCCGACATATCTTAAACTCCAACAACTTGCAAAATTTGACCTTGGAGTTCATGGTGTGATGATAATCTCCCCAGCCGGCTGCAGCCCGTCACCGTTGCCTGGTTACACGCTGGCGGTCTACAGCTCCAGACTGGTGATGGTGGAGCAGGTCCCGGCCTCCAAGACCACCATCGCCGACGCCGTGGTCCAGCTGACGGAGACCAGAGGAGAGAGACACGAGGTAACGCCGAGGACGGAGAGATATTTACCCCCAACACCACCCGGGTTCACGATGAAGAGTCACCATAAAAAAACAACTTTATTTTATAATTTTATACTTCAACTACATTTATATACTCTTACTACTAATACTTTAACTGCATTTAGATACTTTTAATACTAATACTACTTTATCTACATTAAGATACTTCTAAGATTACTTTTTGCTTTTATTTTACTACTAATACTTTAACTACATTTGAATACTGTTACTACTAATACTTTAACTACATTCATATACTCTTACTACTAATACTTTAACTGCATTTATATACTCTTACTACTAATACTTTAACTACATTTGAATACTGTTGCTACTTATACTTAAACTACATGTATATATGTTTATTTCTAATATTTTAACTACATTTATATACTTTTACTACTAATACTTTAACTACATTTATAAAGTTTTACTACTAATACTTTAACTACATTTATATACTTTTACTACTAATACTTTAACTACATTTATAAAGTTTTACTACTAATACTTTAACTACATTTATAAAGTTTTACTACTAATACTTTAACTACATTTATAAAGTTTTACTACTAATACTTTAACTAAGTTTGAATACTGTTACTACTTATACTTAAACTACATGTATATACGTTTATTTCTAATATTTTAACTACATTTATATACTTTTACTTCTAATACTTTAACTACATTTATATACTTTTACTACTAATACTTTAACTACATTTATAAAGTTTTACTACTAATACTTTAACTAAATTTGAATACTGTTACTACTTATACTTAAACTACATGTATATACGTTTATTTCTAATATTTTAACTACATCTATATACTTTTACTACTAATACTTTAACTACATTTATAAAGTTTTACTACTAATACTTTAACTAAATTTGAATACTGTTGCTACTTATACTTAAACTACATGTATATACGTTTATTTCTAATATTTTAACTACATTTATATACTTTTACTTCTAATACTTTAACTACATTTATATACTTTTACTATTAATACTTTAACTACATTTATAAAGTTTTACTACTAATACTTTAACTACATTTATAAAGTTTTACTACTAATACTTTAACTAAATTTGAATACTGTTGCTACTTATACTTAAACTACATGTATATACTTTTACTTCTAATACTTTAACTACATTTATATACTTTTACTATTAATACTTTAACTACATTTTGAGTGAAGGAGTTGTACTGAGTTGTACGTTTCACAGACTGTGTTAATACTTGTCGTGGAGTATTTCCCAGCGTGGTACTTTTCCTGCACTACTTCCTCCTCCACAGGGTCGAGAGGGGATGACCTGCTACTACCTGACCCACGGGTGGGCGGGGCTTATCGTCATGGTGGAGAACCGACACCCGCGACATCACCTCCACGTGTCATGTGACTGCAGCGACAGCTTCAACGTGGTGTCGACGCGCAGCAGCCTCAAGACCGTCGACAGCATCCCTCCTCTGCACAGGTTCACCCATATATATCCCAGATCCACCAGGAACCCAGACCCCGTCCCGTCTGGGTTCATGATATCATCCAGAGGTGCTTGTGGATTTCACTAAGGTGGATTCACTGGATCTAGCAAGACCCATGTGGGCTGGTCCACCACAGCTGGAGGAACCAGAATCAAGTATTGATCTGTGATTTAATATCAATAACCAGATGAAAAGGATGCTGAAATAACTCCATCATGATGGTGATCAGTAAAAAAAGTGCTGAGTCATGCTTTGTTAGGTCTGTCTGTAAGACCACAAGATAACTACTGTTAAAACGCTGGTTTTCTGGATGGAGTCTGGTTGATGGTGCTAGGCTACGCTAACATTGTAGCTGCTCCACCAACACTCCAATATAAGGTCATCTAGACATAAATACAGCAGAGACCACAGACAGTCTGGTTAAAACGCTGGTTTTCTGGAATGGAGTCTGGTTGACGGGTGCTAGATTATGTGCGAACAAAAGGAGATTCTAGGCTCCAAAATAAATAAATAACATAAAACATGTTTTCCATTTCATAAAGAACGCTGTGTAGAAGTACTTAGATGATGTTTTAATGCTTGTCTTATGAACCTGAACCTGTTGGATGTGGATTCTCTCCCAGACAGGTGCTGGTGGTTTTGTCTCAGCTGGAGGGAAACGCCGGCTTTTCCATCACTCACCGGCTGGCCCACCGGAAGGCCGTCCAGGCGTCTCTGGGGAACTGGAGTCCCTCGAAGGCGACACACAGTCCGGCTCTGAGACCGGAGACGGCAGGTCTGCATCAGCCCCGACCCCTCTGACCGAGACCCGGAAGGAATCAGATAAAAACCCTCTGTTTCACACGCCACACATGAGATCCCAGACCAGCACCGGCAGCTGCGACTGATTTACTTAAACATTGGACTAGTTTGCAAAGACACGTCGTGTTTAGTGCCAACATTTCTGAGAGTGGGAGCTCCTCCGACTCAGAAACAACCGAAGACGGATCTCGTTCGTGAACACGGTGCACTTTATATTCCACACATGTTCGATCACAGGCTGGTCTTCAGGTCCAAACTGTCTTATTTGCACTGGTGATAGACGAGTAGAACTACTTTAGTTTAGTCGTGTCTGCAGGAATATTCACAGTAATAACACACCACGATGCTCCGGTTGGCTTCCGGTCCGCAGCTCCACGCTTCAGGGAAACTTCACTCACGTTACCGTGGCGACCGAGACGCTTTCTTCCACTTCCTGCAGTCTGTGAATTTGTAAAACTTTTTTTTTTCATTACATATTTGTACTCCAGATGGACTAGAATCTCATGGATGTGTTTGCCGTATTTATGTCTAGATGACCTTATTTGGAGTGTTGATGGAGCACCCATCAACCAGACTCCATTCAGAAAACAAGCATATTAAAAGTAGTTATCTTGTGGTCTTGCAGACAGACCGAACAAAGCATGACTCAGCACTTTTTTACTGATCACCATCATTATGGAGTTATTTCAGCATCCTTTTCATCGAGTTATTGATATTAAATCACAGAGAAATAGTTCAGATCTGGACAAGATTATCCCAGAGAGTCCACATTTAGACCACATTGGACCAGGTTTGTCCCCCCCATAGCTGCGGACCAGAAGCTAACTGAAACGTTGTTCACAAACATGGTATAACGATCTTAGTGTTTAACGTAGGATGTTTTAAATAAAGTTTTAGAGCGGAAGACTGGTGTGAAAGCATTAGCACTTTATGAACTTTATAATCTATGCTGGATTCTGCCTGTTTTTAAAAAAATAAAATGTGCCCAGTGCAGCTAAATATTTTGTGCTTATTAATCCAAAACGTCATTATTGTTAGACACATAAAAATGTAAACTATGCAAATGTTTGAAATCTGTTTATGATGCTTCGTCAATTAAAACATGTAGAGCTCTTTATCTTCGACCATGAGGGTTTCATTTATTATTTTAATTAAACATAACTATAAATATAAATGGCAACTGTCTTATTTTGAAACAAATAAAAACTAAAAAAGCTTGATTGTCCCTGTTGACGTTGGGCGTGTCTGCCGCTGACGTCATTCGCGTCACGGATCAAAACCAAAACATCTGTTGGCAAGACAACTTGTAGCTAGGTAGTTAGCCACCTTGCTACGTCACGTTTTTTTAAAATATTTGTTTATAAACGCCGTCACCTAGGTGAAGGTGGTGAAACGGCTCGTGCGCAGGTACGTGTGTGACGTTATTAATTCTGCGGGATTAACGTTGAATTCTAGACGGCAGGCTAACGTTAGCTCCGCGTTAGCAGCCAAGTTCTACACTGAAACCAGGTAAATATAGAACATGTCAGCGTGTTGGTTCGGTTTGGCTGAGTGTTTAGTGTCCGCGGGGACCAACAGCGAGAAGCAAACACGTGTCGACGTCTAAACCAGGTGGAGGAAGGACGGGATGCTCAGTGACAGCCAGACTCCTCGGTGATTCCGGGGCATTTAACGGTAAATAACTCGGGGCAGACAGAAGCACGCGGGGTTTGCGGTCCGTATCACGCACACGCTGCGGGGCGACGATGACGTGATATACGGCCTAGCTGTGCAGGCTGTACCGGTCCCGGGTCACACCACCACCACCCCCCTCCGTGTCGTCTGTCTCTATACGGGTAAAAGCCCCTCCTCCTCCTGAGACACTCCCCCCCACCTGCACCTTTATTTACCTGAATTCTTCATACAAACGTGTTGCCCAAAGTTCATCACATGAGAAAAGCAATAAAAAAACAACAATAAAGCCAATTTTCTAAATATTACAATAAAATGTAAAAAAAAATAATTAAAAACTAAGTAATTAATGTTAATATAAAAATACAATGTTAATATAAAAAATCTGACTAAAACGAGAGGTCTTTCACTTCCTGTTTCTGGTAAAATCTTGACTTGTTCCATGACTAAATAAAAATGGGTAACAGGCACATTTTTAGAAATAATTTTTTAATCTGAGTAGTTATTTCATCTTCAAATCTAGACGACACATGTAAGCTCTGAAACGGTCTGTTCCAGGTCTCCTGGTCCGGTGAATCCAAGCGCCAGCATAGGGAAGCACAGCGAGGGGGCAGCTGCCGGCGGCACAGCCGGCCTGGTGGACAAGATGTCCGAGAGCCCGGAGAAAAGCCTCTCGGCGTCGGCGCAGGAGCTGAAGGAGCAGGGCAACCGGCTCTTTCTGGGCCGCAAGTACCTGGAGGCGTCTGCCTACTACAGCCGGGCCATAGTGAGTGACGGGGGACACGGGACGCACTGCTTTCACATCGCACTGCTTTCACATTGCACTGATTTCACATCTCACTGTTTTCACCTCGCACTGTTTACACCTCGCACTGTTTTCACATTGCACTGTTTTCACCTCGCACTGTTTTCACAATGCACTGTTTTCACCTCGCACTGTTTTCACCTTGCACTGCTTTCACATCATATTGCTTTCACATCGCACTGCTTTCACCTCCCACTGCTTTCACATCAGTGTTTTCATCTCGCACTGCTTTCACATCACATTGCTTTCACATCACATTGCTTTCACATCGCACTGCTTTCACCTCCCACTGCTTTCACATCAGTGTTTTCATCTCGCACTGCTTTCACATCACATTGCTTTCACATCGCACTGCTTTCACCTCCCGCTGCTTTCACATCACACTGTTTTCACATCGCACTGCTTTCACCTCCCACTGCTTTCACATCAGTGTTTTCATCTCGCACTGCTTTCACATCACATTGCTTTCACATCGCACTGCTTTCACCTCCCGCTGCTTTCACATCACACTGTTTTCACCTCCCACTGCTTTCACCTGGCACTGATTTCACATCACAGTGCTTTCACCTCGCACTGCTTTCACATTGCACTGATTTCCCATCGCACTGTTTTCACCTTGCACTGTTTTCACCACGCACTGCTTTCACGTCACACTTTGGGTTTCACCTCAAGAAGTATATATTTTTGTCATCCGTCTCCTCGATGAGTAATAACCAGTATCGACCCCTAATATTCATAGTAGTACAGATGATTAATTCCTGTTATGGGTTGTTGACTGTGAATGTCAAACGTTCCACTAATCGCTTTCATGCATTCAGTCCGTTTCCAGTCGTGCTCTGACGGGTGTTTTGGCGTTCCAGGCCAACAGCCCGTCCGTGCCGGCCTTCTACACCAACAGGGCGCTGTGCCACGTGAAGCTGCAGCAGTACGACGCGGCGCTGGACGACTGCCGGCGGGCTCTGGAGCTGGACGGCCAGTCGGTCAAAGCTTACTTCTTCATGGGTCAGTGTCACCTGGAGACGGAGAGCTACGACGAGGCCATCGGGAACCTGCAGAGAGGTCCGTCTCTCCTCCTTCCACATCTGTTTCCGACCAAGTTCCTTCCTGTTTGTTAACGAGCTGCTTCCTGTTTGTCGTCCAGCTCACAACCTGGCGAAGGAGCAGCGCCTGAACTTCGGCGACGACATTCCCGGCGCTCTGCGCGTCGCCAAGAAGAAGCGCTGGAACAACATGGAGGAGATGAGGATCCACCAGGAGAGCGAGCTGCACGCCTACCTCACCAAGCTCATCCTGGCGGAAAAGAAGAGGCAGGTCCCGACCGACACGCCGCCATCAGACCTGTCTACTTCCTGTGTCACCAACTGTGTGTGTGTGTGTGTGTGTGTGTGTGTGTGTGTGTGTGTGTGTGCAGAGAGCTGGAGGGCTGCCGACAGAAACAGGAAGACAAGTCGGATGACGGTCGACGCCATCCCAGCGACGCCCACACCAAACACGTAGGTTCTCAAATGGCGTGAACATCAAAACGTGGCGACAGAAATAAAGTTTATTAAATCCAAATTAATGTGGTGCTTTGTTGTGTTCTTATAGAATAGAAGACTTCCTCCAATCCAATGTTTTATTTTTTTATTATATATATATATATATAGGTTAATTTATCATCATTATTCTCTTCATCTCTTTAGGAAAAGGAAGTAAAGAGTGAGTCTGTAAACAAAACCGTGTTTATAAAACGATTGAAGATGTGCTGGATTGTTATTATACTATTATTATTATTATTATTATTATTATTATACATGCATCGGTTGATATATTGATCGTTTTCCCTCCAGGACAAGTACCTGTCAGACATGGAGGAGCTCTTCTGTCAAGTAGATGAGAAGAGGAAGGTCAGTGTTCGTCATCGATCAGGTGCATGGATGATGCTGATGATGTCAGCGGCGTTCGATCCCCCGCTCTGCTGTGTGTTTGACAGAAGCGAGAGATTCCCGACTTCCTGTGTGGAAAGATCAGCTTCGAGTTGATGAGGGAGCCGTGCATCACGCCGAGCGGCGTCACGTACGACCGGAAGGACATCGTGGAGCACCTGCAGGTAACTAACGGTACTACTACTACGACTAAAAATACTCTGGGACAAGTACAAGAACTCGTACAACACAGTAAAACTATATATATTTTTATCATTATTTATTTTTAAGAAAAAGATGATGTATATATCTTGTGCTGTATAATGTATTCCAATTTCAATTTTAATAACAATTTGAATGAAAAAAAAAAACCACTGTTTCATTAAATGTATTTAACCTCACATCTGTTTGTTGTTGTCGTGCAGCGAGTCGGCCATTTTGACCCGGTGATGCGCTCGCCGCTGACCCAGGAGCAGCTCATCCCAAACCTGGCCATGAAGGAGGTCATCGATGCTTTTATTTTGGAGAACGGCTGGGTGGATGACTACTGACCTCGACCAATCAGATTCCGTGCATCGGAGCAACCAATCAGACTGAAGGTTCAAAGAGATTCACAGGAATCGGAAGGTTTTCTGAGTCGCCACTAGAGGTCGCTGACTGTCAGAGCTGCAACATGAATGTCCTCAGAAGTACTGAGAAGTACTCTGAAGAACTCCGAAGTAGCAGTACTGCAGTACTGGAATACTCTGGTATGATGTAAAAGTCCCGCATTTGATATTTGACTTGAGTATCAAAAGTAGAAGTACTCAGTGCAGAGTATATAATATAGTATTTTATTGATTTTAAATACCTTATATTGTAATATAATCATAACAGTCTTGAATTTGAACTGGAGAAACAGTTCCAGTTGGCTCCGGTCTACAGGGACCAGTTAGACCAGTACAGGTTACTGTTAATGAGATGAGACGTTCAGGGACCGCTGTTCCTCCCGTATCTCTGTGAGTCGTCTTAATTAGCAGGAAACGTAGTGAACAAACTGCCGACTACAATCAGATCACTCGGTTAAAGTAATCAGATTCCATGTGTTGCGTTTGCTGGCAAACTAGAAGGTGGGAGATTGTAGCGTTGCAGCTGAGAGTGTTTGCATGAATCCGTAAACGTGAATATGATGTTAGTTATTTCTCTCCTCGTCGTCATTGATGAAGCTCGTTTGTAGATCAGATGTTTATTTAAATGTTTGTTTGAATTACTATCAGATTATCTTCGTAGGTTTTTTCTTTTATTCCAGATCTCTGAACAATCAGACGTGTTGTGAAAATGTTGAGATGAAATAAATATTTCAGGATTTCTACGTCTCCACATTCAGACTCCTTTTAGAGAAAACAATCCGGAGTGTGTGATGGATCATGATGTTAATGAGGTTCAACGTTGGTGTTCCAGGATGGAGATGAAGAGGAGGGTGGAGGTGGAGCTGGAGCTCAGTCCAGGAAGGTGGAGATGAAGAGGGGGGTGGAGGTGGAGCTCAGTCCAGGAAGGTGGAGATGAAGAGGAGGGTGGAGGTGGAGCTCAGTCCAGGAAGGTGGAGATGAAGAGGAGGGTGGAGGTGGAGCTGGAGCTCAGTCCAGGAAGGTGGAGATGAAGAGGAGGGTGGAGGTGGAGCTGGAGCTCAGTCCAGGAAGGTGGAGATGAAGAGGGGGGGGGGGGTGGAGGTGGAGCTCAGCCCAGGAAGGTGGAGATGAAGACGCTGGTCTCCAGGTTGAGGGTGGCGTGCCACCAGCGGTCGGGGAAGAACAGCACCTGATGGAGAAACCAAATGAGTTTTAAAGATCTCTGCCCTGATTGGTTTAGACCTTTTACGCTCCACTTCCTGTCTAAAGACCCGCCTTTACCTCTCCGGGTCTGATGGTGCACTCCAGCGGGGCCTCGCCCTCCGGCAGGTTGGGGTACGTCTCCGTCACCCAGGACAGGGTGGAGCGGTTCGGGTGGAAGTGGGGCTCCTGGTCTGGTGGGTACAGGAACCAGCGCTGAGGAGGATCAGAGGAGACCAGGATCAGAGGAGATCATTTAGTGATGTAGAATCAGAGGAGACCAGTTAGTGATGGGAGGATCAGAGGAGACCAGGATCAGACGAGACCAGGATCAGAGGAGACCAGTTAGTGATGGAGGAGAGAAGCTGTTGTGGAAAAATGAATCTGCCCAATAAAGATCAACAACCAGGATCAGCTTTTTCTCCGAGGTTTATTCCACTAAGTATTCTCATCTGCAGAAGAAAGTACTGTTCACCCCTGCCTTCTGATGCAAAGGTTCAGAATCAGCAGGAACGACCCTGAGTCCAACAGCAATCTCCCTTTTAAGGAGGAGGAACCAAAGGACGGATCATGTCCTATCTTACAAAGACAAGATGTACAGGCAAGGTCAAGATTTACAGAACACAGGCGTCATAGTCCTGAAATTATCTTATGTCAATGTGGCACTCATGTTCATATCATCGACAAACAGGCATTTATTTTCGTCATAGCATAACAGTCAGAAGAGGAGATGCGGATCGACGTCTGGCCTGACAAATATTCTGATAATAAATTACAGACATCCAAAATTCCCATTACAAAGCTGTGTTCACCTTCCGGCCGTAGACCACCTCGGAGTACCCGGGTCCGTGCCAGTGGAAGGGGACCCCCGTCCCAGGACCTGCACACAAGACCAGGATCTATGACTGTGACTCATGTCTGTGATGTCATCACTGAGAGAGAGAGAGGGGGGGGGGGCGAGCGACAGACCTGCGATGCCGAAGCTGAGCGCGGCGCTGGTCTGCGGGAGGACGTACGGCGGAGACTCGTAGAGATCAAACAGACGACGCCATTCAGTGAAGTTGTTGTCTCCGAAGAAATACAGAGTCTCTGTGGAACACACACACACACACACACACACACACACACACATGTAAACACACACACACACATGTAAACACACACACACACACACACACACACACGTAAACACACACACACACATGTAAACACACACACACACACACACGTAAACACACACACACACACACATGTAAACACACACACACACACACGTACACAGACGAACCAATCAGCTGAGACACCAACAGGAAGTCTAAAACTCGGCGTGTTGAACTCACCGCTGCCGAGGGCGTCTGCAGCCTGCGGCCTCAGGAAGTCGTCCACGTACTCCTGCAGAGGGACATCCACTGGGGACAAAGACAAGGCAGGTGAGAGTTTAAACGCGGGTGGATGAACGTGCGTGTGTGTGTGTGTGTGTGTGTGTGTGTGTGTGGGTGGGGTTGGGGGGGACGTACCTTTCCTGTAAGAGTGTGTGTTGGCCGTGCTGAGCCGAACCCTCCGCTCGCCATAATCCCCCAGGAGTCTGGACTTGGAGCAGAGAGACCTGAACCTCTGAGAGACAGACAGGTCCAGAAGGATCTTTACTTATTCTGCAAAACGAGTACGTTTACTTCAGAAGATTAAAGAAATAAAACAACATAAGTTCATACAAATGTGGAAATAAGGGAAGGGATTTTTTTAATTTTTTTTATTTGTCTTTATAGTTCCAATTTTTATTTTTTTTTACTAATCTGTTGTTTTATTTATCCCTCTTTATTTTTCCACTTTTATTCTGAATTTGAATCGATACAAACCATTTTTAAACACATTTGAATACGAATGCAACGACGTGACGAACAATGATGCATCATGGGTGATGATGAGTTTAAAAAACGCACCGTGTTGTCGGTCAGACCTCGCAGGATCACCGGTCTGCTCGACGCATATCTGCAGGAATAAGACCATTAATGTCACTTTACTGTGTAGGGTGGTTGTCATGGTGATACTCGCTCGACTGCAGCCTCAAACCCAGACTACTGTGTGTGTATGTGTGTTTCTATGTTTGTGTATTTCTATGTTAATGTGTGTTTCTATGTTTGTGTGTTTCTATGTTAATGTGTGTTTCAATGTTTGTGTATTTCTATGTTAATGTGTGTTTCTATGTTTGTGTGTTTCTATGTTAATGTGTGTTTCTATGTTTGTGTATTTCTATGTTAATGTGTGTTTCTATGTTTCCGTGTGTTTCTATGTTTCCGTGTGTTTCTATGTTTATGTGTTTCTATGTTTGTGTGTTTCTATGTTTCCGTGTGTTTCTATGTTTGTGTGTTTCTATGTTTCCGTGTGTTTCTATGTTTGTGTTTCTATGTTTCCGTGTGTTTCTATGTTTGTGTGTTTCTATGTTTGTGTGTTTCCGTGTGTTTCTATGTTTGTGTGTTTCTATGTTTGTGTGTTTCTATGTTTCCGTGTGTTTCTATGTTGATGTGTTTCTATGTTTCCGTGTGTTTCTATGTTGATGTGTTTCTATGTTTCCGTGTGTTTCTATGTTGATGTGTTTCTATGTTTCCGTGTGTTTCTATGTCTCCGTGTGTTTATATGTTTGTGTATTTATATTTTAATGTATTTCTATGTTTCCGTGTGTTTCTATGTTGATGTATTTCTATGTTTCCGTGTGTTTCTATGTTTCTATGTTTCCGAGTGTTTCTATGTTTCCGTGTGTTTCTATGTTTCCGTGTGTTTCTATGTTTGTGTGTTTCTATGTTTCCGTGTGTTTCTATGTTTCCGTGTGTTTCTATGTTGATGTATTTCTATGTTTCCGTGTGTTTCTATGTTTCCGTGTGTTTCTATGTTAATGTGTTTCTATGTTTCCGTGTGTTTCTATGTTAATGTGTTTCTATGTTGATGTGTTTCTATGTTTCCGTGTGTTTCTATAATGTATTTCTATGTTTCCGTGTGTTTCTATGTTGATGTGTTTCTATGTTTCCGAGTGTTTCTATGTTTCCGTGTGTTTCTATGTTTCCGTGTGTTTCTATGTTTGTGTGTTTCTATGTTTCCGTGTGTTTCTATGTTTCCGTGTGTTTCTATGTTTGTGTGTTTCTATGTTTGTGTGTTTCTATGTTTGTGTGTTTCTATGTTTCTATGTTAATGTGTTTCTATGTTTCGATGTGTTTCTATGTTAATGTGTTTCTATGTTTCCATGTGTTTCTATGTTGATGTGTTTCTATGTTTCCGTGTGTTTCTATGTTGATGTGTTTCTATGTTTCCATGTGTTTCTATGTTAATGTGTTTCTATGTTTCCGTGTGTTTCTATGTTAATGTGTTTCTATGTTTCCGTGTGTTTCTATGTTAATGTGTTTCTATGTTGATGTGTTTCTATGTTTCCGTGTGTTTCTATGTTTGTGTATTTATATTTTAATGTATTTCTATGTTTCCGTGTGTTTCTATGTTGATGTGTTTCTATGTTTCCGTGTGTTTCTATGTTTCTATGTTTCCGTGTGTTTCTATGTTGATGTGTTTCTATGTTTGTGTGTTTCTATGTTTGTGTGTTTCTATGTTTGTGTGTTTCTATGTTTCTATGTTAATGTGTTTCTATGTTTCGATGTGTTTCTATGTTAATGTGTTTCTATGTTTCCATGTGTTTCTATGTTGATGTGTTTCTATGTTTCCGTGTGTTTCTATGTTGATGTGTTTCTATGTTTCCATGTGTTTCTATGTTAATGTGTTTCTATGTTTCCGTGTGTTTCTATGTTAATGTGTTTCTATGTTTCCGTGTGTTTCTATGTTAATGTGTTTCTATGTTGATGTGTTTCTATGTTTCCGTGTGTTTCTATGTTTGTGTATTTATATTTTAATGTATTTCTATGTTTCCGTGTGTTTCTATGTTGATGTGTTTCTATGTTTCCGTGTGTTTCTATGTTGATGTGTTTCTATGTTTCCATGTGTTTCTATGTTGATGTGTTTCTATGTTTCCATGTGTTTCTATGTTGATGTGTTTCTATGTTTCCGTGTGTTTCTATGTTGATGTGTTTCTATGTTTCCGTGTGTTTCTATGTTGATGTGTTTCTATGTTTCCGTGTGTTTCTATGTTGATGTGTTTCTATGTTTCCATGTGTTTCTATGTTAATGTGTTTCTATGTTTCAGTGTGTTTCTATGTTTCTATGTTTCCGCGTGTTTCTATGTTTGTGTGTTTCTATGTTTGTGTGTTTCTATGTTTCTATGTTAATGTGTTTCTATGTTTCCATGTGTTTCTATGTTAATGTGTTTCTATGTTTCCGCGTGTTTCTATGTTTGTGTGTTTCTATGTTTGTGTGTTTCTATGTTAATGTGTTTCTATGTTTCCATGTGTTTCTATGTTAATGTGTTTCTATGTTTCCGTGTGTTTCTATGTTTCTATGTTTCCGTGTGTTTCTATGTTGATGTGTTTCTATGTTTGTGTGTTTCTATGTTTGTGTGTTTCTATGTTTGTGTGTTTCTATGTTTCTATGTTAATGTGTTTCTATGTTTCGATGTGTTTCTATGTTAATGTGTTTCTATGTTTCCATGTGTTTCTATGTTGATGTGTTTCTATGTTTCCGTGTGTTTCTATGTTGATGTGTTTCTATGTTTCCATGTGTTTCTATGTTGATGTGTTTCTATGTTTCCGTGTGTTTCTATGTTGATGTGTTTCTATGTTTCCGTGTGTTTCTATGTTGATGTATTTCTATGTCTCCGTGTGTTTACATGCCTACCTTTCAAGGAACTGCTGATGTGAGAGTGACGAGCTGTCCAACACATCGATGTTACAAACACCTTCATCCTCCAGCCTGAAGTCCGAGTCTGATGACCTGAACACAGACATTAGGAGAGAAAACACGCGTAAACATGTTCACGGTGATATTTGGCTCCTAGCACTGACTGGGGAACACTAGCAATATAACCCATACAGAACCTCGTTCAACTTTTGGTTTATTTTAGATTGTAGCCATGATAAGACACGTTTAGTTTTATTTAAGTTATTTAACATTTTGTCACATCACTTGAGTGGTTGTCACGAATATTTCGGTCACATTCTAATGCCGTTTATTCTCATTCTAATGATGTAAATCTCGTCCCATCCACGTCTCTGAAGCGGCTGCGCGTTTGACGGGGATGACGTTAAAACGGCAGAATGTTTACGGAGTTCGGTGTGAAGCTGAGTGGTAGGTATGAGGGTTTCACTGGTACGATCCATGTCATCGTCATACATAAAGTTGGCCCGGGTCCGTGGACTCACCAGCCGCCTCCGTCCCCCGACGGCTCCGCCGCCTTCAGGCCGATGAAACACATCAGGACGGTTAAAACAGCCGCGTTATTCACTTCCATTCAAAACTCCATCAACACAAACCTGCCTTTGGAAATAGAAATCATCCACAATCAAACATTATCCCTGAGCGCGAGCCGTCTCCTCGCTTCCTGTCCGGGAGCAAATCACAATCCACCACATTAACCTGACGGCATGCTGCGTTCACGTTCCCTGGGAATTCCCCCCTCTGTACAAATATGTAGTATTTCCATCTTCTGCTACTTAAAACCTCTCCTCCACTACACCTCAGAGGTACATGTTGGACTTGTTTACTGCACGACGTCCACCGGACGTCTGTAATGACGTCATAAACGAGGAGTTGAACTTAAATTATTCATAAAAAAAACAACTAATGATCAACTTATTTTAATATGAAAATATTTTGTGGTTTTAGATTCAGAAATGTGAAAATCTGTTTCCCATTTTAAAAATAATAATTATGATAATTGAATTATTTTATTATTATTTTCAGAGTTGGAATGTTTGTTGTACTTTTATTACTACGTGTACTTAAATCATAATACAGTATGAACTATGTACTATTATAACACGCTGAATATATTTGTATGATGTATACTACCGGTGGATGAAGTATTGGTTTGTTTTACTTCAGTAAAAGTAACAATACTCTATATAAGTAATAGCTGTTAAATTAAAGTACTTCTCTCCGAAAACTAGCAAATAGAAAAATGGAAAACACTCAAGGAAATTACAAGTATCTCAAAATTGTACTAAAGTTCAGCCCTTGAGTAAATATTTAATTTCCACACAGGTACTTTTACTTGTATTGATGTATTTTCAAAGTGTAGTATTAGTACTTTTACTTTGCTTCACAGGAAATAAAAAAATGAAATCCTCCAAAATGTGAAAAACTCTTTTATTACAATCAATGAAGACGAGTCGGTGAAAGTTATTTCAACATGTTTCAAAAATATAATTAATATACTTCATCTAACGGACCCTGAAAAAGAACAAGTCAAACTGTTCTGAGCACAGAAGCAACGAGACATTAATAAAATGACTAATTACTAGAATAAAGAGGTAATTATGTGGATAAAACACGTGAACGCGTCTTCACCTTCATCACGGAAGAAAACTCTGATTTACAGAAATAAAACGAGTAAAAAAACAGATTATCATCTGTGTATTTGATCGTATTTAGTCTGCAGTAATAACTTCAATTTATTTGTTGATTAATGGAGGAACTGATCAGATTCATCAAGTGTCATTTTCTTGTGTTCTGATGTCTCTCCGTTGGCGAGCAGCTTGTTTCCAGGACGACTGGATCTCGAAGGCAGCGCTGCAGGGCCTCGGACTCCTAGCAGAGCACGTAGAGGGAGAAGGGGACGGGCAGGAGGGCCAGCACCAGAGGGGCCCAGAGGGACACCAGACGAGACCCTCCAGACGTGGACCCGTCCTCGTCCACGAAGCCCGGCTGGTCCCCGCTGGTATGGCTGGAGATCCAGGACTGGTACCGGGAGACCCGGGCGTAGACTCCAGGGAAGCTCGGCTCAGCGCAGCCTTTTCCGAAGCTCACCACTCCGATCAGGACCCACCTGGAGCCGTTTATTTTATCCACCAACGGGCCGCCGGAGTCCCCCTGAACGCAACACAGCCGTCAGTCACCATAGAAACCAAGAGTACAGCCAGATACTACAACTCTGAGGTACTTGTACTTCAACTACATCTCAGACGTAGATGTTGTACTTCTTCAGTTACTTACACCTTCAGAGCATTAAAACCAGATAAAATCATGTTTACTATTATTTATTCAAGTTCTCGGCAGCCGAGGATCATGGGAACTGTAGTATTTAAGCAATAATATGGACAAAACGAAATTAATGCAGTAGAATCACGGTATGAGGTTCCAAAGTCTAGTGAAGTAAAAGCGATAAGTGTCATAAAATGTAAAGTACAAGTACTTAAAAGTTGTACTCAAGTACACAACTTGAGTACATTGTACTTTCGATTGTACTCCACTTTTAATCCACTACAGTTTGAAACTCAGTACTGTTCTACATTTATTCATTTATTTGAAGTACTTTTACTGAATTAAATGATCCGAATACTTCTTCCGCCTCAGTTTTCAGCTTTTTAACGGTAAAATGTTATTAATAATTTCATATTATAAAGTTTATTAAATATATTCAGGGTTGGTACGGGTGCAAATCCTTGAAAACACTTGAATTTTAGTGTGGTGTTTTCAAGGTTTTGCTTGGATTTAGACTAAATGTCTTGAAATGTGTGTTGTATGTGATGACATCTATGAGAAAAGAAGATCTCCATATCTGAGGGACTGAAAACAGCATTTCCTGACATTTCTTTATGAAAAATGACTTTTGATGATGAACAGATGATGAAAATAGTTGGTGATTATATTTCTGTGGATCTGTTAGTGGAATTAGTTTTCCTTTCATTTGTGGTCCTTCTGTAAAAAGCTGTCTCCAAACATCATGTTGGTTGTTTAGAGGACAATAACATCTCATTTAATGTGATGAACAAGTGCAATCATAACCTGTGAGCTGTTTACCACAGCTGGAAGGTGCTGGAGAAGCATGGAAATGCACCTTGAAAATGCTTGAAAAGTGCTTGAATATGACTTTGGAGAAGGTGGAGGAACCTTGTATAATGTATTATTAGTTGATTTATATTTAAGTAACGGCAGGTCGTTGGCGGTCAGAATGACGTGGACACGGTGAGAGCACTTGAATGCGTCGCCGGGTGTGACTCACCTGACAGGAGTCCTTGCCCCCCTCGTCCAGACCGGCACAGATCATGTTGCTGGTGATGAAGCCGTAGGCGGCGTTGCACTGACTGTTGGACACGATGGGGACGACAACTTCCTGTAGCCTCTGAGGGAATGGCAGAGGAACTGCAGAAGAAGAAGCAGAAGAAGAAGAGACATGTTATCCTCGCTGAACTTCCCCCCGTTTGTTAAAGCTACAGTGACCTTTACTAAGCCCCGCCCCCTTCCACCCCGATGACACCAGGACCCCCGATGACACCAGAACCCCTGAAGACACCAGGACCCCCGATGACACCAGGAACCCCGACGACACCAGGACCAGGACCTCACCGTCGGATGAGATGGTCCCCCAGCCGGTGACCCAGCAGCTGGTTCTGGGTGCGAATTCGCTGCCGGAGGCCGCCAGGCAGACGGGCCGGATGTAGTTGGTGAAGGAGACGGGCGACGACAGATGCAGCAGGGCGATGTCGTTGTCGTTGGTGTCGGTGTTGTAGTCCGGATGCTTGATGACCTCAGACACGGAGCGAGAGACCTCGTCAGGGTTCAGCAGCTGCTGGGTGTCCCGGCCCAGATACACGATGAGACCGAAGGTACTGGTGCTGAGGGAGACCGGGTTAGTACTACAGGGTTCTAATACTACACTCTACAAGTACTCTGGTACAGGAAGAATACTAATACTACACTCTACAGGTACTCTGTTACAGGCAGGGTACTAATACTACACTCTACAGGTACTCCTGTACAGACAGGGTACTAATACATCATCGTACAAGTACCCTGGTGCATTAAACGTATTAATACCACACTGTATAAATACCCTGGTATGGTGAAAATAAGTATAAGTACTCTGTTACAATAAGAATACTCTCTCTTTCTCTGGCTCTGGTCCAAAAGGTGAAAAAGTGCTGAGTCAGGCTCCAGCTGAAGTGCTGAGTCAGGCTCTCACCTGGGGAAGCAGTGGGCGGCGGTCAGGACCCACTCACTGTTGATGAGCGAGCCTCCACAGAAGTGGCCCGCGCTGTTGTGCAGACTGGCCTGCCAGGGCCAGGTCCCGGCAGCGGCGGCCTGGCCCCCCACGATCCGGTCGTTGAGGGGCACAAGACCACAAACTGAAAGGGGGGACAGTCAGAGATCACAAGACCTGGTTTTAGAGGTTTGGTCTTGCTGCTGACTCAGCAGGTTCAGGTGTATAACGACAGAGCTGGAGGCGATTGGCGTAGCTTAGCATAAAGCCTGGAAGCGGGGGGAAACTGCTAGCATAGCTCTGTTCGTAGAAAGTCTAGTTAGTCTACGCAGACAGGAAATACATTATTATTCAAATCAGATACTTTGTTTTCTTTATTGTTATTGAGTCTTCAGACTAGACAGACGGAGTTCCCGTTGAGGTCTCGGTTTGTTTAAATTAAATGAATAAACCAAAAAACAGAAGAACTCACCGTCTGACTGAGCGCTGCTTCCTGTTGGGAGACACAAAGAAGAAGACTGTCAGTTACTTTCTGGGAAACGATGAGTCAGCATCACGAGAACCATGAGTCAGCATCACAAGAAAAACCCTGATGTTCAGGGTCCAGGGTCAGCAGGACTTTACAGACCACCAGAGCATCTCACTCACCAGTACCAGTCGGTGACAAGAGGTGCCCGCGAAGAAACCTAAACCCACCCAGCCAGCCTGCTCACCCTCACGTACCTAGCTTAGTTAGCTCGCTGCCTAGCTAGGACAGGCTAACGGCCTGGTTGGTGACGTAGTACCTAGCTTAGTTAGCTCACTGCCTAGCTAGGACAGGCTAACGGTCTGGTTGGTGATGTAGTACCTAGCTTAGTTAGCTCGCTGCCTAGCTAGGACGAGCTAATGGCCGTGTTGGTGACGTAGTACCTAGCTTAGTTAGCTCGCTGCCTAGCTAGGACAAGCTAACGGCCTGGTTGGTGACGTAGTGCCTAGCTTAGTTAGCTCGCTGCCTAGCTAGGACGAGCTAATGGCCGTGTTGGTGACGTAGTACCTAGCTTAGTTAGCTCGCTGCCTAGCTAGGACAAGCTAACGGCCTGGTTGGTGACGTAGTGCCTAGCTTAGTTAGCTTCAGATTTAGCTTGTTGGGGATTTACGTCAATGTATTAATGCAGAGATCTTCGACAGGGGGTCCAGGACCCCTAGTGGGTCTTCCTATTTGATGTGATGTAGAAATTAAAAAATAGAATTAAAATATGAATCTTGTCAACAATTATTATTTTAATGTCTTAGTACTGTATCCATCCATCATTACAAAGTACTGTTATACGTAGGGCACTATAGGCTGCACTACACATTATTATTGGTTTAATAAGGAACATTATATGCTATGTAATAGGGGGTCCGTCCACCGGGTCTCTATAGGCCTTGGGGGTCCCTCCACCGGGTCTCTATGGGCCTTGTGGGTCCCTCCACTGTGTCTCTATAGGCCTCGGGGGTCCTTGGTCTGAAAACATGGAAGAGCTCTGTACTAATACATTAATATACATTAATATATTAATATAAATTATTATTATCTTATTATTCCAGCTTGTAAGGCAAATGTTTACTTTCTAGCTATTATTTGGGACTGAGAGAGCATTTCATTGCACTTTATGGTACACTGTACTCTATTTTGCACATGACTAAATAAACTTGAAACTTGAAAATATATAAATTAATATACATTAATATATGAATGTATTAATATGATCAACGCCTGTGAACACAGTTGGTCCTCTGTGGAGGGAGAGGGACGGCAACCTGCCTGTGGTTGCCCAACCCTGCAGAACAATGACAGTATTTGTATGTTGTACAGACGGTACGTGACCCTTGTACCTGGGACGTCGGACCACATTCTTGAAACTGTCTTTTATAAGGGTTTGTTTGTAATCTGTAGGGTGAGGTCGCCATTCATGGCTTTAAACTTAACAAAACGCTGACTCAACTGTTTTACTGCGTCGCTCCACTGATGGCCAAACAAGTCTGGTAGGTTCGGAGATCATTGTGTGATGAAGAATGTGACTTTGAGTCTGCTGGTTACCATGGAAACAGATTCTTGAAGCAGAGTTTCAACCCGAGATTGATATGGGGGGACCCTTTGGAGGACCATGAACCCCCCTGAGGTTGGGACTCGACTGGCCTAAACTGATCAGACACTCCACTGTGGCCCCCCATGTGGGTCTGGGTAGGGTGGGCTCTTCTGCTAAACCTGACTTCCTGTGAATATGGAAGTTAATTTTGAAAGAGCACTGACACGGCATCCAAAGAGCATCCTGGTCTGAAGGACCATTACTGTTAGTTGTGAAACTTTCATACAAATAAAGCCCAATTAAATTGAAATGAGAGAGAGAGAGAGAGAGACACAGATGTCGCTGTAATTGCACAACAACAGGAAAACTGGCTTTTCTGGATTTCCATGTTGACATTTTCTACATGTGACGAAATTAGTTCCTGTCTCACCTCCCTTTAAGACAGTTTCACCTGTTTCAACGATCACAGTCAGGTAAACCAGCGGGTTCCTCTTATGTCATAAATCTACTATAATATATTATGTTGTATAATATATTAGATTAGATCATATATTATATTATTAGCTTATATTCTAGTATATCAGGCGGGAAAAGCTCCAGTAAAATCATTGACTCACATTCTGAACGGTGTCAAAAGTTCTCTGAGTATTTCCTTCCTCATGAATGGGATTAGCGATAAACACTCACCTGTCGCCGCGAGCAGCAGGAGCATCAGATCCAACAGCTTCCCCTCCATGATGTCAGGCGTGTGACTGCATGCTGTCATCAAGGAGCAGCTGAGCAGGCCGAGGAGGGGCGGGGCTTCGGTCAGCGGTGACACTTTACATACCGCACACACCCCTCTCCTCAAATAGCGGCACACTCAGCAGGGCCCCGTACACAGTCTGATGGGGGCCCTGTACACAGTCTACTGGGGGCCCCGTACACAGTCTGATGGGGGCCCCGTACACAGTCTACTGGGGGCCCTGTCCACAGTCTATTGGGGGCCCTGTACACAGTCTACTGGGGGCCCTGTCCACAGTCTGATGGGGGCCTTCCATAATCTGATGGGGGGCCCCATCCATAGTCTACTGGGGGCCCAGTCCAAAGTCTGATGGGGGGCCTTCCATAATCTGATGGGGGGCCCCATCCATAGTCTACTGGGGGCCCAGTCCACAGTCTGATGGGGCCCTGTACACAGTATGAAGGGGGCCCCGTCCACAGTCTGATGGGGGCTTTTTCGCAGCCTGATGGGGGACCCGTCCATAATCTGCAGGGGGCCTGTCCACAGTCAGATGGGGCCCCATACACAGTGTGATGGGGGCCTGGTCCACAGTCTGATGGGGGCCTTCCATAATCTGATGGGGGCCCCGTCCATAATCTGCAGGGGGCCTGTCCATAGTCTACTGGGGGCCCAGTCCACAGTCTGATGGGGGCCCCGTCCACAGTCTGATGGGGCCCTGTACACAGTCTGATGGGGGCTTTTTCGCAGCCTGATGAGGGGGCCCCGTCCATAATCTGCAGGGGGCCTGTCCATAGTCTACTGGGGGCCCTGTCCACAGTCAGATGGGGCCCCGTACACAGTGTGATGTGGGCCTGGTCCCCAGTCTGAAAGGGGCCCTGTCCATAGTCTACTGGGGGCCCTATCCACAGTGTGATGGGGGTCCGGTCCACAGTCTGATGGGGGTCCGGTCCACAGTGTGATGGGGGTCCGGTCCACAGTGTGATGTCTTTGTTTGGTGTCGTTCTGGTGGAAATATGAAACGTGATAATAGATTTTATTTTGTTCAGCCTGTGTTTATTTGATCCATTCATTCCGCTGCTTTGGAGTGTTTTCCCAAACGAAAACAAACAAACCTCAATAATCCACCCAGAAAACTCTCGATTTAAGGTTATTTCTGGTCGACTGATAAATGTGGTCTTTTGAAACAAGTAATAAATACGTATAAAGTATAACAAAGCTCTTCTAAAAACTTCGGCATTGAATTAACGTTGATCAAAGCACGGATTGTACATTTATGTAGAAGATTAGGAGTATTTGAAGCGTATTACTTTCTCGCCGCGACCAGAAGCTTGTGGAAAGTTCTGAGGACGTGCTTCCGGGCTTACGTCATCGCGTCGCCACCAGCGACGAGCTCAGTGATTGGACGAAAGCGAGCGAACGCTCGAGAAGTGACCAGAAGGCAGCGGAGGAAAATATAAAACACAACGATGGGTGAAGGTACCGGCATCGAGACCACAAGAGCCCGGCGAGAGGAACCGAACGACGGAAGACCGGAACAGAAGCCTCCTCCTCTTCTCTTCTCTCTACGCTTTCATCGTTTATTGACAGTAAGTACGCTTCTTAAATACAACCAACCAACGGGGAGTTTTTATCACAGTTAAAGAACGTCTCACCTCTTCTAAGTAAGGGCAGTTATTTGTTAATTTAAGCTAAACATGTTCATCGATGTGTGACTTATAGAAACAACAGTCGTTGGATTAAAAGCAGCTACGGGGAGTTTTCCCTTATAGTGAATTAACGTCTCGCCAAACTCTCGGTTAATACACACGGTTCGACTTGCAAAGTGTATTAAATACTGCTACGAAGTGTTTTTTCCGTCTGTAGAAGAATTGTTTTAGTCAAACTTATCTGGACTTATTTATACACAATTATTGATATCTTATGGAAATTATGACATTGGAATTATTACCCAATATCATAACATTTAAGCAAATGTAAATATTTTCAGTAACACAGACATCAATTCTATCAGTCTGACCACTAAAAAATACATTATTATAGGATTGGCAGAATTCTTTCATAATGTATTAATATTGTGGGTATTAACGTTTCTGATTTCTGTCTCTGCACCTTCAGGACGGCATTAAGGACCGAGATGTCTGCAGCTAAAGGCATAGCGATCGGCATCGACCTGGGCACCACCTACTCCTGCGTGGGCGTTTTCCAGCATGGCAAAGTAGAAATCATCGCCAATGACCAGGGCAACAGGACCACGCCCAGCTACGTGGCGTTCACCGACACGGAGAGGCTCATCGGGGACGCGGCCAAGAACCAGGTGGCTCTGAACCCCAGCAACACTGTGTTTGATGCCAAGAGACTGATAGGACGAAAGATCGATGACCCGGTGGTGCAGGCAGACATGAAGCACTGGCCCTTCAGGGTGATCGGAGACGGAGGGAAGCCCAGAGTTCAAGTGGAACACAAAGGGGAGAACAAGGCCTTCTACCCCGAGGAGATCTCCTCCATGGTCCTGGTGAAGATGCGGGAGATCGCCGAGGCCTACCTCGGCCAAAAGGTGTCCAACGCGGTCGTCACGGTCCCTGCGTACTTCAACGACTCCCAGCGGCAGGCGACCAAAGACGCAGGCGTCATCGCGGGACTGAACGTCCTGAGGATCATCAACGAGCCGACGGCGGCCGCCATCGCGTACGGTCTGGACAAAGGCAAGTCGGGAGAACGCAACGTCCTGATCTTTGACCTCGGCGGAGGCACCTTCGACGTGTCCATCCTCGCCATAGAAGACGGCATCTTTGAGGTCAAAGCCACGGCCGGAGACACTCACCTGGGCGGGGAGGACTTCGACAACCGCATGGTCAACCACTTCATGGAGGAGTTCAAGAGGAAACACAAGAAGGACATCAGCCAGAACAAGAGAGCCTTGAGGAGGCTGCGCACGGCGTGTGAGCGGGCCAAGAGGACGCTGTCCTCCAGCTCCCAGGCCAGCATCGAGATCGACTCTCTGTTTGAGGGCATCGACTTCTACACCTCCATCACCAGGGCTCGCTTCGAGGAGCTGTGCTCCGACCTGTTCAGGGGAACGTTGGAGCCCGTGGAGAAAGCCCTGAGGGACGCCAAGATGGACAAGTCGCAGATCCATGACATCGTCCTGGTCGGAGGCTCCACCCGCATCCCCAAAGTCCAGAAGCTCCTGCAGGACTTGTTTAACGGCAGGGAGCTGAACAAGAGCATAAACCCAGATGAGGCGGTGGCTTACGGCGCCGCCGTCCAGGCCGCCATTCTCACCGGCGACACCTCGGCCAACGTTCAGGACCTGCTGCTGCTGGACGTAGCGCCTCTGTCCCTGGGCATCGAGACGGCTGGAGGAGTCATGACATCGCTCATCAAACGCAACACCACCATCCCCACCAAGCAGACCCAGGTCTTCAGCACTTACGCCGACAACCAGCCGGGGGTCCTCATCCAGGTCTACGAGGGGGAGAGAGCCATGACCAAGGACAACAACCTGCTGGGCAAGTTTGACCTGACAGGGATCCCGCCTGCTCCACGAGGCGTCCCACAGATCGAGGTCACCTTTGACGTGGACGCCAACGGCATCTTGAACGTGTCGGCGGTGGACAAGAGCACCGGCAAAGAGAACAAGATCACTATCACCAACGACAAGGGCCGGCTGAGCAAGGAGGAGATCGAGAGGATGGTGCAGGACGCCGACAAGTACAAAGCCGAGGACGACCTCCAGAGGGAGAAGGTCTCCGCCAAGAACTCGCTGGAGTCGTACGCCTTCACCGTGAAGAGCAGCGTGCAGGACGAGACGCTGAAGGACAAGCTGAGCGAGGAGGACAGGAAGAAGCTGATGGAGAAGTGTGACGAGGTCATCCGCTGGCTGGAGAACAACCAGCTGGCCGAGAAGGACGAGTACCGACACAAGCAGGAGGAGCTGGAGAAGGTGTGCAGCCCCGTCCTCAGCAGCCTGCACCAGGGAGGGAGGCCTGCAGGCAGCTGTGGGCAGCAGGCAGGGAGAGCAGCCAGCTCCCAGGGGCCCACCATTGAGGAGGTGGACTGAGACGGCCCTTCATGTGGACTCTGTTTGAAATACAACTCTCACTTTATATCTCATGTTTTATATAAATCTCATCACTGTGTTTGACTGTTGAAACTTCATGTATTTAATTTCTGCTTTGCAATAAAGATGAGATGTAAATATTACTTAAATGGTTTTTAGCTTCATTCATTTATAATTATTTAATTAACTAGATATTGAATAAAAAAAATACAAAATGTTTCTGATCAGAAGATTGATTCATCCAGAGGGAACTCATTGCGGCCACTAGATGTCAGCTCACCTCACCGCAGGATGTCTGACGCATCAAATCTAGAAATACTTCATTGGTACCAAGGGAAACTAGCAGGTTACATCTGATCATATATATATATATATATATATATATATAATAATTAAATGCATATAATGCGGGAATAAATAAAATAACATGAAGATTTTCTGTTATATCTAAGAAACTATCATTTCATTTTTCAGTCAATATATATAAAACATGAAGGTGCTGACCAGATGTAAAAAAAAATTAATCAATAGTTTCCCTAAATGTTATTATATGTATTTATTTATTTTTAATCTGACCATTGTATACATTTTCTTTGTTGTACATATTCTATTATATAACACACCATTACAAAAACAATACAATAAACCATCATCAAAAATGTTGAGTATTTTACCTGACTATGAGACAAGCCAGTTATTACAATGAATACACGTACTTATTTTAATAATTTATTTATAATATTATATTATATATATATTATTATATTATTTATTGTGGGACTTTTACTCAAATAAAATATCTGTGTACTTCTGCCACCAATTTCATGAAATATGGCCAACATATACTTGTAAAAAAAAAGAAGAAGAAATGATTAAATCAAGCCTTCGAGCCTTTGTACTAGATTATTAATGTTATCTAGGTCGATTTATTTATACCCTTTTATTTGTGAAGCGGAAGTAGAACCAGTCAGTTTCCGGTCACCGCTCGAGTCCCGCCCCGACAAGTCTGTGCCATCTTGTATTTAGCACAAGAACAAAAAAAACGGGTGTAAGAAACGAGCCCGACCTCGCGATGGGGCGCAGATAATTGAGTCGTATTTTTTAAGAGTAATGTTTTTTAAAGGGTCACGTGTGACGGGACGGCATGCTCGGTAGCGGGTCCTCGCGCACAAACACCAGCCACACCCCGCGAAACGGCTAACGTTAACGTTAGCTCGCGAGCTAAGCTAAGCTAGCCAATTAGCTACAGCTAGTTAGCGGAGGGAGAGGACAACCAGCTAAACTAGCGGTGTGATTTTTTTTTTTTTTTTTGAAAACCCCGTTAATTGATTTCACCGTCGCAGCTCGGGTGGGAGAACATGGACCGGACGTCGTGCTGAGTGTCTGCCGAGAGGAGAACCCCCGGCTATGAGGATAGAGGCTCGGTAGCTTCGGCCGCTAACAGTTGGATTTTTGTTCCGGAGCGGAACCACAATAAGCCGCGGTAAGTAATGCTACATCCAGTTAGCTCTGCAATGCTAGCTAACCCGGTTAGCTGTTCCAGGGGAGGGGGTTCAAACCTGGGTCCGGGGACGCCCGGTGGTCTTTGGTTTGTTTTTGTTGGCCTTCGGTGAAATGACATGTATCTTAAATGTGCTTCGGCTAAACGTTAACTATTTTATTATGACGTGTCTGTTTCAACGCCTTCATGTGGTGAGCTAACGTTAGCCGGATTTAACAGAGCGGACCGTTAGTCACGGCGGAGGAAGTATTCACATCCTTTACTAGGATGTATTAAAAGTACTCATACCACACTGGGGAGATACTGTTGTACTAGTCCTGAATTTAAAATACTCCTTCAGGGAAAGTATGTGTGACACAAACGTCTATAAATATAGTTACAGTATTAATCTGTGACTGTACTATTGTATTATATTACATTATCCAGGGCTCGTTCGGGTCCTGGACATCCTTGAAAACCGTTGTCATTTAGTGTGGTGTTTTCAAGGTTTATAAAGTGCTTGAAATGTATGTATTGTGTGATGACATATTTGATATAACACAGAGGAAAGAAGATCTCCATATCTGAGGGACTGAAAACAGCATTTCCTGACATTTCTTTATGAAAAATGACTTTTGATGATGAACAGATGATGAAAATAGTTGGTGATTATATTTCTGTGGATCTGTTAGTGGAATTAGTTTTCCTTTCATTTGTGGTCCTTCTGTAAAAAGCTGTCTCCAAACATCATGTTGGTTGTTTAGAGGACAAGAACATCTCATTTAATGTGATGAACAAGTGACAGAATAAGTAGACTGAATACTGACCATTGGATTGGTACAAAGATGGAGTTTACCACAGCTGGAAGGGGCTGGAAAAGCATGGAAATGCACCTGGAAACGCTTGAAAATTGCTTGATTTTGACGTTGGAAAAGATGGAGGAACCCTGTAAATGAGAAATGAATGTAGTTTGTGGAGGTTTTTGTTTCACCACGTTGTGTGAATGAACACACATTAGCAACAAGGAGCTTTTGTTGTGCAAATTGTCACCAAGTCAGCGGCTGACTTCAGCCATGTGATCTCGGTCATTCGCCGCCGCCACACCAGATTTCACGTCACCCGTTGTGTTTAGAACTGTCTGAAGCTCTGGTTCCCCTTTTTCTAGTGCTGGATTCAGATTTAACTTAGGAACGTGTGTGTGTTTGATAGAGTGATTGTTTTTTCCACATAGGATGTTTGAGGAAACGTGCTGCCATGGCGCCGTGTGATTAAACATGTGAGAGCCGCCTCACTCCTCGGAAAAATGACAAAAATAGATCCCACAAGACGTCTTCTCATTTTCAAAAAGTGGTGAATCAAGTCAAGGAAAAAATGGTGGACGACCACGGCGACAAAAACGGTGCACTTTTCAGTCCATGAAGGTTTTTTTTGGAAAGTTTCCACTTAGTCATGAATACCACAACATGGGGATCTTAATGCAGTTAACAAGACCTCTTTGGAAGGCCACAGTTATGTTGGTGGCATGCTGCCTTTTTATTGTGATAGAAATATATGGTGTGGAGGAGTGATTAGAGAAGGAACGTGGAAGGGGGCGGGGTGGGGTGGCACGATGAAGGTCCAGGACCAGACCAGAACCAGGGTTAGGATGCCACTGTGTCGCCTTCACGCACTGTACAGTTTTCAGTTCTGTGTTTTTCCTCCTGAATGACATGCTTGAAGGATTGAATGCAATTTAGATTGTTATCATATTCCTGCCAGAGTAACCCTGAGGTGAACCTGGTTCCAGGTCTAGGTTGGAACATGTCCTCGTCTAGCCCAGACTTACATTTAAAGAGCAGCGGAGCCTCAATGGGAGCCAAGCTTCCTTCAGACCAGCTTCCTATAGACCAGTTTCTGTTAGACCTGTTTCCTATAGACCTGCTCCCTTTAGACTGCTGTGTCGTCGTTGTGATCCACATCTGGAGACGTTAATGTCACTAGATAGTTTATGGACCAGAGTCTCACTTCCTGTCTGTAGCTCTCAGCTTCACAGTTGAACATCCAGTTTCACTTCATGTCCCAACTCGTTTCTGATCGTCTTGTTCCATCTCGGTGCCGAGGTACACCGCTCGCCTTGACTCCCAAAAACTGAAATTCCTGGAATATTACAGATGTTTCCAGACATGATGCATCACAGATCTGGAAACATCGGGGAAGCTGATAAAGTCCTGACTTTGATTGCACATGAGGGGGTTTTGCATGTGGGTCAGTTTGTGTTTTTTTTAGTGTATTTTCCAGCATGTTTAACACATTAATTAGACGGTTTTCTGCCCGACTGAAGTGGAAAACAGGCGCTTCGCTTCAAACACCAAGTGGGCTCACGATCCAAATATAAACCAAAGGGTTTGCTCCTTCAGTAGACACCGAAACAGACCTGGAGTCTGCTGATGACTGCAGCTCTGTCAATGCATCAACCAAACATTATTAATAGTTCTCTGATGCTGTTGAAGGTTTATTTACATTAGAATGTAAAGGGATTAAACTCATTATTAGCAAAATCCTCCTTTGTTTCACACACATTTTAGATTAAACGATGAATGAATCATAAAAGTTGTTGCTGACTGATTTTCGATCTTCGTACCTGGAAATCCTTGAAAACACTTATATTTTAGTGTGGTGTTTTCAAGGTTTGAAAAGTGCTTGGATTTCAAATAAAGTGCTTGAAATTTCAGTGAAAAGAAGATCTTCATATATGAGGGACTGAAAACAGCATTTTCTGCATTTCTGCAAGAAAATACTGAGCTGGAAGGTGCTGGAAAAGCATGGAAATGCACCTTTAAATGCTTGATAAGTGCTTGGATTTGACTTTGGAGAAGGTGGAGAAACCCTGTACCTAGTTAATCATTAAAGCTCAACATTTAAATCAAGGTCTAAATGTTATAGTTGAGTGTTCCTGGACGGCATCTCCTTGCTTTGACCTTTGACTCTCCTCCCTGCAGCCTCCCAGGACTCACCCATGCTCTCCCCCCCTCCCTTCCTGTCTTCCAGGCCCTGGCCATGCCCTCGAGTGCACGGGCAGGCAACCTCAAAGACCCCGAAGTGGCAGACCTCTTCTGCAAAGATGATCCGGAGAAGCTGTTCGCTGACCTGCGTGAGATCGGTCACGGCAGCTTCGGAGCCGTTTACTTCGTGAGTCCTTCGCTGTTTGTCTGTTGTGTTGTTATAAACGAGCGCCTTTTAAAGAGGTTCTCCGTGGTCAACTGAGGTTGCTGCTCTTTGATTGGTCAACAGTTTCTCCACCAATCAGTGAGCAGAACATCAGTGAATAAATCAGAGATGTGAAAGTCGATCCAGAGATCACGTACAAACAGTAAATACGATTATATCAGATTTCCTGAGAAGAAATGCTGTGAGCCCAGGAGACCTGTGCAGTGAGACCTGTGCAGTGAGACCTGTGCAGTGAGACCTGTGCAGTGAGACCTGTGCAGTGAGACCTGTGCAGTGAGACCTGTGCAGTGAGACCTGAGCAGTGAGACCTGAGCAGTGAGACCTGAGCAGTGAGACCTGAGCAGTGAGACCTGAGCAGTGAGACCTGTGCAGTGAGACCTGTGCAGTGAGATCTGTGCAGTGAGACCTGAGCAGTGAGACCTGTGCAGTGAGACCTGAGCAGTGAGACCGTGTATGGGCTGCTTAAAGAATCTGCCTTATCTGTGTTTTATCATAAGTAAAAAGACCATCCCCTTCTCATTATGAAATCAGTGGGCAGACATGTCGTGTTCCACCTGTCTGTCTGCTCTTCGGGCTGTGAGGTGAGACCAACACCTCCACCGTTCTCCCTGGACGTCTGAGGATCCTTCAAAGGCCGTCAGGCGTGCTCAGAGACGTGTGCGTGGCTTTAACCTGCGTCTCCTAAGCACTCTGTTTTTGTCTCAGCTGACCTTAAATGACTGATGACATCAGCAGCAGCAGCAGCAGCTTAAAGGAACCTCGTCTGGCTCTACATTTCATGCTGTTTTCTGTCTGACTTGTCACTGTAGAAATGGCAGCGATGCATCATTTAGTTAATAGTCTGGAGCAGGACGTCACGCTGCAGCAGGACCTGGTCCGGTATCTGATGGCACCATCCTGTCCTGGGATTTAGGATAAAGCCCGCCCCTTATTCTTTTTTTATTTTTTATTTTTTTTAGGATTAAGCTCTTGGAATAGATTTGAGGGAATATCAGTATTTTAGCCATAAATAAATAATGTAGTTTGGTTGGATAATTGGATCGTCATGCCCATCTTTTGTCCTCTGACTGTGTTGGAATGATCTGTTGGCGCCACCAACTGGTCTCTTAATGATTCTGCACCCATGACTCTAAAATTAATTTAAATACTTCCTGCTCTCAAGGATGTGTTTATCCATGGCAGCAATAATGCACCGAATGTTAAGTTACTCTATCGAGGTACTGCTCTCATTGATATTTTAAACATAATATTTTGGTGTTGGTGTTTTGGGGCTCAGATCGTTTACATCCCCTCCCGTAACCGTGGTTACAGATGGCTTTATCTACTAAACTGTTCTCCTAAACTGAATGTACCGTAGGTGAAACTGGTGGCACTGGGCAGCGTTCAGGTGTGAGGTTAGAAACCTGCAGAACCCCATGTTCTCAGAGTGTTCTCCAAGGTCTGACGAAGAACGCGTTTGTGTCGTCCAACAGGCCCGAGATGTTCGCAACAGCGAGGTGGTGGCCATCAAGAAGATGTCGTACAGCGGCAAGCAGACAAACGAGGTAACTCTGACCTCATGTCTTCGTGTGATGTCATCGTCATGATGTCGACGCGTCCCTGAAGAACCGTGTTGTGTTTGTGTGCAGAAGTGGCAGGACATCATCAAAGAGGTGAAGTTCCTGCAGAAGCTTCGCCACCCGAACACCATTGAATACCGCGGCTGTTACCTGAAGGAGCACACGGCATGGGTACGACCCCCAAAACACAAGAACATTATTCTGCATCAAGATACTTTTAGTCTCTTCTGACATGTAAAAGATGCCGTGGTATTATGCCGAGGACTTCCTCCTCCACTGTTTATTCTCGTGAGTGTGAATGTAAATAATGATGTTTCTGATCGCCATGGTGACGGTTTCAGCTGGTGATGGAGTACTGCCTCGGCTCGGCCTCCGACCTCCTCGAGGGTCAGTTCAACTCTTTCTGACTCTGTGAAAACGTTGTTCTGTATTCGTCCCGTCTCTTGTTTCTGAATCCTTTGCGTCTCTTTTTTTCTTCCTCTTCCTCACAGTTCACAAAAAGCCGCTCCAGGAAATAGAAATCGCTGCTATTACCCATGGTGCATTGCAGGGATTAGCATATCTTCACTCTCACAACATGATTCACAGGTAATAACCCAGATGATTACCGTCCTCTTAAATCCCCCAGGGGGCCCCTCGGCCTTGTGGGTAATGGGACTTCTCTGATTGTGGTCTGCAGGGACGTGAAGGCGGGGAACATCCTGCTGACGGAGCCCGGACAGGTCAAACTGGGGGACTTCGGTTCTGCTTCCATCGTGGCCCCCGCCAACTCCTTCGTGGGGACCCCCTACTGGTGAGATTATGATATGAAAAATGCATTTACATTTTAGTCATTTATTTCCTGCTAATGGAAAGCTTGAGTATTCCCAGACCGACGGTCGTGCAGCTGTCATATTAATAATGATTACTCGCCGTGTTCCTGCAGGATGGCTCCAGAGGTGATCCTGGCGATGGACGAGGGCCAATACGACGGCAAGGTGGACGTCTGGTCGTTGGGCATCACCTCCATAGAGCTGGGTAAGAACATGAACCCACATGTGGGTCCAGCTGTTCCTCCAGATGTTCACCGTCTCTCTCTCTCTCCACAGCGGAGAGGAAGCCGCCGCTGTTCAACATGAACGCCATGAGTGCCTTATATCACATCGCTCAGAACGAGAGCCCCGTCCTGCAGTCCAACCACTGGTGAGAGCTTCTCCCCGTCTCCATTGTTACGATGGTTGTGTTGTTGTTATTATTGAATGACATCCTCCCGTGTTGCTCCGCAGGTCTGATTCCTTCCGTAACTTTGTGGACTCGTGCCTCCAGAAGATCCCCCAGGACCGGCCCACCTCGGACGTGCTGCTGAACGTGAGAACCGAACCGGCCACCGTCGTCTCCATGGTAACGTTAACCTTCGCCGCCGTGCTCACGCGTCTTCTCCGTGCTTCCTCCCTCTGCAGCATCGCTTCTTGTGCCGTGAGCGTCCGCTGACCGTCGTCATGGACCTGATCGCCCGAACCAAGGACGCGGTGAGAGAGCTGGACAACCTGCAGTACCGCAAGATGAAGAAGATCCTGTTCCAGGAGACCCAGCAGAACGGCCCCGTGTCTGAGGGAGGGGAGGACGAGGAGGTGAGGGGGAAGGTCTCATACAATGTCACCAACATGGCCGTCACTAACGTATCTTAGCTGACGACTCATGTTTTAGTCCGTATTTATGAATGAAAACAATCCACGATCCATCTCCAGGAGGTGGAGCAGTACCTGCTGAGGACCGGGACCGTCAACAGCATGGAGAGCTCCCAGTCCGTTCCCAGCATGTCCATCTCGGCCAGCTCCCACAGCAGCTCCGTCAACAGCCTGGCCGACGCCTCCGACGACAGCAGCGGGGAGATGGCTATGATGCAGGAGGGCGAGCACACCGTCACCTCCAACAGCTCCATCATCCACCGGCCCACGGTAAGACCCGGACCAGAACTCGGTAGTCTTCATTAGTCTACCGGAATATTCTCATCTAAGATGCAGATACACAAATCACATTGCATTCTAGTCAGGATTCCTTGAGTTAAAGTAAGACGCAGGTCTGAGATGGAACCAGATGGAACCGGGACTCAGTTGGATTCAGAAGGAACTGCTTCTGGAACAGGAAGTTGTTTCCTGTCTGTGGAATTAGAGGAACAGCTGTTCCCTGAAGTTTTATGTGTGATTATAAAAGTGTCTCTTCCTTTTCTCCTACCACCTCCTCTTCCTGTACCACCTCCTCCTCTTCTCCTCCCTCCTCCTCTTCTCCCTCCTCCTCCACTTCTTCTCCCTCCTCCTCAGGGTCAGGATAACATCTATGACGACCCCTACCAGCCAGAGATGGACCAGCCCCAGGCTCCCTCAGCTGGACGCCGTCGGGCCTATTACCGGAACCGGGACCACTTCGCCACAATCCGGACTGCCTCCCTGGTAGGAGCTCCTGCTTCTCCTCCGGGCTCGTTGGGGTTTTAAGAGTCATCTTTGGTTCTAAACCCGGTTCTCTGTACCCACTCCAGGTCACCCGTCAGATCCAGGAACACGAGCAGGGCTCGGCGCTGCGGGAGCAGATGTCCGGCTACAAGCGCATGAGGCGGCAGCACCAGAAGCAGCTGATGGGGCTGGAGAACAAGCTGAAGGCGGAGATGGACGAGCACCAGCTGAAGCTGGACAAGGAGCTGGAGAACCAGAGGAACAGCTTCTCCACCGAGGCCGACAAGCTGTCCAAGAAGCACCAGGCCATCCTGGAGAAGGAGGTGAAGGAGATGAGGCCCAGAGTGTGTTATTCATATGAAATAATACTATAATTTATTGACATGTATGTGTTGGGTCCTCCTGCAGACCAAAGCAGCTCTGGCAGAAGAGAAGAAGTTCCAGCAGCACATCCTGGGCCAGCAGAAGAAAGAGCTCACCAGTTTACTAGAGTCCCAGAAACGCCAGTATCGCCAGCGCAAGGACCAGCTGAAGGAGGTCAGAAATCCGCATCACAGAAATCATAATAGTACTCATACTCATGAATGAGAGAAACTCATGTTCTGTCCTCCGGCCCTGAACAGGAGCTGAGTGAGAACCAGTCGACCCCCAAGCGGGAGAAGCAGGAGTGGCTGATGCGTCAGAAGGAGTGTCTGCAGCAGATGCAGGCGGAGGAGGAGGCCAGCTTGCTGCGGAGGCAGCGGCAGTACTACGAGCTACAGTGTCGCCAGTACAAGAGGAAGATGCTGCTGGCTCGACACAATCTGGAGCAGGACCTCCTCCGAGAGGTAGGCTGGCTCCACAGACCCCCGTGAGAGGGTCTACATGTGTAACACACCGACAGAGGGGAGGAGCTGAATAATCATTATAATAAAGGCGCCGGGGCCTAAATCTAATTTAATGAAACCTTCTGGTAACCATTGTATTTCCAGTCCACTAGATGGTGCTGTGGAGCTGATTGACAGGACATTGGTTAAAACAAAGAACTTTATCTGATCAGATCAATACAATATCACCACGTAAACTATCGTGATCCTGTCCTCGCCCCCAACAGGACCTAAACAAGAAGCAGACCCAGAAGGATCTGGAGTGTGCCATGTTGCTGCGGCACCACGAGTCCACCCAGGAGCTGGAGTTCAGGCAGCTGGGCTCGGTGCAGCGGACCCGGGCAGACCTGATCCGGACGCAGCACCAGACCGAACTCACCAACCAGATGGAGTACAACAAGCGCCGCGAGCAGGAGCTGCGACAGAAACACACCATGGAGGTCCGGCAGCAGCCCAAGAGCCTCAAGGTACGTAGACCTGAGGGGGGACTGTGATCCCAGCAGGTCTCAGACTATAGATTCATCCTGGATCAGATCTAACCTGCAGATCAAATCAATAAATAGAGTTAAACTGATTCCATATCATCTGACTGTTCTTGAATTCTGGTCTCAGTCCAAAGAGCTGCAGATCAAGCGTCAGTTCCAGGAGACCTGCAAGATCCAGACACGTCAGTACAAGGCCCTGAGGAACCACCTGCTGGAGAGTACTCCCAAGTCCGACCACAAGGCGGTTCTCAAACGCCTCAAGGAGGAGCAGACGCGTAAGCTGGCCATCCTGGCCGAGCAGTACGACCACTCCATCAACGACATGCTGTCCACACAGGCTGTGAGTAAGGCAAGGAAACCCCGCGCACCCCCACACCCGAGACCTGCACCCCCACACCCGAGACCGGCACCCCCACACCCGAGACCTGCACCCCCACACCCAAGACCGGCACCCCTCTCTGATTATATGATTGTAAACTGAATATATTTGGTCATTTTTGGTCATTTTTGGATATATATATATATATATATAATTATGTATATGTATATATATACATATATACATATACACATGTACATTATTATTAAGTATTGAAACACAGGTGCTGCGACAAAACCCACAATAAATAAAAACCCATAATATACAACTATAGTCCAAAAATACACAATTAAAAGTAACGCTGAAGGGAAGATGATTACGAACCCGGATGTTTTCCCAGCGAGTTAATGACATCGTGTCCCGGCGCTCCGGTCCTGACCCCTGTCCCTCCTTCTGTCCCCCCACAGCTGCGTCTGGACGAGACCCAGGAGGCCGAGTACCAGGTCCTGAGGATGCAACTGCAGCAGGAGCTGGAGCTGCTGAACGCCTACCAGAGCAAGATCAAGATCCACACGGACACCCAGCACGAGAGGGAGGTCAAGGACCTGGAGCAGAGGGTCTCCATCCGCCGGGCGCTGCTGGAGCAACGGGTAGGACCGGCTTCCTGGGGAGGGACCGGGTCTGGCTCCAAGGGAGTCTGTTTGTTGTGGATTTAAACCTCCTCCACGTTTACCAGAACAACGTTCCTGAAAATGTTTACGTTTAGTTAAAATCCTCCTTCCAGCTCAAACTCACTTCTTGTAAGGAACTACTTTTCCAGGCGTAATATTGTTCTGGTTCTCTTGGCTCTGTCATAATTGACAGCTCAGAGGCTGGTCCCTGTAGAGGTTCAGGCTGGTCCCTGTAGAGGTTCAGGCTGGTCCCTGTAGAGGTTCAGGCTGGTCCCTGTAGAAACAGTTGATCATCATCAAACTGAAGCTGTTTGTTTGTGTGTTTGTCAGATTGAGGAGGAGATGCTCTCCCTGCAGAATGAGCGCTCGGAGCGGATCCGGACCCTGCTGGAGCGCCAGGCCCACGAGATCGAGGCCTTCGACTCGGAGAGCATGCGTCTGGGCTTCAGCAACATGGCGCTGAGCGGCATCCCGGCAGAGGCCTTCAACCAGGGCTACCCGACCCCCAGCCCCTCCTCGGGCTCCAGCGGTTGGCCCTCGCGGCCCGTCCCCCGCTCCGGGAGCCACTGGAGCCACAGCGTGCAGAACTCGGTGGCGACGCCGTCCTGGCGCAGCCAGAACCACGGCGGCGGGGGAGGAGGGGGGGGAAGCTTCGTCCGAGCCGAGTCCATGGCCTCCTCCATCACTTCCTCCCACGGCCTCGGCAGGGACAGCGAGCTGCACAAGAGCAGCAGGGGCCACCCGCCCTCCTCACACCCGTCTCACCCCTCACACCCGTCTCACCCCTCACACCCGTCGCACCTCTCACACCCTCCTCACCCTTCTCATCCCAATCTCCCTTCCCACCTGTCCCACCCCTCACACCCCTCCCACCACCACCACCACCACCAGCAGCAGCAGCAGCAGCACTACCTCCCCCAGCACTACCAGCACCACCAGAGCACGCCACAGCTCTACCGCGAGAGCCACGACGTCAGGGAGCGGGACCGGTCCCGGGAGTGGGTGGGGGGAGGGGGAGGGGGAGGCCACTACCCCCATCACTCCCAGGTCCACCACCACCACCACCACCTCTCCACACACGCCTCCTCCCAGTCCCTGGCTCTCCTGCCTCCACCACCGCCGCCTCCCCCCATCTCCCTTTCCTCCTCCCCGCCTTCCTCCGCCTCCTCGTCTTCGTCGTCGCAGGGGGGCTATGGAGGCGGGGGCCTGAGCATCAGGGGCTCCGGCCTGATGGCCCTCAGGAACAGCCCCCAGCCTCTGAGGAGGACGGCCTCCGGCGGTCCGGGGGGCGGCGGGGGGAGCGACGGGGGCCTCAGCAGGAGCACGTCGGTCACGTCTCACATCTCTAACGGCTCACACCTGTCGTACTCGTGAGACGGCTCTGGTCCAGGGTCCGATCTGGTCCCAGGTCCGATCTGGTCTGAGGTCTGTTGTCCTGCTTCTTTAAAAGAAGACCAGACCAGAAACCAGAGTTTTATGTTCTTAGAATATTTTAAGTGGAGCAAAGTTTCAAACAAACAAACCGTTTTAAGTGTAAAGTTGAACGTCTCCTTCCTCCGCCGAGCGCTGGGGACGTTAAATAGTTCCTGCTGCTCGGTGGAGGAAGAGAGGAAGTTGTTGAGTTGGCGTCGTTAAAAACCTCGTCCACGCATCAGAGCTGCACAGGAGCGGTGACGAGACAGAACGAGTCCAACAGGAACCCTGGTCTGCTGGTTGAGTCTGCTGCTCAGAGTTCTGGTTCTGGTTCTGGTTGTTGTGGAGCTTCCACTCGGCCGGCGCTGCTTTAACGACCACTGTAACTTTGTAAATAACGCTCAATTGTAAACCCCGTTTTTTTTATTATTATTTGTGGGTGTTTCATACGTTCAGACTTTCTTTTTATTCGTAGTGATGAATAAGATTCTGTGTGTGACGGTTAAAGAAACACTGCCATCCGTCTGTGGGGCCGACGCCTGCCCTGTATGTCTTAAAGGGGCGGTCCGACATTTGTTTGCCGCCTTAAGTAGAGGCTCAGAGGGTAAACTGAGGTTAAAGTCGTACATTTACAAGAAAAGAAAAACTTGTACATTTACCCTTAAATCTCAGAAAATATGAGGTTTATTTCTTGTAAATGTTTGACTTTAATCTCAATTAGGTTAGGTAGAGTTTTTTTTCTCTGAATATTGCCCCCTCCTCCTCCGGTTTTATTTTTTGATTTGACCTACAATGACCCTGATAGGCCGCCGTAGTTTTCTCGTCTGACTCGACATTAAAGCAGCAAACGTCCCAAAACGCCGGACTGCTCCTTTTAAAGAGACGCTGCCAGAGTGTTTGAGTGAGCCTGTGTGTGTGTGTGTGTGTGTGTGTGTGTGTGTGTGTGTGTGTGTGTGTGTGTGTGTGTGTGTGTGTGTGTGTGTGTGTGTGTGTGTGTGTGTGTGTGTGTGTGTGTGTGTGTGTGTGTGTGTGTGTGTGTGTGTGTGTGTGGCCCAGCTCACCTCCACCTGTCATTTCCGTCTTCACCGGCTGCATCTGTAGATACGACGTTCTCGTTGCAGTTTTTTCTCGCCGGTTCTGGTTCCGGCGTGCGGCGGTGGCGGCGCTCGTGTACAGACGCCACTTGTATGAATAAACGTGCACAACTACCTATTTATATAGATGCATAGAAACGCCGGAGACCTGCAGACGCTGAACAACGCTCACTGTCCAAACACTTTGACCTGCATTGTACTTCCCAGTGTACATAAAGCACTAACTGGTGGTGAGGATGAGGAAGATGATGATGACTCTAGACGCAGTACTAGACTAATAGACGCTATCGTTATTACCTCGACTGCAGCTGTAATATTTATGTTGTATGCAGATTTTAAAATGTAATTGCCAACGTTGACCACTAGGTGGGGGAATAACAGCAATGTTACTGTGACAGAGCTATACAAAAAAAACACATTAATGTTTGGGGTGGGAGGGGGGCTACCTTTCCCAGCATTCCTGTGGAGGCCTGCGTTGAACTATTTTTTTTTCGTTTTTCTTTCTGAGCCAGTATTAAAATGACGAGCTGAAACATAATAATCAGAATGTTTTCCAGATGACGTTAGTTGCCATGTTTTTATTTCTGTTTTATATTCCGCTCTGGAGCTGCAAAGTGTTCACTATTAAATAATTTAATAGTTGGAAATAGATATTAGACAACAGTTTTATTGAATATAATGTTTATTTCATTAAAGACATTTACCTATTTTTTTCCAAGTCAGATTTTGTTTGATTTTGGCTCTTTTTTCCTTTTATTTCAGTTTTTTAAAAGCAATATTTTATTTTATAATGCTGCTCTCATGAAAAGTGATTTTTTTTTTCTGTAAAACAGGAAGGGATGAAATAACATTTCATAGTTGTGAGTTGAGTTCTAATAATAATAATCATACATTTATTTTAAACTACATGCCTATTGTTCCTATAATTATTTATTTATTTGATATAACAAAGTTATATGACTATAAAATGTGTGGAAAATATAATTGAACCAAGAACATTTATTAAAACTCAGCTCATTATTATGGAAGTTATTTTTTTATTTAATAATGAAATAAAAAAAATGTGAGGTTAATATTTGTGTAATGTATTTACGCGACTATTCTTTATCTGATATTGAACACTTTGTGAAGCTTCTCCAAACAAACGGGTCATCGTTGGTTTTTTTGCACAGTGTGAATGAGGAAAAAAACACCAACCAATCAGACGGCGATCTGCATGTGATCGACCCGCCTCTCGTCGCCACGGCTACCTCGTTTTGCAGAATGAGATCAGAGAGGAAGCCGAGTGGAAGCTGGGAAATGTTTTTACACGTAGATCCCGCGTGGAGACGCTAAAGACGTTCAGGTGGTGAAAACGAACTCGCCCAACGCGTCGTATTGATCTGTGTGTGACGGACCTGATTGGCTGCTGGGGGGGTCGATCATCTTCTCCCTCAAACACCTTCAAAAAAATGTTTGTGAGATTTCATTTTGCCAACTTTTATTTCTGTTTTATTTTCAATACGTGATTTGAAAGCGTCTCAGCTGATCATTCCGGAGTTGTTTTTGTTGTTGATTTGCCAATTAAAGCTGCACTCAGAATTTTTGACCTCCGACAGCAGAGATTCATCCTGTGAGCAGTTCACTGACAGTGGGACTTATGTGTTTTCAGTCCTCACAGTTTAAAGGAATGTTTTGGCAACTTTTCATGTTCATACACAGCCCCTCTGTGGGGCGTTCAGGGGCAGTTGGACACTTGAGAACAATCAAACAGATGTGAGTTTTTTTTTTTTAAATGTGCACATTTTCCCAACGTGTTCCTTTTTGACGGGTCGTTCCTTTTTATTTTCACGAGTCATTTCAGTTTTCATGTTTCTGAGGGACGACCTCGCTGACAGCTTCCTCCCCCAGAGAGACTGATGAAGATGAGGATGAAGATGATGGATGCGTGACGGATGTTTTTACAGCAGGAGGACGAGTTTGAAATGTTCAGGTTCCAAAATGTTCGGAGGACGTTTGAGAGACGAGTTGTACAGAAACGTAACAAAAATACTTTTGGAGAAATAAATGAACAAAAAGAGAAGTGTTTGTTTGTTTTTATGTCAGTGGAGTCGGTTTCGGTCACGCCATCATAACTTTATTTAAATGTTGCTTAAAAGTGCTGCTTCGTGTGAATTATTATAGCTCCAAACATTATTTCCATGTTTATTTAAAATGAATTTCCTGACACGGCGTGATGTGAGTGACAGCTGTTGCACATTTGGCTCCATCATATTTATCCAAATTAGCAATAAAATTCCTTTTGGAACCACAAAGCTGCTATGAATAATACTAAACAAAAAAAAAAAAGTTCTTACCCTGCAGGAAATGTACTTCCGGGGACGTTTAAAGGGGAAGCGCGCGCTGTGTGCTGCATCATATCCTGTCTTTTAAAATATAAGCACACCATTTTAAAATAGACCAATGAAGAAGGTATTCACATCCTTGAGGCTACCACAGTAAAATAATACGTTTACATGAGCCAGTATAATCAGTAAAATGTTATTAAAGTAAACACTTTGACTCTTCTACTGTTATATGTTCTATTAGGTTATTATTTTTATTATTGTTATTATTAGACGTGCATTCATGTAAAAGCAGTGATGTATGATGTAGAAAAAATATGTTGTTGTTATAATGCAATTTATTTATCAGACGTTTTATTTGAGATTTGAAATCTAAATTAATCGCCTTTATTTTGAAAATGACCGGACGCGGGCGTTCTTGCCGTTGCTGGCCGGAAACAGAATTGACATTTGTCTGCGGTGAGCCGGAAGTAGTCATCGTCATCCTCTTCCTCCAGTAAACATCCAACTGTCGCTTTTTCACTTTCTCTTTCAAACGCGTTTGAACGCGAATCTGACAGAAACAACAGAGACGAAACAAAGCCCGCGAAAACATCAAAAGATGGCGCAGGAAAATATTTTCCTCTTCGTTCCCAATTTGATTGGTGAGTTGGTTTTCACTGCCTTGAACCAACGCGTAGCTTAGCTTAGCTTAGCTTAGCGTTATCATTACACACACACACACACACACCATCGCGTAGCTTAGCTTAGCTTAGCTTAGCGTTATCATACACACACACACACACACACACACACAGCGGAGACGAGTCGCACTAAATTCCAACTAAAAAAGGTCGTTTCTGTGAAATAGATGCTCGTTGGGTTCCATTATCCAATGTCGTTGCAACTGAAATACCAGTTTAGTCTCGTGCAGTGCGACGCAGGAGTCACTGTTTCTGTTAGCACTTATAATGCAGTTGGATTTACATACAGGTCTGACATCCTGCAGCCCCCCCTCTCCAGGTGTCCCCAGATGTTGTCTTTGATCAAAGGGTCATTGTCTTATCCTGCATCAAAGGGCTTGTCTGGCGGCGCCCCTGGTGGCAAATGGTCCTGCAATACGCATTGAGGACAGACAGCCATTTGCCCACAGAGATACATGATTAAATAGGAATTTCCCTCACATTCCCCCCTTTTGATTAATTTGTAAATCAAACAATTAAATCAACGATCAATAGGTACTGTCATAAAAGGATCACATTGGGGTTACAGGAATCTAAATCGTTTCTTATATAAGTTGCTGGATTTGTATTACGTGTTATACAATTTTATTTCTTTGGGTCAGGTGATACGATTGTTCAATGATCGGGATCCTGTTTTCTTCCTCTTCAAGAGTGTTCCTTCTTATCCCAAGCCGTGGTGCAGAGCTGAACGTACTGCTCAACTATCCTTCCTGCTTCGTCGGCGTTGTTATGCACGTCGGAGCACAAATACTGGTCCACAGAAGTGTACAGAGCACCATCACGACGGGTGGAAAACTGGACCACCACTGTTCCCCACGGACCAAAATGGTCACTCAGCCATTGTTGTCCGTCGGCATCACAGCAGTCGCTCCTGTGGTTTTTTGCTGGGTCTTCTTCTCGTCCTTGTAGGGTTGTGGGTCTGTTCCCCCCGTCCGGATCTCTGCCTTGAGTGGTGGCTCCTTCCTGCAGTGGCTGGCGTGGACCCAAGTGGCTTTCTCTGCTATCTTCACAGCCGTGTTGGTTATCAGGAGTACCAGAAATGGTCCTGCCCAGCGTGGTTCCCGCCAGCCACGTCTCCTGCAGTCTTTTTATCACCACCCAGTCTCCTGGCTGTAGTGGTCCTTGCAAGGGGGTTGGCAGGGCTGCTCTGACCTGTGTGTGGACAGACTTGAGAGTTGGAGAGGTTAATGCAGTCGTCAAGCATAGCATAAGTTGGCTATGCATGTTGAATCTGGACATGCAACAACTTTTTTGGGACAGTCTTTAATCCAGTGAACTCCCACGGTGGTGACAGGCGTGGTGAGCGGTGTTTTTGAAAAGTCCATCCATGAGCCCTGCCCCGTCTGCCTGGTCTTCCTCCGCCCTGATGGTGTAGTTTCCATTCATAGGCCTGCAGTTGAGCCATTTGCAGTCTATTTTCCAGCTTTGCCTTCTTCTTGTCAGCTTTCTCCTCAGTTCTTGCTTACATATTTGGCAAAACTGGAGCGTTCAGATCAGGCAAAGGTGCAGCAGGTCCGATGACTCGGGTCCGGCTGTCGCAGGTAATAGTTGTTGTGGTGCAGCTTCAGGAGGTGTGTAGGAAGGAGGAGGCTGTGCTTCGCCAGAGACACAGTCCAGGTCCTGGTGTACTCTGCCTGTGCCTTTCAATGAGATATCATTTTCCAGATATTCATTGAAAGGGTGATTGGCCCCTACGTCCAATCCGGTCAGCCCGTCTGGATTTGGTGCCGACCCCCGGTACATCTTGTCAGATCAGTACTCCCAAGATCTAACCTCTTGTTAGCTTAACTTGATTAACGCGCCTGCAGACGCCGATAATAGACCCTTTCGACCCTTAAACGCGAGTTATTTCCTTACTCGATCAGCGTGTCCCAGACATCCGTGATAGACCCGTCGGCCCGTACACGAGTAATACCCATTAGGACTCTACTATTGAATATTATCAGATATTATGTCCTCACCTTTTAGGTTCTTTTCACTTTGGATTGCTGCGTCAAGGATTCCGTGAAGCACAAACGTTTCAGGCGCCCTCCTTTCTACCCCTTTGGTCGGGTACGATCCTCTGTTGGGAAGAAGCTTTGGGCTCCGGAGCCCAGTCTTCGGGTCCGGCTGCGCAGTTGACCTGTCGGTGTGTCTCAGGAAATCCTCAAAGCCAGCAATCCCGGACGAGCCCCCATCTGTCGTTGCAACTGAAATACCAGTTTAGTCTCGTGCAGGTGAGAGTTAGCAATGAAATACCAGTAGACATAATATCTGAATGTGAAGATCCTTTAATGCTGCGGGACAAACAGCCATTTGCCCACAGAGATACATGATTAAATAGGAATTTCCCTCACACTAATCTAATCTAGTCCACCTGCAGGACCCCAGTCCGTCCGTTAGTCCGGATAAATTTGTCGCTGCCGGACCGACTGACTGAGACCAGACGCTCGTTTAAAGATGCCGGTTTGTTTATTGGCTCCTTGTTTCACAGCAGATCACACAAAGAAATAAACAGTAAATTATATTACTGCTGAAATGTTATTATGATCAACAACGATGTGAAAAATATAATCAGGCAAGCAAGATGAGGCATTTCAGTCCGCCACACCACCAGGGGGCAGCACCAGCAAGGTTCCGGGTTCATACGAGTGCTGGAAATCCTTGAAAACATCATCATTCAATTCTGTATTTCAAATTGAAATAAGAATATGGAGTCAAAACTTTACTCTATTTTCCCCTTTTAAAGAGTTTATAAAGGAAAGTTTAAATAAACGATCAGATGATGTAGAAGTACTCTCTCGCTAAATTAGAAGTAATAATACCTCAGTATGAATATACAAAGTACAATAATCATCAGATGCAGTGAGGTAGAATCATAAAGTATCAGAATATGGAAGTAAAGTATCTAAAATACCTCAGCGTTGTACTTCCTGTTAAAGTGTGTGATGTTGTCGGTGTCCCTGCAGGTTACGCCCGCATCGTGCTCGCCCTGCTGTCCTTCTACCTGCTGCCCTGCTGTCCGTGGCCCGCCGTATTCTGCTACCTGCTCAGTGGCCTGCTGGACGCCTTTGACGGCCACGCCGCCCGAGCGCTCAACCAGTGTACGCCACCTCGCCCTCTGACCTTCACCACCGTCTCCGTGACAACCAAAACCCTTCTTCTTCTTCTCCTTCTGACTTCCTGCGTTTCTTCGTCTTTTTTTCAGCCACGAAGTTCGGCGCCATGTTGGACATGCTGACGGACCGCTGCGCCACCATGTGTCTGCTGGTCAACCTGTCGCTCCTCTACCCGTCTTACACCTTCCTGTTCCAGGTCAGCATGTGTGTGGACATCGCCAGCCACTGGCTGCACCTGCACAGGTACGAGCCCGCTGCCGCCGCCATCGCCCGTTTCTAGGCAACCAGCGCCCGTCTTCCTCCTCCGTGTTCACGACGGAACAATAACTGATCAGCCAATAGATGATGTCGTTATAGAGTCATTAAAATGAGCGGCATCATTATAGTGATCAACACGTTAATTCATCAATAATTAGAAGAGAATGGAATTTTTGTAATCATGTATATGTTGTGCTGTATAATGTACATTTTTATGTTAATGCTTTTGTACTTTTAGTTGAATACAGGAGTTGTACTTAGTATATTTGTACACGGTGGTATTAGTACTTTTAGTGAAGTAACCAAAAGAGAGAAAAGAGTTTCTAGAAACGTAGATTTAGACATAATAGATAAATAAATATATAAAATATTTTTTTTATTTTCTCAGCTCAACCGTAAAGGGATCCGGTAGTCACAAGACCATCGACCTCTCTGGAAACCCGGTCCTCCGAATCTACTACACGTCCAAGGTGACACACACACACAACACACACACACACACACACACACAGGATGCGTGAACACAAAGAGGCTGACTGCTGTTTCTCCTGCAGCCGGTTCTCTTCGTCATGTGTGCTGGAAACGAGCTCTTCTTCTGTCTGCTGTATCTCCTGCATCACATCCCGGAGCCGGCAGGTGAGACCACGTCCTGGACCCCAGTACTGGACCCCAGTACTTGGACCCCAGTACTTGGACTTAAGTCTTTCTTCTACATCGATCTGAAAGCTTTATTATCATATTTTTATAGAAAAAATCACATGAAGAGTTTGTCAGATCTGATCTGTTCTTATGAATTAATAATAATTTCTACTAGTAAAGTAACCAATAAATGCAATTAGTGGATGAACAGAAAACGAATGTGAAACTATTCTTTGAAATCTGTGATATTAATACTTTCACTTTTAGGTGTCTCGAAGGCTTTTATAAACTCTCATATTCCAGAATAATCTAAATAATAAAATAAAGTAAAATACTGCATAATGAATCAACTAAACTAAAAATCAATGTAATAATCATAATAATAAATAAACTAAACTAAAAATCTAAATAATAACCTAAAATAATAATCAATGAACTAAAATGATAAACTCAACAATAAATCAAGACCAGTAATAATCTAGATATGGTGTGTTTTCTGCTGCAGCGTGGCTCTACTGGCTTCAGGGTCTCTGTGGGATCATCTGCCTGCTGAAGACCGCCATCAGCCTGGTGCACCTTGTCACCGCCTCCCAGAACATGGCCGCCATGGACGCCGCCGAGCGAGCGAGAGCCACGAAGACGCAGTGAGAGAGGGAGAGAGACCACAGGGTTTTATTTAGTTCCTGTCCGTTGAAAGTGTAACGTTCACTTTGAGTTTTATCAGACGACCAAATATAGACGTTAAATATAACGTTAATAAACGTTATTATTATTATTATTATTATAATTACTTACTGTCCCAGACTTTAACGGGTTTATCTTTTATTTGACAAATATAATATCAATATATAATATCACATGTTGACAGGTTTGTTTATTTTCTCCTGATATGAAACTAAACGAGACGATTCTCATCAATAACTATTGATCGTCCGTCTCAGCCGCTGAACGTTGGAGTGATTGTAGTTTTTATTGATGAATGACTTCAGCGGGTCACAGTTGGTCTGTGTGAAGGTGAAGACGACCGCCAACCAATCAGCTGAGAGGAAATGGCGGAGCCTTTAATCAGTGTTAATCAATGGGCTTTATTGATCAGAGATCGACAATCTGAGAGATATTCATTTAAATAAACGTTTGGGAACAGTTATTACTGTGAAATATCGTCAAAAAAGCAGAAATTCATTAAAAAAAAAGAAACTGAAACCAAGAATTAACTGAATTTATTTAAAAGGTGTAAATCAACAATATTTAAAAAAACATTTCAACAAATTTGGATCGAAGCCAGATATCATGTCAGATTAAAACATATTTTTATTACATCCATCTTTTATCAATATGTTGACTTTATGGACTTCATTACAGTTTTTGGAAGTGTTTGGACCAAGGTTTACAAATAGTATAGTAATATTATTAATGTTTCCTGATCGTTATCTGACTCTGAGCAGCAGAACGGCTTTAAATCAACAGAGAAGCAAAAAGAAAGAAGCTGCGCAGCTTTGAATGTTGGTTGTGAGTGATTTTTGAGGGAAGTTGTTCTGACTTATATATATGTGCTATTATATATATATATATGTAGAATTTGAGTTATTTATGTTTCTGTGGTAGAACGGGTGAATAGAGCACCAAGTATTCTGGTTTCTATGTGTTACATCACTGAACTTGTTTGTGCTGCTGCTCACAACCTGCTGAAACCAGGTTTCACTGCTTCAAAGGTTTGATATAAAACAAAAAGAACAAACAAAAAAAACGACTGGTTTCTGATGGAATTCATTTCCCAGAATGCATTGTTTAATCTTAAAAAAAATAAAAAAAAATAAAAAATGTATATTAACTGAATACAGCAAAGCAAATATTATATTTAAAGATTTTTAAAAAATCAAGTGTAATTAAATATTCGATGGCTATTTTGTTGGGCGTGCAGGTGGTTTTGGTTTCCTGTAAAAATAAAGACAATAAAAACCTAATTTTTGTTGTTGTTTCTTTTCCAGCATTCATATGCAGATGAAGCTGAATATGAATGTATACTTAAAATAGATTTGATCATATATGTATTTTTATTTCGGATTAATACTTATCGGTGTAAAGGTGCATGCCGAATGTATGCATGCTTTGTACTGAATGCTAACTATTGTTAGTATAGTGAATTAAAAGCAAGCATGAATGAAATTGCAGACTTTTTGAATGGGGTTTGGTGTAACCCACTCGAGAAGGGACGTCAGGCTGGAATCCAGCTGTACGTATTACTTTAAATAGATTTTGTAAATTAGTGATCAAAGACGTATAGGTGTATTGGGGCATGCCGGATTTATGAGTACTTCGTACCGAATGCTAACAAATCGTTTTCTCACCTAACTATTGTAAGGATATTTAATTTTAAGCAAACGCGGATTAAACGGTGGTGTTTTTGAATGGGGTTTGGTGAAACCCGCTGGCGAAGGGACGTCAGGCTGGAATCCAGCTGTTGCACTTGCGCGCATCGTTACCTTTAAGATGTACGAAGGATAAAGCCTTGTTTTAGCTAAACCCGACACCATTTTAGCTTAGAGCGGCGCCGGAGACCAGCTGCCTGATTTTGTTTTAGAAGCACCGGGGTTTGTTTGTTTGTTTTTTAAATCCGAGGAAGAGGGGGGGACCATGGACGCACCGAGCTGGTTCCTCTAAATGTCGGATTTCATTATTTGTCGGCCTACCGTGAAGTGGCGGTGGCGGGGGCGAGAGGGACGGGACGAGCCGAGCCGAGACGGGGTCCGCGAGGAGGGTGGGTGCGTACACAAAAATACTTTCCCTTTAAAGCGGGAGAGGGACAGAGGGGGCGAAGGAGAGATAAAAAAAGAAAAGGAAGAAAGACCGAGAGGGAGGGAGGGCGAGAGAGAGGGAGAGAGAGTTTGAAAAAAAGAGAAAGATGTCATCCCGTCGATCGAAACGCCGAGGCGGAGCCACGGACCGCGGCCGACCGGGAGCTCTCTAGTTAGGGGACGAGCTGTACGCAACGCCGAGGCTTGGGACCTGACGCTGCGGCCTTTTTTTCCCGGAGCTATCGCAAAAAAAATAAAAGACTCCCGAACAGCCGCTGTGATTTAGTCCTACATCCCGCTCATCTGCTGTAGTACAATGATCTCTATTCTGCATGCAATTCACCAAATTTCTATTACAGTAGACATAAGCAAATTATATTAATAAATGCATTCAAGCAAAGCATGATATCAACCATTTTGTCGCATTTACAAAAAAAAGAGAGCATCTCGTCAGTGCCCGTTTAACGCAAACTGATATTAATCCATAACTCATAGCAGCCGAATCACTCATAAGTGTTGATTTCAGCTGAATCTCGTCCGATGTGCTCTCACGTTTCCCACGCACTGAGCCCGGGCAGGTAGAGCAGAGACGCAGGCCTCGGATCGTGGTTTCACAGCGCCTCTCCTCGGCTCCGGTTCCCCCCCGCCTCCCTCCCCTCTTCGCTCCCCGGCGGTGTGCTGCTGCTGCCCGGCCGCGCTGCTCCAGGATGGACACCTCCTGGAGCAATTTCCTCTTTCAGGTGAGTCTTGAATTGATGTTGGAGCTGCAGGAGGGGGGAGGAAGGGTGGGGGTGTTTGACCTTTCTGCATGGGGTTAAAGAGGGAGGAGAGTTGGGGGGGGGGGGGGGGGGGGGGGGGGGGGGGGGTTCAGGGTGAGGATCTCAGGTGTACTCCCCCCCCCCCCTGACGTCCCCCATGAAAACGCTGATTCTCCTTTAAATTCTGTTTGTTAATAAACTGGATGTACTCAGTGGAAGTATTCAGGTCCTTTAATGCAGTACAGCTACCCTACTACTGTAGAAGTACTAATACCACAGAGTGAAAGTACCCAACTACAGTAGAACTACTAATTCCACAAAGTAAATGTACCCTACCACAGTAGAAGTACTAATACCACAGAGGGAAATACTCTACTGAAGTAGAAGTACAAATACCACAGAGTGAAGGTACCCTACTAATTAATAATACCACAGAGTTAAAGTAGTCTGTTAGAGTATTGTTTCCCCTCGGAGTCCAAATTAAAACATTTTTATTTAATATTCATATAAACGGAGAAAGGTTACATGTTTGTGGGGTCAATAAGTCGATCAGATGACTCAGCGTTTTCCTGTTTGATGGTCCAGACGCCGTCGACTCAGACTCAATCTGAGACGCCTCTCCAGGCAGAGCTGCTGCCGGAGCTCACCGGGCCGGCTCAGAGTCCTCCAGCCGAGCACCTCGCCTCACCGCCGTCCACCGTCGACACCGCCGCCCTCAGCGAGGAGCCACTTCCTGGTATGGACATAGACATATATACATACACATAAATATATAAAGTATTTGTACAGAGGGCTCCTATTAGGGCCATAGTCAATAACAGATATCTGGTTGGACAAGGCGACCAATCAGTGAGCTGCTTTCTGTCACCTGATAGTTCAGGTGTTTCATTCATTCAGGTCTTCATCTGCATTTGATCCATCAATACAAACCTCTAGTTCGGTAGTTCTCTAGTTCTGTAGTTCTATAGTTGTTCTGTCGTTGTTCTGTAGTTCTCCAGTTCTGTAGTTCTCTAATTCTGTAGTTCTCTAGTTCTGTAGGTGTTCTGTGGTTCTCTAGTTGTTCTGTAGTTCTGTAGTTTTCTGGAACAGTGCGGGACAGCCTCGTGGAGAACAGTTTACTGATGTAAGTGTTTAAACATCTGTCAAGTCGTTGAAGTTTGTCTCGCTTCTGTCTCCGTCAGTCAAACCGCCCCCCAAGCCGGGACGCCCCGCCCACATCTGCGCCACCTGCAACAAGGAGTTCAAGAACAGCTACAACCTGCGACGGCACCAGTCGGTGCACACGGGCATCAAGATGAAGGACCGGGTGGCCCGGGAGAAGGAGGACGGGGGGAAGGTGGGGGGGCGGGTGGAGAAGCACACGGTCCCCCTGTCCCTCCTCCACCTCACGCTGCCCCCCCAGCAGCCGCCCCCCCAGCAGCTGGCCCCCCCTCCGCTCCCCACCACCATCCTCGTCGCCCCGGAGACCCTCCCCCTGCTCGGCCAGCAGCAGGAGAGCCAGCCGGTCTCTCTGTCCATCACCCCGGCAACCGTAACTATGGCTGCGCCGCCTCAACCCATCCAGGCAGCTGTCGTTGTTGTTGGCTCTCTGGAGCAGGTGGGTCCAGACCAGGATTTACTCTTCCTTCCTGGTTTAGGGTTGTTTTCTCCCTGTGACTCCTACATACGGGTCTCCAGACCAGGTAGCATGTTAGCATGGTAGCACTGGTAGCATGTTTACACCAATAATATGGTAGCACTGGTAGCATGGTAACATTGGTAGCACCGGTCCCATGGTAGCACTGGTAGCATGGTAACATTGGTAGCACTTGTAGCATGGTAGCAGTGGTCCCATGGTAGCAGTGGTAAGATTGGTGGCATGGCAGCACTAGTAGCATGGTAGCATGTAGCACATCGGGAAACACAATGAAACCATAAAAAAGATTTGTTCCGGACTACATGTGGCTCTCAATCTCTGCCGCACCTCCACAGAACCTGAGTCCCGCCCCCACCGCCACCACCCAGGTGAGGAAGAACCACGCCTGCGAGGCCTGCGGGAAGGCCTTCAGGGACGTGTACCACCTGAACCGCCACCGCCTGTCCCACTCCGACGAAAAGCCCTACTCCTGCCCCATCTGCCAGCAGCGCTTCAAGAGGAAAGACCGCATGAGCTACCACGTCCGCTCGCACCAGGGCGGCGTGGAGAAACCCTACGTCTGCCCGCACTGCGCCAAGGCCTTCTCCCGGTAGGCACACGACACCTTCAGAGACCCTTTCACAACGTGGGACAGATGATAAAACATCCCACTTAAGTCGGAATCATTCAGACGCCAGATGTGGAACACGGAGGACGTAACTGTGTTGTTGTTGTTGTTGTTTACAGACCCGACCACCTCAACAGTCACGTCCGACAGGTGCACTCTACAGAGAGACCGTTCAAGTGCACGGTAACGTCTTCATCTGTCTGTTTACTGGAGTTCAACCAATATGGGTTTGTGAATCATAACCACCATGAGACAGTGGATCATGTTTATAATATAATTATAATGATGAAAATTATTATGATGATGATGATGGTGGTGGTGATTTTAATAGCGAGCCACAAATAAACGTGAAGCTGAACGCCATGTGGGTCACAAATAACGGTAAAGTACAACTACGGTGGCCTATTCGGGCCACACTCAATCACAGATATCTATAAGGTGACCAATCAGTGAGCTGCTTTCTGTCACCTGATAGTTCAGGTGTTTCATTGATTCATGTCTTCATCTGCATGTTTGATCCATCCACACGTTCCTTTAAGTTTAGTTGTTCTCTACTTGTTCTGTAGTTGTGCTGTAGTTCTCTAGTTCTGTAGCTCTGTAGTTCTTCTGTAGTTCTTCTGTAGATCTCTAGTTTTGTGGTTCTGTAGCAGTTCTTTAGTTCAGTAGTTCTCTAGTTCTGTAGTTCTGTATTTGTTCTGTAGTTCTCTAGTTTTGCAGTTCTTTAGTAGTTATGTAGTTCTTTAGTTCTGTAGTTCTCTAGTTGTTCTGTAGTTCTCTAGTTGTTCTGTAGTTTTGTAGTTCTGTAGTTCTCTAGTAGTTCTCTAGTTGTTCTGTAGTTTTGTAGTACTCTAGTTCTGTAGTTCTCTAGTTGTTCTCTAGTTGTTCTGTAGTTTTGTAGTTCTCTAGTTGTTCTGTAGTTTTGTAGTACTCTAGTTCTGTAGTTCTCTAGTTGTTCTCTAGTTGTTCTGTAGTTTTGTAGTACTCTAGTTCTGTAGTTCTCTAGTTGTTCTCTAGTTGTTCTGTAGTTTTGTAGTTCTCTAGTTGTTCTGTAGTTCTCTAGTTTTGTAGTTCTCTAGTTGGTCTGTAGTTCTGTAATTGTTCTCAAGTCGTTCTCTCGTACTGATCTCACGTCACGTGTCCGTGTGCGTGTTCACGTTCTCCACAGACGTGCACGTCAGCGTTCGCCACGCGGGACCGCCTCCGAGCCCATCTGGTCCGCCACGAGGAGAAGGTTCCGTGTCACATCTGTGGGAAGCTGCTGTCGGCCGCCTACATCACGGACCACATGAGGGTCCACAACCAATCACAGCACCACGCCTGTCACCTCTGCAACCGTAGTACGTTCAGTTCCTGCTGCCGCTCCTTGACAGTAAAAGCTTTCCACCGACGGGAGGCTTTTGTTGTGAAGGGTGTCTTCAGTAAAACCTCTGTGTAGTAATACAGTTGTGTCAGCATCCATATACTCAAAGTGTGTGTGTGTGTGTGTGTGTGTGTGTTCCAGGCTTCACCACCCTCACCTACCTGCGCGTCCACGCCCAAAAGCATCACGGTCAGGAGTGGAAGGAGAGCGGCGGGGCGCGGGGCGGCTTCGGTGGGACGGGGGCCGGCGGCGTGCTGCTCTGCCAGCTGTGTGGCGTTCAGTGCAAGACGGCCACGCAGCTCCAGGGTCACATGGGCACCCACGCCAACCACGGGGACCCGAGCCCCGACCAGACCAGCGCTGACCCTGTGGGCTCCACCAGCGTTGCCGTCACCGTGTCCAGCGCCAGCGCCGTGGGACTGCTGGTGACGGACTGCTCCGGCATCGCCCCCCAGCCCCACAGCTAGGACGCTGGGGGGGCTGGGGGGAGGGGACCGGAACTGAGACCGGGACTGGGACCGGGACTGGGACTGGGACTGGGGGAGCTGGTTAACTGGAGGTGAACGGCAAGGAGGAAAGACGGTATCCAGTCCAGGTGTGTGAATCAGTATTCTGTTAACTTCCCCTAAAGTCCCAGTGAGAGACTCGATAGACTCACACCCAAATATCTGCAGCTGAGCTGCATTGTGGGTAATGTAGGCAGCAGGTTTTGACAAGGAAGTGGGACAATATCTCCTTTTGTAATCATTTTGAGTCTCTTCTTGGTTGCTATGTGTTTCTTTAAAGTATGTTTTGGATCTGGCCCCCTGGATCTGGGTCCATGGCTCTGGGTCCATGGCTCTGGGTCCATGGATCTGGATCCCTGGATCTGGACCAGTTCAGTAATTCATCCATGTGATGATATTTAGTGGCATTATTCATCCTTTTGTTTTCCTTTTCCAGATGTTGTCTGACCAGACGTCCAGACCTGGACTCAGACCGAGAGAGGTTCCCATGGAAACCGTCTTTCCTCCTCGCCATTGTTCGTCTCTTTGCTTTCCTGCTCTGTCGGCGGCGTTGAACAGCCAACCACCGCCGACGCCGAGAGACAAAACTGTACAGCGTCTTTTGTGGATCCGAGGAGTCGAATCCAGACCCGGGAGGGACAGGGAACCTCGGCCCCCGGTCGTCCCCCGGAGGATCGCTGTGTGTTTTTACCCATGGGGCTTAGCGGTTAGCTGTTTCTATCTGCCGTCACGTCATCGTTTTGATTGTCGAACGACTTGATGTTTTTAGATACTTTATATTCCATGATATCAGTGTTTGTTTCTAATGAGGACGCCGACCCGAAGACGCGTGGGACTCGTCCCCTTTAATTTATTACTAAAACAGTCTCCAGGGTTGCCTTCAGACCGGGGACGCGGTCCTGGACTCGGGATCAGCTGCTCCAGACCGGCCCGTCGTGTAAATACTCTTTTATAGAGCTGATAAAGGCAAAGCAGTCGGTGTTTGTGAATCTTCCCCCCAGATGAACATTGAATGTGTGTAACTTCTCTGCTTCATCCGCTCCGTCTCTGGATGCTGATTTGTAACTCTTAAAAAACGCCGTGTACTTTGTAGCTGCGTTGGTGACACATTTCTGTGGCCGTGCATATTGATTGTACTTGATGCATAGCGCCTCGTTACTACTGTATTAAAAAAAAGCAGTAAAATGCAGTAAAAAAGCATGTGTGGATTCAGGGTGAAATGACCTGAGTGGGTGTCTGGATGGGTGTACTTTTACTCAAGTAGAGATTAGAGGTACTTTTACTCAAGTAGAGATTAGAGGTACTTTTACTCAAGTAGAGATTAGAGGTACTTGGACTTGTCTTTTCATGCTACTTTACACTTAAACGTTACTGCATTTATCTTTACTTTCTTTACATATTCAGATTTTACACACAGATCTATACAGAGTACTGCAGGGATACTTTGTAGTATTGTTTACACTGCTATTAATACTTTTGCTGGATTAACATTTTCAATGCAGGATTTTTTTTTTTACAGTGTAATATTAGTATTTTTTTTTTTTTACTAAGGTGTATTTTCAATGCAGGACGGTTAAATACATAGTATTCACAGGATAGTATTTGTTCTTTTACTGAAGTACATTTTTTACAGTGTAGTTTATGTGGATTTGTACTTTAAACAGTATTTTACATTGTAGTATTAGTACTTTTAATGCAGTAACATTTTCAATGCAGGACTTTTACTTGATATAGTATTTTACAGTGAAGTATTAGTACTTTTAATGCAGAACTTGTATCAGAGTATTAAAACGTGTAACGTTTGTTTTGTTTTTTCGAAAGACTACAGTGTAGTTTTTTTTTTTTTTTTTACTTTTTTTAACTTTTCATAAAGTACCTTTAATGCAGTAACGTTTCAATACAGTACTTTTAATGCAGGACTTTTACTTGTTACAGAGTATCTTTTTACAGTCTAATATTAGATTTTTTTTCACCGAAGACGCATTTTCAGTGCAGGACAGTTACTCAGAGAATTTTCACAGTGTAGTATTTGTACTTTTACATAATTTTTTTTTCAGTGAAGTACAGACATTTTTATTGCATGATTTGTATTTGTAACAGAGTATTTTACAGAGTAGTATTTTACTTTTTTATTTTGTATTATTTTTTTTTAATGTGGTATTTAAGTACTTTTAATGGAGTAAAATGTTAATGCGGGACGTTTACTTGTAACAGAGTATTTTCCCACAGCGCGGTCGAGTATCCGGATACTTCCTCCTCCACCGCTGCCCTGGAGCTAACGCTAACGTTAGCATTGTTTACAGCAGCGAGGAGCACCGACCCTCCCCCATCGGCTTTACCAGCTCCTCCTCCACAAGCTAGCCAGCTAGCACCGCCGTGGACGCAGAAACCAGAGAGCTTTTTAAAAACAACGCGGAACACCGGAGGGGTCATCCTGGATGAGACGATCATCCGGAGGAAACCCCCCAAAACAAACGGCCTTTACGGGACGCTTGTTCGGCGGACGCTACGACGCGATGGCCAGCTAACTAGCAGCTACCAGCTAGCTGGACGGCTAGCCGGGGGAAGGAGCTCCGACAGTCCCGCATCTATCGGCTTTTTCGGCCGTTTTTTAAAAACATAGTTCCCGTGCCATGCGATATTTAATTCAACCGAGCTTTTTGTTTGTGTATTAGGTTGAAGTTAACCAGCTGGCATGCTCTCTGTTTGAAATATGTAGGTCACCGTAGCCGACCAATGGTAGTTATGTGGGTCAGAGACTTCATCGGGTTAACCTATTAGCCGGAACAGCTGGTTAGCACGGGAGCTAGCTGTGGGTTTTTATATTTATCACTCGTTTAAAACAGATAAAAGAGCAAATAACGTGAACGCTCATGCTCGTGTCCGCGAGGGTCACTCGCATCGCTTCCGTGTCAGAGGTTCTCATCGAGTGGAACATTTATTTTTGTATTTAATTTTATTTTGTGTTCGTCGCCGGACCTTCGTTGGGGGCTAACGAACGCTAGCTGTAGCCTGTTAGCCGTAGCGGCGAGCTAACCGAGGAGCTAATCGCTAATCAAACCAGGTAAGTGACAACAAAAACACATAAAGGTGGCTTGGCGCGCGCGTTAAAAGAGTCTGAATCGGTGATTTCTTTTCACTAATTTTATGTGAGCTTTAATCAATAACGTCTCCAGCTTTTAACGTATTTATATTCGTGTATATATTTATATTTACTGTTGTGTATTTCCCCACAGTGATCTTTCATCTCGCACTGTTTTTATTTTTTTTTACCACACATTTTTGCTGAACTGTAAAGTACCATGTAATCTGTATTTGTATATTTATACTATTTTTAAAAAAAGAGCATCTACATTTAGCACCATTAGCGTGTTACAGTAGATGGCTGGACTTTAACTTCACTGCTGTGTTTATTCTGGTGTTTTTGAATTTATGTGACCACATTTCCCTCAATATCAATAATCCATCTGAATTTTCTGCATCATAGCAAATTATTGATTATTTTCATTATCTAATTCAGAGGTCTTCAACGTTTTCGGACCCCCAAAGCCCATAGAGACCCGGTGGAGGGACCCCCTATTACATATCGTGTAAAACTCCTTATTAAAGCGGCCAATAATAATGTGCAGCCTATAGTGCCATGTATAACAGTACTTTAAAGGCTAAGACATTAAAATAATAGTTTAATTCTATTTCAGTGTTTCTACATCACAATTTCTCAACAATATTACACAAACAGGAAGATTTATATTTGCTTAATATAGGTTGAATTCATGTTAAAGTGGATTTTTGGACATTTAAAATTTTGGAAGGAAAAAGTTTGGGATTAAATAATTTCATGGACCCCTTGCAGTAACTCTGCGGACCCACTAAGGGTCCTGGATTGAAGATCTCTGATCTAATTTGATAATTACGTCTTGAAATGTCCCTTGCATGTTTCCACGGGTCCAAATCCTCCAAATATTCACTTGCCTGTCCTGCAGACAGATTAATTTATAATCCTGTACTCTGGTGTTGTTCTGCCGGCTGGATCCACATTGTGCTGGTCTGGGTCTGACCCCCCTGTGCTCCTCTTCCCTCTCTGAACACACAGGAACCCCCCCTCCCCCGGATCATGCCAGTCGTGCCACCGCACCTCCTCCACGCCTAGCCGAGCTCAGTGCCGACTACGTGGACCGTTCCTGGTGGTTTGGTGAGCGGAGGGATGGCATTTCACGGCGCCGGCCGGCAGACCGTTTGTCGAGACCTGTTCCCGGGCTCCGAGCTGGGCCACAAGTACTTCTGCGTCAACTCCTCGTGCGGAGCCCCCTCCACGGGCCTCAGCGCCACCCCGTGCCTGACCGGACCCACGGCGCCGGCCGGGACCCCGCGTCACCCCACGGCCCTCGGAGGGAGTGCCGGCGGCGGGGCGGCGGTGCCTCAGCCCTACAGCAACCCAGCCAGCGAGGTGCCGAGCCCCGCGGAGATGGAGCCGGACCGGCCCATCGGCTACGGCGCCTTCGGGGTTGTCTGGTGAGAAAAACACCTGAAAGCAAACAGCAGAAGGGTTTCCGTTTAGTGTTGTCGTCATGGCAACCACTGATTTCCTATTTCCTGTCATTTCTGTAGAGGATTAAATATTTTATCTTGTGTATTCTGCAAAAAAAAAGTTTCTATAGTGAACATTTAAAATGACAATCAGCAATGAAACAAACCCAGAAAGTTTAATTTTTAGTTCCTGCATTGTTAATTATTTGTCTCATTCTGGTCTAATCTGCTGTTATTTTCTCATTCCGTTGATTGGAATTGTCACCTGTTCCCAGAGGCCGACGTGACATCTTGTTTTCAGTCCAAAACCCCCAAATATTCAGTTTACCATTGTTTAGGACAAATAAAAGCAGCACATTTGTTAAGACAGACTCGGCAGACGTTCATCATCATCTTCAGTTGAGTCTGAAACCGTAGAATCCTCCCCGTCGTGTCTAACCTCCCATTGATCTTGGCTGTTTCGCAGGTCCGTCACGGATCCACGCGACGGCCGCAAAGTGGCTCTGAAGAAGATGCCCAACGTCTTCCAGAACCTGGTCTCCTGTAAGAGGGTCTTCAGGGAGCTGAGGATGCTGTGCTTCTTCAAACATGACAATGTAATGACGAGCATAAAGGGGGGGCGGGTGGATTGTGGTCTACGGGATCAACGGTGGACTAAACGGGGGTTTTCTTTTCTGTCTCTGCAGGTTTTGTCGGCTCTGGACATTTTACAGCCTCCGCAGATCGACTGCTTCGAGGAAATGTATCCTTTTTATTTACATAAACATCAGATTCGTTGGTTTAATGTCAGCGTCATAAAGAGAGAATCATACATTTACTTCCTCCTGTCCCACTTTCCCTTCTCTTAATTATCCTCCTCCTTTATTCTCTTAATTTAGCCACTCGCTCTGAATCCACCTTGTCACTGCAGACGTGACGCTGTGTGTGTATGTTGTTTTTATATATATATGTGTATATGTATATGAATATATATGTCGTGATATCCTTTCTATTTAGTTTTATCCACACTTGTTCGAGCAGCCAGAAAGTGAGTCCTGCTGCTGCGTCGTGTCGCCGTGGGCGGAGGTCAGTGTGTGGTTGTGTGTTTTTCCTTGACGGCCAAACCTCCTCGCAGCTACGTGATCACAGAGCTGATGCAGAGCGACCTCCACAAAGTGATCGTGTCTCCTCAGCCTCTCACCACAGACCACATCAAGGTCTTCCTCTATCAGATCCTGCGAGGTGAGCCGACGCGTCCCGCCGTTAAAACACACCAACGTTTGAGTTTCAGGGTCGTGCACAAAATACTCTGCAGCTCTTTTTTTTGTATTTGCACGTTTATTTGTTGTGTTTTAAAGCTGCTACTTCTGCACAGTGTCGGATGTATTAATGTTATCAGGGACCACGTGATCCAAGGAGCCCATCGTCGTTTTAACTGGACTGTTGTTGTTTCCCGGCTGCAGGTCTGAAGTACCTGCACTCTGCCGGGATCCTGCACCGGGACATCAAACCTGGAAACCTGCTGGTCAACAGCAACTGTCTGCTCAAGGTACATGTCAGATAGCAGCTGTTCTCAGTCCATCCAGTCGGTGACATCTTCCCCAATAACGATGGTAGATTAATACGCCGTCGCTACGGCAACAGAAGTCTCTACCTCGTTCTCAGAATTTGATTTAAAAGAGCTGCACGATTTCAGAACTGGAAGTTAGCATTGAGCTAACGGGAAGTTAGCATCAGGCTGGAAGGAAGCTGCTGGTGGAAACGTGGCGTCTACTGTAGATGTGTAATCATGATGAGAAATTATTGTATATAATAATATTGTAATAATATTATTATATACAATATGATGTGGTCATTGTCTTTTCTTAATCTGCTTTTAGATCTGTGACTTCGGCCTGGCGCGAGTTGAGGAGCCCGACCCGTCGCGTCACATGACCCAGGAGGTGGTGACGCAGTACTACCGGGCGCCGGAGGTGCTGATGGGCTGCCGGCACTACGGCTCGGCCATCGACGTCTGGTCAGTGGGCTGCATCTTCGCCGAACTGCTGGGACGACGCATCCTCTTCCAGGCTCAGAGCCCCATCCAGCAGGTGGGTCAGGTGACCTGGGTCAGGTGACGCCTGCCGGCGCCACTGGTTGGTCGAAAGAGAGAGAGAGAGAGACTCCAGCGCCACTATGGAGTCTCATATTTATATTTGCCGTTTCTGCCTGACGGATCGATTAACGTTGTTTGTATTTTAATGTGGTTGATGCGCTTTGACTCACTTCCTGTCCCACCTCCCTGGTCTCTCCTCCAGCTGGATCTGATCACAGACCTGCTGGGAACGCCGCCTCTGTCGGCCCTGGCATCGGCCTGCGAGGGAGCCAGAGCCCACATCCTGAGGGGGCCACACAAACCGGTACGTGACCAAAACCCAGGTCCACCACCACCCAGGTCCACCAACACCCAGACAGACACTAATGTGTTGTTTCTTTAAACTGGGATGGATCACATAATTGTATTATTCTACTGGAACTCAGAACCGGACCCTTCGAGTCCCCCACCCTTGGGTGCTCTCGGCTGGGGGAGCCGGTCTGATGAAGACGAGGAGTGTGAACTGCAGCTGATGAAAACAAATAAAGTGAATGTTTGTGTTGATGAGCCTCGGACATGTGTGTGCGGTGTTGTTTGGTTTCCATGGCAACGAGGATGAAAGAGCGTGTTTGTTGGTTTTTGCAGCCGTCGCTGTCGGTGCTCTACATGCTGTCGGACGGCGCCACACACGAGGCCGTGCACCTGCTCTGCCGGATGCTGGTCTTCGACCCGGTGAGTCCCGACCGCCAGATGACGGTGTGGCGTTTGTGTGTCGGCGTGTAACCCGGCGTTGTGTAACCCGTCCCGTTTGACCTCCAGGCTAAGCGCATCTCCGGCAGCGACGCCCTCTCCCACCCGTACCTGGACGAGGGCCGGCTCCGCTACCACACCTGCATGTGTCAGTGCTGCTACTCGGTGCCCAGCGGACGGGTCTACACCCGGGACTTCGAGCCCGTCGCCGAGCGCCCCTTCAGCCACAGCTACGAGAACAGCCTGCTGTCAGTGTGGCAGGGCAAAGGTAGGACCTGGTCCTGATGGACCTGAACCCGTTACTTAGTCCTGATGGACCTGAACCTGTTACGTAGTCCTGCTGGCTGACGCCCCCCTTTGTGTCCCCAGAGTTGATCCACCGCTTCATCACGGAGCATCAGCAGGGCAAACGCGTGCCGCTGTGCATCAACCCTCAGAGTGCTGCCTTCAAGACCTTCATCAGGTGAGGGACATTCCAGTTCTCTCACACACCATTGATGAGCATTTTAAAGGGGGTCATAGCTAGACTGGGATGGTCCTTTTATTAAGGATCTAGCTGCAGTTCACCCAGCGACCACCGGGGTATTTAAAGCTGCTGTTTTGTCCTCAGGTCGACGGCGTGGCACTCGTCCAAGGTGTCCAGGAAGGAGGAGAGATGAACTCCTCCCCTTCCTGTTGACGAGCGGCGGCACCAGAGGAAAGGATTTCACCGGCCGTGAAAACACCGAAGAGTTCGGGTCTTTTTGTTAGTTTATTTTTGTTGACCTGGCGAGACGCTCAGGGGGGGAAAACGGCGATCACCCAAAAACCTGCGGCGTGGAAACAACTGGACCTGATCATCCTCATCGTTTTCACTTCCTCCTTCAGATCTACGCAGGAAACCGCCACTCCGATGCTCGAGGCGTTTCCTTTCCCCGGTGCTGATTAAAACAAAAACAACAAAAAAAGATGAAAAAAGCTGCTTCGAGAGGAACCAGGACGAGGGAGTCGGTACTCAGAAACAACGCTTTTAATCGTTAATCGCTAGTTTTGTGGTTTGAGTAGATTGTTTGAAGTCATTCCATCCGTGTGCAATAGTTTAATTCAACCGCCAAGCAGCACGCGACTTCCTGTTTGTCATTAGAATCCCTCACTGTGTTCCCGCTGTGTCTGCAGCGTTAATAATGCAATCTAACCGATGTAGCAGGTTCTAACCACCGTTCCGCTCGCTGCTCCCCCGCGTACACGCTCCTCTGTAGTCCTGGATCAGTGTTGTTTTATCACCTTTTCCTCCACCTTATCACCTTTTTTCTTTTCTTTTTAGAAATCTGCCTCTTTTAAATCAGGGACCAAACAGGAAGTCGATCGTTTCATTTTGAAAGTTTACGTCAGGAAAGTGTACAGCGGCGTGTTGGTGCCATCGTAGGTTAATAATCAATAATAATGATGATCAATACGGAGCTGGCGAGACTCAGTTTATTGTCAGGAAACCTACCTTTATGATCTCTATTATTATTTTTGTCCATTTACAACTTTAATCTCAGAGAATCTGTTTTTTCTTGTAAATGTTCAGCTTAAATATTGTTTAAGTTTTTTTCCTCTGAACAACCCCCCCTCCTCTCCCCGGCTCGGTCATTTTTACCCACAATGCCCTTTAATCCTTCGTCAAAAACGCCGTTCTGCAGCTTTTGTTTTCTTCCTCTTCTTCTTCCCGTCTCGACGTGTTTTGTTGTTTTTAATTTATTGAGTGCTTGTGGATGAGTGTGTATCTCCACCGTGTTTAGTTACCACGGTTACCTCAAAGCCCCGGGAAGAAAGAGACAGGAAGTGATGCGTGCGCCGCGTCCGTAACGTTAAAACCCTCCCGTCTCGCTTTAACGCCATTCCTCCACATTCTTCTTCTTCTGTCGACCTCGTCGCTCGCCCCTCGCTCACCACGGCTCGGAGGTGTAGGAGAGAGAGGATGATGCTGCTGTCTTCAAGTATCTGTTTGGTTACTTCCTGTCCTTAGATCCTGGCTCAGGTCTTTCCCCGTTTATAGACTATGAAATATACAAAACCACAACCAGGACGCTGCGGTTCTGATTCTACACTGTAAGAAGGTTTCTGGCTTCTGATTGGCCTACGCTCCGCTCTGTTGCAGTGAATCCAGACTTTTACATGTTTAACTATTTACCTGCAAACGTAACAAATGAACCTGAACGCCTCGTTTCAGTTCAGTGAAGAAATTAATGAACACTGGAGGGGAACTAAACAAATCAATTAATCGTTTAATTGATTAATCGACTCATTAATTAATCGTTCTATTGACTAATCCTGAAACGCCGATTAATCGACTGATCGTTTCAGGATTAATTGACTAATTAATTAATCAACTCTGACCAATTAATCAAAAGATTCATCTCTAATTCTCTTTATTTAAAACAACTGGTCTAATTTGGAAATTGGAGTTCAAAAAATATTGAAATGTTCAAAATCAAAATTCAAATTAAGTCAAAAGGCTTAATATTTACTTATTGTTAAAAACTCCAACATCTTTACAGTGATATTGTCTGTTATTTTCTTCTGTTCTTCATGTTTCAAGTCAATATTGAAACAACAGAAGCTCCATTAGACACAAATGATGCTTTTATTTCTAGTTTCGGATCAAGTTCTGATTTGAATCCTCGTCATTAGAAGTAAAGTTCTGCGTTTCTACAAGAACCTGAGCGTCTGCAGGTTGGAAGTCTTCGGCCAGAACGTAGTTAAACATGTGAAACCGCCGCTGAGGTCTTCTGGTTTCTGACTGCAGGAAGCAACACACTCGTGTCAGAACGCTGTCTCTTTGTTTCACCGGTTCATTGATTTAAAGCTCCCGAGAGCTGAAGGATCCTCCTGGTTCACGTCCTGTGGCTCCTGGATCGGGTCTTTGAAAAGCTTGTCCTGAACCTCCAGCCGCTCACACAGCTGGTCTCTGACTTGTATATCTGCATGTGTATATTTATGACCCGGAGACGTTGGTTTGGATGCTTTTGAGTGCAGTTTGGTTGAGTTCGTCGCCACGACGACGACGATGAAAACGTACATTTGTGGTATTTTTTTTTATTTAATTCATCCTTTAGGAAGTGATTTTTATTAGAAGTTTCTGTTTGTTGTGATCTGATTAGATTTTAAAAGAGCCAGAAGTCGGAAACCTTTTGATGATTGTTCCCTAAAACATTAAAAACATAAAAGTTTGATTTAAAATAGCAACATTTCATGTTGTTCAGGTGACAGAAATCAAACTGCATGGAAATCATTTTGTTTTGTTAAATAATAATTCAGTTAAAAAAAGATATGAAACAAACTGCAGATGACTAATATCTTACATAAAATTAAACAAATACCAAATATAAATACATTCATGACTTAAATTAATAATTTGATGGAATAAGATTAAATATATTAATTTGGGGATTAATCAAAGTGATCAGAGTTCCTAAATAGAACCATAAAAACATTAATAAATTCTACAAAACTGAGTTTTTCTAATTTTGTCAGATGACTGAAAAGAGCATTCAGTTTATGAAATATATAAAAACAAAGTGATAAATATTTATAACAGAATTTGTTGAATTTTTATAATTTCGGGAACAATGATGAAAAGTTTTTCTGTTTGTGGTTTTTATTTTATTTTGTTTTTTTCTGTTGTTGTTGAGTAGAAATCCTCGAGGTGATGAAGCATTTTCAACCAGATGACCTTCCTGCTAACTGTCAGCCGGCGAGGAAGTCAGACAGGAAGCCGGGCGGCTGGTCATCTTTAGAAACTAGACTTGTTTTTCTTCTATGAAAAGAAACTTGATGTTTTTATTATTATAAATATGAAACTGATGTTTTAAACTGATGTTTTGTCTTCGTTTTAGCAACAACAACAAAAAAGTTTTTTTGTTTTTTTGTTTTGTTTTTTTCTTGACTTGTGTTCCCAACAAATACTTGAATTTCTTAAAAAAAAATGTTTAGAGTTAAAGTAGTGAATGATAAATAAATAAATGGACACTGGATAATATTCCTCTAATATTCAGACGTCAATTCTTTTTTCTCATCTTATTTAAACATCAAATATGAAATTCATCACACGGGATCAAAACATTAAAATTGACATATTTATTTATAATATTAACATATTACTTCGATAAATTATATTTTATATGATTCCTATAATATAATATATGTATTTATAAACATGGTGGCACAGGAAGGGGCGGGGCTTTGCCTCCATATGGCCTCTTATCTTCCAGAGTATCTGAGTTACAAGAGGGATTAAATCAAAAGCCTCTGCATCTGATTGGACGGCGTGAAAGTGGGCGGGGCTACATGTAGCTTACTAAGAATGCATCATATCTTGTTTTCCTATAAGAAAAAAAAACAGAATTGTATTTTTTAAAACCATTTTAATTTCTATATATCTCTATATAGAGTAATAATACTAATGTAGAAGTACAACACTAGTAATTTAGACAAAATATACAACTACTCATTATGCAGAATACTACATATATTGTTGTATTATAATTATTGATTAGCTGATTATATTTTGTTTTAATCTTGGAAAAATGCAAGTAAAGTACAAGTACCTTTAAATGGTAGTACAACTACCTCTAAATGGTCGTCCAGTACTAGTACTAGAGTGAAACCTCCTCCTGTGACAGGTGGCAGCTCCTCCCAGCTGATCCTCCTCCTCTGAGCTCCTGGATCCCGCTCCTCATTCAGCCCTGCACACACACACACACACACACACACACACCTCTGCACACACACATACGCCCCCCCAGGTGGACCCGGAGACATGTGGGTCCTCTTGTCCGCCGGCTGTGTCTTCTTCCCGGGACTCTTCCTGCTTTCCAAACAGACTCTGAAACACACGATGGGATGGAGGGACGGGGACGCTGCCGTCGTGTCCACACGGTGAGAAAACACACACACACACACACGCAGGCTCACCTGCCCATGTGGCATCATTATAACATCTTTGCTCCTAAAGTACGTTTTCTGATCCGTGTTTCTAATAGAAGATGACTCTGACTTCCCCTGCAGATTTCTTTCACTCTACTATTTAAATAAACGGTAACGTGCAATAATAATAATAATAATAAGTGAAGTACGGTGGCCCTGAGAGCTCAAAGCACCTCAATGAATCACACAAAGGGTTACTTTTATATTTATTCTTGTTTGTTTTTCCGTGTAGAAACAAAAAAAACAGACAGAAACAACTTTTCTATATTAGCACATTTCTGGATTAACAGCAAATATCAACTATGAAAATGAATATTGTTCACCGAACATCACCGATAAACTTCATGAACCACAAACCTTCGACACGCATCGTCCAATCACAACGAGGCGTTGCAGGCTGATCGTCCAATCAGACTTTGTTGCAGGCTTGCTTTGCAGTCTGAAGGAATTTCCCACAATTCACAGCATTGTGACGAACACGGGGTTACCATGGAAACACCAGAAGCAAAAACAACAAAGAGCACACATGTTCAGTCTGGGATATTAAATAAACACGGGGAAAAACAACATGTAAACAAATGATTTTACTTGAATTTATCATTTTAATATATTATAATAAACCCACAGTTGTAGGTGTTGTTCTTGTGTTGCCATGGTAACAAAGTATTCTAACATTACATCAGTCTTCACCGCCTCTCGCACTCCATGAGTGACGTCGAGTTGAGTCTCTGAGGGTTCTGGGGATGGGGAGACTGGGACCTAAACAGGTCCTGGTCCTGGGTGGAGGGACTCTGGGACCTTAACAGGTCCCGGTCTTGGGTAGGGGGACTCTGGGACCTAAACGGGTCCTGGGTGGGGGGACTCTGGGACCTGAACAGGTCCCGGGTCTCAACGTTGACTGTAGGTGGAGCCGGATGTCTCTGTTTGCTTCTAAAGTTCAGTTTCTCCGCGTGACGTCTCATATTCATGACTGATGTTTCGTGTTTGTGTCGCCGCAGCCTTGTGTCCTCCGTCCAGGCCGTCATGGCGACGGCGGCCGGGTGTGTCATCGCGGCGTCCTGCAGTGATGTCATGGAGGACCGGTGAGGACTTCCTGCCTTCCTCTTCTCTCTCCTCAGAGGATGAACCTTCTGACTTTATTGCTTCCTCTAGCGCCACCACGAGGTTGCCATTTGTGCTTGAGACAAAAATATCTCATATTTCTATTTAATATAAAGCCATTCATGGTCCCCAGATGATCTCTCCTCTAGCAGGTTCTCCAGTGAAATAAATAACATGGCACCGTACAGTTAATCGTGATCCTCAGAGGATGAAACTTCTCTGACACCAAAGTTAGATGATCCGTATATGAAAACAATACAAGTTCCCCGAGGCTCCGTTAATCTAATTAACGATCTGAGCCGAGCGGCAGCACAGACTTATTTCAGGCTCTAAGACAACAGCTAATCCCGACTGCCGAGCATGCTGGGAAACCCTGATGAAGAGGAGGAGGGGGTGAGACAGACGGGGGGGTGAGACAGACTTCCTGTCGGTTCCTTCATTTCCCAGTCAAAGCTGAGGTTCGTCTGAGCTGCATTTGTTTACCAAATCACACCGCAGAGGAGGAGCAAAGCATTCTGGGAGCAGCTGCAGCTTCACAAAAACATACACCATTGATCTGAGATCAGCTGATAACTTTATTGCTCCAGTCATGTAATTAATTAATCAATCAATACATAAACAAAACAGTCAAACCTTTTAAAAACAACAACTTTAAACAACAGTCTTTCACCACTAGAGGGCCATGAAAGCACTCCTAAACCTAACCTCCTTCTCCTCTACTTCCTCTCCTCCTTTTCCTCTACTTCCTCTCCTCCCCTTCTTCCTCTTCCTCTCCTTCTTCCTATTCATCCTCCTCCCCCCTCGTCCTTGTCCACTAGGGGGCGCTGAACGTACCGGCCCGTTAAACCTTGACGACATATTTAAATATTTACATCTCTTGCTCTTCCTGCTCAGACATTGGCTGGCCGACGCCTACATCCTGTTCGCCACGCCGTACTTCGCCTACGACATCTACGCCATGTTCCTGGTCTACCAGCACAAGCTGCAGGTCAAAGGTCACGAGGAGGAGGGGGAGGGGGGAGGCGTCAGGTGGACAACTGTGGCGGCTACCTGCGCAGAGAGACGCTCATGGTGCTGCATCATGTCTTCATGGTCCCTTCTGCTGCCCCGCCTCCCTGGTAACTATGGCAACCATGACGGGGTTTAGGCTCACAGCTAGTTAGCTGTTAGCTGAGAAGTGATGAGTCATCAGTGTGTCATTCTTCTTGATAATAATAATGATAATACTTATCATTATTGATGTTATTATTATTATTATTTGAATAAAGTAGCTGTAACATACACTTTCTGTGTATGTGTGTGTGTGTGTATGTATATGTGTGTATATGTATGTGTGTGTGTGTGTATGTGTGTGTGTGTGTGTGTGTGTGTGTAGCTGTGGCGGCAGGGTAAAGGTGACTTCTTTCAGGGCGTCTTGTTTCTTGCTGAGCTCAGCACGCCATTCGTCTGTTTGGCCAAAGTCCTGATCCAGGTAGGAAAACATGATAATAACTAAATATTGTCAAAATAAATTAATAAACTAATGATCTCAATGTAAATTAATTTTCCTGTGATAATTAAGAAAATGTAATTAATATAATCTTGAGAAAAACAGGAGGAAATTAAAGTTGTTGTTTTTCTTCTCCTCCTCCTCCTCCTCCTCTTCTCCTCCCCCTCCTCCTCTCCTCATCCTCCCCTCCTCTCCTTCTCCCCTCCTCCTCCCCCTCCCCTCCTCATCCTCCCCTCCACCCCTCCTCTCCTCCCCTCCTCATCCTCCCCTCCACCCCTCCTCCCCCTCCTCTCCTCCTCCTCCTCCCTCCCCCTCCTCCCCTCTCCTCCTCTCCTCCCTCTCCTCCCCCTCCCTCCTCCTCTCCCCCCTCCCTCCACCCTCCTCCTCCTCTCCTCCCCTCCTCCTCCTCTCCTCCCCCCTCCTCCTCACTCCTCTCCTCCTCCTCCTCTCCCCTCCTCCTCTCCTCCTCCTCCTCCACCTCCTCCTCCTCCCTCCCTCCTCCTCATCCTCCCCCCCTCCTCCCTCCTCCTCATCCTCCCCTCCTCCCCTCCACCCCCTCCTCTCCTCCTCTCCTCCTCCTCTCCTCCTCATCCTCCCCTCCTCCTCATCCTCCCCCTCCTCCTCTCCTCCTCCCTCCTCCTCCTCCTCCCCCTCCCTCCTCCTCCTCCTCTCCTCCTCCTCCCCTCCCCCTCCTCCTCCTCCTCTCCTCCCTCTCCTCCCCCCCTCCTCCTCCTCTCCTCCCCCTCCTCTCCTCCCCTCCCTCCTCTCCTCCTCCTCCCCTCCTCCTCCCTCCCCCCTCCTCCTCCTCTCCTCCCCTCCTCCCCCCTCCCCCTCCTCCTCCTCTCCTCCTCCCTCCTCCCTCCTCCTCCTCCTCATCCTCCCCTCCTCCTCCTCCTCCCCTCCTCCTCATCCTCCTCTCCTCATCCTCCTCTCCACCCTCCTCTCCTCCCCTCCTCCCCCTCCTCCTCCTCCTCTCCTCCCCTCCTCTCCTCCTCCTCTCCTCCCATCCTCCCCTCCTCTCCCCCCCCTCCTCCTCTCCTCCTCTCCTCATCCTCCCCTCCACCCCTCCTCTCCTCCCCTCCTCCCCTCCTCCTCCTCCTCTCCTCCCCCTCCTCTCCTCCTCCCTCTCCTCCCCTCCTCTCCCCCCTCGTCCCCCCCTACTCTCCTCCTCCTCAGTCCCTCCCGCCCTCTCTCTCCTCAGTCACCTCAACAGACTCTCTGCTCTCACGGTTCTGCTCTTCACCTTCCTCACCTCGTCGTCCTCATGCGTCTCTCTCCTACTCCCCTCTAACCTACCCTGACACAGTAAACTGCCTATACACTAACGAATACTCTGAACTAAAGTACTCTGATAGTACTCTGACAGTACTCTACTGTGATAGTACTCTGAAAGAACTCTGAGACTTAAGTACTCCTGGTAATACTACTACTGAAGTACTCTGTGTTTCAGGTCTGCGGCAGTGCCGGTCTACGTGGTCCCCCTACTGGCCCCGTGGCAGTGTAACCTGGGAGCCGCCCTGCTGTGGCCCCTGCAGCTCTACTGGTTCACGCTGATCTGCAGAGCAGCGGGACGATCACGGGCGCCGCTCACGGCCGACGGCTGCAGGAAGTCCACCTGAGACGGCTTCTGGTCATGTGACCTAAACCTGAACCAGGAAGTGGAGAAGGAGAATAATGGTGCTGGAGAACATGGAGAACATGGAGGAAAAGGAGAACATTGGAGAACAAGGAGAACATGGACAAACATGGAGAACATAAAGGACATGAAGGACATGGAAGGACATGAAGGACATGGAGGAAATGGAGAATATGGAGGAAAAGGAGGACATGGAGAACATGGAGAACATGCAGGACATGAAGGACATGGAGAACATGAAGGACATGAAGGACATGGAGAACATGAAGGACATGAGGACATGGAGAACATGGAGAACATGGAGGACATGGAGAACATAGAGGACATGGAGAACATGAAGGACATAGAGGACATGGAGAACATGGAGGACATGAAGGACATAGAGGACATGGAGGACATAGAGGACATGGAGAACATGCAACATGAAGGACATGAAGGACATAGAGGACATTCAGATGTTTAATATTCTGATGTTTACTAATCAGATGTTTAATATTTGGATGTTTAACATGAAGAAATTAGATGTTGTATCATGGATTAACATGGAGGACATGAAGGACCTTTTAAAAGGACAGTTTGAATGTGACATAGATGTCTTTGTTGTTCTATTGAACATGCATACATATGACATGAAGGACACAGAGGACATGTCAGACTGTTTAACTATGCTTGATGTTTACTAATCAGATGTTTACATATGTTTGGATGTAAACAAAACAAGAAATAAACAAAAGTACAGTTGAAATGATTAATCCATTAATCAATTAACCAATTAATCAAGTTTCTTTCCTGAAGAAGACAGTCTTGAATAATAAAGTGGTAGTATGTACTGTTATATATTCTATCGTAAATTCATCACAATATTCTATTACAGTGTATCAGTAGGTACATGTTATACTATTTAGGGTACTTTGCTAGTAGAACGTTTACTGTATGTAATTACAGTGTGTTGTTGTAAACAAAACAAGAAATAAACAAAAGTACAGTTGAAATGATTAATCCATTAATCAATTAACCAATTAATCAAGTTTCTTTCCTGAAGAAACATCTGAAATAATAAAGTGGTAGTAGTACTGTTATATATTCATCGTAAATTATCACAATATTTTTATAGTGTATTAGTAGTACTTTTACTATTAGGGTATTTGGTAGTAGAACGTTTACTGTATGTTTATAGTGTGTTGTTAGTACTTTTACTGTTGTACTATAAGAGTATTTCTACTGTGTGGTAGTAGTCGTTGTACTATAAGAGTATTTCTACTGTGTGGTAGTAGTCGTTGTACTATAAGAGTATTTCTACTGTGTGGTAGTAGTCGTACTGTTTTTAGCGTCACAGTTTTGTCGGAAACGAATCATCCGGTGAAATCCAGCAGTTTTTTTTAACGGCAGCTGTCAACGACCGAGAACGCCGAACATAACGGCAAAACTGAAATATCGCGAGACTCGGGGAGCAGTGTGCGAGAAGAACGGGTGTCCAGGCAAGGCATATAGCAATATTCATATTTAGCAACAACAACAACCTTTCGGAGGAACGTTGAGTCCGTTATGTAGACCGGGGGAAGAAGGATGGAACCCGGACCACGGTCCAGCGCAGAGACACGGACGTGGACGCGGGACCGCGACGAGCAAGGTAGCGGGAACACGCGCGACACTGTAGCCCGAGCAATATTGATAGCTAGCCTAACCTAGCTAGTGGTTTATTAATAGCTAAGCTAGCTGGCTAGCGCTTAGCTTAGCTTAGCGCAGAATCTTTCGCGATAGCCTGCTTGTAGTCGGATTCGGCGTGAGGCGGAAGGGTTACAGCGGCGCGGCGCGCCACGACAGGCGGACATCCGAACCGCCATCAACCGGGGGGGGGGGGCTAGCGAGCCGCCCGTTAGTTAGCTATTGTTAGCTTAAATTAGCGAACGTTACACGTCTTTAGAGGAGGCTGAATGAGCTACACACACATACACACACCGCTAGTTCGTGTTAGCAGGCTAACGGGCGAGAATGCGACATGAAGACACGTTACTAGTTAGATGGAGGTACTACCCAGGTAATTTACTGCAGTATAAGTATTAGTACCACACAGTACAACACGCTCTGAGACGGTAAAAGTACTAGTAGCACGCAGTAAATGTCAGTAATATATATATATATATATAATTATTATTATTATTATTATTATTATAACTAATATTATTAGAACTTATTGCTATAACTGTTATATATTCATCGTTATATTATTATTATTCAACATAAAAGCAGGATTTTACTGTTGTAGTAGTTGAGCTGGAGCTCGTTTTGATTATTTTCTCCGTTAATCGATTGATTGATTTGTTTTTTGTTTTGCTTTTGAGGTCACAATAGTGAGAAACGGCGTCAGGATGTTTTAGTCTAAACATTAATATTAATAAATAAAATTATTATGGACATCACTAAAGGGAAAGCAGCAAATATTCACACGTGAGATGCTAAAACCATAAAATAAAGAACTGAATCTGACCTATTAATGTGGAGTACTAAATGTGATAACGTAGGTTTTCGCATTTGTTTACAGTAAAAGTAGTACTATAAAAATAATACTAATCTATAATAATGATCCTTAATTGGAAACTGGTCATATTTTTTGTTTATAAAATATACGATTAACTTTAGGCTCTAAAATCTTTGTTGGCGTCAGAAGTTAGTTTCAGGTAACCAGTCTATCACAGGGCTGACATGTAGAGACAGACAGGTAACCAGTCTATCACAGTGCTGACATGTAGAGACAGACAGGTAACCAGTCTATCACAGTGCTGACATGAAGAGACAGACAGGTAACCAGTCTATCACAGTGCTGACATGTAGAGACAGACAGGTAACCAGTCTATCACAGTGCTGACATGTAGAGACAGACAGGTAACCAGTCTATCAGGCTGACATGTAGAGACAGACAGGTAACCAGTCTATTAGGCTGACATGTAGAGACAGACAGGTAACCAGTCTATCACAGAGAGACATGTAGAGACAGACAGGTAACCAGTCTATCACAGGGCTGACATGCAGAGACCGACAGGTAACCAGTCTATCACAGGGAGACATGTAGAGACCGACAGGTAACCAGTCTATCACAGGGAGACATGTAGAGACCGACAGGTAACCAGTCTATCACAGGGAGACATGTAGAGACAGACAGGTAACCAGTCTATCACAGGGCTGACATGCAGAGACCGACAGGTAACCAGTCTATCACAGGGAGACATGTAGAGACAGACAGGTAACCAGTCTATCACAGGGCTGACATTTAGAGACAGACAGGTAACCAGTCTATCACAGGGCTGACATGTAGAGACAGACAGGTAACCAGTCTATCACAGGGCTGACATGTAGAGACAGACAGGTAACCAGTCTATCACAGGGCTGACATGTAGAGACAGACAGGTAACCAGTCTATCACAGGGCTGACATGTAGAGAAGACAGGTAACCAGTCTATCACAGGGCTGACATGTAGAGACAGACAGGTAACCAGTCTATCACAGGGCTGACATGTAGAGACAGACAGGTAACCAGTCTATCACAGGGCTGACATGCAGAGACCGACAGGTAACCAGTCTATCACAGGGAGACATGTAGAGACAGACAGGTAACCAGTCTATCACAGGGCTGACATTTAGAGACAGACAGGTAACCAGTCTATCACAGGGCTGACATGTAGAGACAGACAGGTAACCAGTCTATCACAGGGCTGACATGTAGAGACAGACAGGTAACCGGTCTATCACAGGGCCGACATGTAGGGACAGACAGGTAACCAGTCTATCACAGGGCTGACATGTAGAGACAGACAGGTAACCGGTCTATCACAGGGCCGACATGTAGAGACAGACAGGTCCATCCTGCATGTCTTTGGACTGTGGGAGGAAGCCGGAGAACCCGGAGAGAACCCACGCTTACATGGGGAGAACATTCAAACTCCACACAGAAGGAACCTGGGACCCTCCCGCTGGCTACCCACTACACCACCATCCAGATTTAAAAATCTTCCGTCTGCTCATTTTACTCTTCATATATTTAATTAAAATGGTTTCAGCTCCTTTGTAATGATCTCTGACACTACATTTGAAAACCCGTCTTGTAAGCGATGAGCCGTGGTTCTGTTGGTGGTAAAGGCCTCTGGATGTCCGTGCTGCTGTCCTCCAGCTCGTCTCCGTGTTTACGTTCGGACCTCCTGCAGTATAAATAAACTGCCGTTGAACTCCCGGTTTGTGTCTGTTTTTCCAGGATGTGGCCACGTTTCTCTGGATGTCTGACAGACGGTGAAGAAGAGGCCGACCCGACGCACCCGACCGCCTCCGCCCGTCTGCCCGCCGGCGGCCGCCTCGCTCGACGCCTTCCTGTTGAACGTATTTAACTTCACAAGATAATGTAGCAGAGCGCCGCGGAGCTGCCTCTTGTGTGACCTCTTTAACCCCGCCTCCATGTTCGATGGGGCCGAGCAGCACTCTTCACTTCACACTCATCTGTAAATTATTAGACCGATGTGCCGTGTTTGTGTCTCGCCCAGCTGTGCAGGGACCCCCTCCCCCTCCCCCCCAGTTCTCTGTTGTCTGTTTGAAGTGATCTCATCGACCAATTAAGTCAGTCGGAATGAACGGCTCTCTTTTAACCCCGCCCAGCCCGCGGGCGTCAAACTCCTCCCCTCTGCCCCCCTCCCCATCTCCGTCTCCTCCATCCCCCTCCATGCTGCCCCTATCCCCCCGGCCCCCCCCTCTGCCCCCTCTGGTGAGCCCGCCCCCCCAGGCTCACCCGTCCTCCCTGTCGGACACCCCCACGCCGTCCCCCTCGCCTTGCCTGAGCTGGACCGAATTCTGTGAGCTCCATGCCCGCGTCGCGGCCGGCGACTTCGCACGCCACTTTCGGGCGTTCCTCCTGGAGAACCCCCACTACTCGCCAGACTCGGCCGCCGCCTTCTGCCGGCGCTTCACCGACCGCTTCGTCCGCCACTTCCAGAGCGAGCTGGAGGGGGCGCTCCCACCGAACTGCGCTTCTGCGAGGGACGACATGGCGAGCTGGGCTCCCCAGTCAGACGCCACTTCCCTGGAAGAGGAGGCGGTGTCCCCCCTGTCGCCGTCCGGCGGCACCGGTCTCCCGTGCCCCCCCACCAACGCGTCGCGGGCGTCGTCCAAGCCCGCGCCGGCTCGCCTGGTGTTGGAGAACCGCAGTGGAGACCGCTTTCAAGACTCGTACGCCCACAGCCAAGTCCTGCCTCCATCATCGTCGTCATCATGCTGCTCCTCAGTGGGAGGGAACAACGGGCGGCGTGAGGAGAGGGGGGCGCTGATGACCCCCGGGAATGGGGAGGCGCCGGTGGAGGAGGAGGAGGACAGCTGGTTGGGGGCGGCGTCTGTGGGCGAAGACGTGGAGCCCGAAGAGCATGAAGCAGAGTCGGCGGAGGTGGATGGTGCCGACGCCTCCTATGCTGCTCAGGCTCCTCCCTCCTCCTCGCCGCCGCCCGGTGCCAAAGGGAACGGCACGCCCAACGCCTCCAAAAACAAACTGAAGAAGCGCTTCTCCCTGCGGAGCGTGGGCCGCAGCGTGCGAGGCAGCGTGCGCGGCATCCTGCACTGGCGGAGCTCGTCCAGCGATGGTGCCCAGAGCCAGCTGCCCTCCAGCTACAGCTACACCATGGGCGTGCAGGACGCCGCGCTGCTCTCCACCTCCAAGAGAAACTCTGCCACGCAGCCACCCACGCCCACCTCCTCCATGCCCGTGTCCCTGTCTATGCCCCTCTCCCTCCCCCACTCCTCCTCCTCCTCGCTGCCGCCCTCCTCGTCGAGCAGCGCCACCTCTTTGTCTCTCTCGGAGGCGGCTCGGGACCGTCGGCGGAGCAACGGCGAAGGAGGTGAGAAGGAGAAGTGGAGCCACCGTCTCGAGAAACTCAGACTGTCACGATCCCCGCCACCTGTCCTCACCCCGAACGCCGCCGCCGGCCCCCACTCCGCCTCCTCCACGCTGCCCCCGAGCAGCGCCGCCGCTGCCATGGGGCCTCCGAGGAAGGTAGGCCGGCTGGTGCGCGAGGGCGGCGTGAGCGTGAGCTCGTCCAGCGACGAGTTGAGCGCCGGCCATGGCTTCTCCGGCTTCTCCTTCGGGCTGCTGCATCACGGCACCGACAACAACAACGCTGCCTCAGCTTCCTCCGCCGCGGCACAGGGCGGCCCGGCGGCGCTGCTCGCCAGCGGAGGGAACTTCCCCTGGAGAGGAGGACGCTGGCACAAGTGTCGCCTGGTCCTCCGAGAGAGAGACCGGGAAGGGGGCGAGCGGGGGGAGGAGTACTACCTGGAATTCTTCATTCCACCAAAAGTAAGTGTGACGCATTCAAACATGTCCCAGGTCTGGTCCCAGGTCTAGTCCCTGGTCTGGTCCCAAGTCTAGTCCCAGTTCTAGTCCCAGTTCTGGTCCAAGGTCCCATGCTGCAATAAAACAGTATAAATAATAATCTGTTTGAAATCACAGCTGAAAGGAGTAGTTGATCAATCGTTTAGGCAGAATATTAATCTGCAGCTATTTTGATAATCTGTAAATTTTCTTTTTCCGATAAAAAATAAACGACCGTCTGACGATTTAATCTAAGTGAAGTTCTGTGTTTTTGGACTTAGTTTGACGTATTACAGATAGAACAGCTGATTCACGGATTATTGATCATGACCGTTTAACCCCCCAGTCCTCGAAGCCCCGGCTGACGGTCCCCTGCTGCTCCATCGTGGATGTGAGGAGCACCACGGCTCTGGAGGTCCCCGACAAGGAGAACACCTTCCTGCTGCAGGTAAACCCATACCCTCCTGGTCTCTAGTGGACCCACATCCACTCTTAGTCGGACCACTTCCTTCTCCTACATGAACCCACACAGACCCCGTTGTGGTCCTGGTGTTCTCTGTAGATCTGTTTAAACCAGTTATCTGCAGCGATGCTTCCAATCACTCAGTGAAGGTTTTATTCATATTGACTCCTCGTGGAGCGCCTGGTGAACCCGGATCCTAGTCAGACTACATCAGAACCGCAGAGGAAGGAGAAGTCAGAGGTTCTATTCTAGAACTACGACTACTAAGTACTAATAACACAGTCTACAAATACTTATTCTTCCTCTTCTCTTTCTTCCTCTTCTTCAGGTGGAGGGGTCGGCTCAGTACGTCATTGAGACCCGAGACGCCGTTCAGATGAGAGCCTGGCTGAGTGACATCAGGAACGGCATCTGTCTCAGGTGAGGGAGGGGGAGGAAAGGAGGAAGGATGGATGGAGGGAGGGAGGGAGGGATGTGTGGCTGAATGCATATCATCATCCTAGGTGTTAACTTAACTATCCCCCCCCCCAGTGAGCAGGAGGAAGCTGAAGGTGTGTGTGTGGGACCGTTGGACATCAGTGGGACGCCTGAGATCGTTGACCGTCTCTCACAAGGTATGACTGCAGGTTTCACAGAGCTTCTGACGGCGTCGGTGGTAGTGTGAAGTATTAATGCTTAAACACCAGAACACCACCAAGGTGTCGTCGTCCACGCAGCTCTCATCACACTGAAGTGGGCGTGGCTTCATCACTCTCCTCGCCCTCTTCTGTGCGTTTTCATAAATCTTACTGAGGGCCGCCGCTCCGACCCGAGGGCCGACACTCCGACCCGAGGGCCGATGCTCCGACCCGAGGGCCGAAGCTCCGCCCCGAGGGCCGATGCTCCGACCCGAGGGCCGAAGCTCCGCCCCGAGGGCCGAAGCTCCGACCTGTGGGTGGACGCTCCGCCCCGAGGGCGGACGCTCCGACCCGAGGGCCGACACTCCGCCCCGAGGGCCAACGCTCAGCTTTAATAAAACTTCCTTCTCGGTTGTCTCAGTGTGTTATGGCGGCATCGGAGGCTCCTCACCTCTGATGGATCCTCTTCCACCAGAGCTGCCCCCTCGAGCCCCCCTCGACGAGCCGGACAGCCGGATCCTCGGCAGCGGCGGGGTCGCCCTCGGCACGCCGTTTGCAGAGACGCCGGATGCCACAGGTGAGTTCCTAAACCACAAACGACGTGCTTTGAAAGTGATAAAAAGTGTTAAAAGTGTTACATGTTCATCCAGGGTCCTTCCTGTTCTCGGAGGTGACCCCCGCCGAGGCGGTGGAGCACCCGCTCAGCGAGTGCCAGTGGTTCCACGGGACACTGTCCCGGCTCAAAGCGGCTCAGCTGGTGCTGGCCGGCGGCCCGGCGAGCCATGGCGTGTTCCTGGTCCGCCAGAGCGAGACGCGGCGGGGAGAATACGTCCTCACCTTCAACTTCCAGGGCAAGGCCAAGGTGAGAGACCGGTTCACAGACACACCTCTAGTGGTTCACTGCTGCCCCCTGTAGACCCACAGCAGTCCAAGACCTCCACAGAGAACCTGTACTTCTGGGTTTTACGTTAAAACTACAGATTATTTGTTATCGATTTAATCTGCCGGGTATTTAAGTCTCTCGTACAAACGAGTCATTCCTCCAATGGTGTGTTAGGGCCGCTGTGGGGGGGGGGGGGGGGGGGGGGGTGGAGCCGAGAGAGGGGTCAATATTCTGGGGAATTTGCGAGTTAATCGGCTAATTTCCCATGACTGTGCGCGTTTAGTTTTCTACTTGTCATAGCTGATATAAACAAGTTGGTTGGTTCTGCTAGCACTGGATGTTTGCCGTTGCTATGACAACAAGTGAAAGCTACCGCTAGCATCTTAGCCTGACAACCCGATCAATAAACACCCATCAGATGACAATGTGAACCCATGAATAAAACCAACAATAAGCATCAACATCATCACCCTAAGGACCTTAATAAGGCGTTGTCACACGTTGGGATGATTCATGACAAACATTAATGCACATTCATGGGACGTAAGCTAGCCCCTCTTTCAGCTCCGTTTTTTAATTATTATTTCTTTTACTCCAGTGGCCCTGATACGCCGTCGTAGGTTGGTTGGTTGATGAAATGGCAGGAAACGGTGACCCGGGTCCAGGACCCTCAGATATGTAAATGAGTGTAGAGCCAGACTGACTCTGCGTCTCCTCCCAGCACCTCCGTCTGTCCCTGAACGAGGACGGCCAGTGTCGGGTCCAGCACCTCTGGTTCCAGTCCATCTTTGACATGCTGGAGCACTTCCGGGTGCACCCGATCCCCCTGGAGTCCGGCGGCGCCTCCGACGTTACGCTCATCAGCTTCGTGGGCGCCACCGCCGTCCGCCAGCCAGGTACGAGTGCAGCAGGCCACCCTCTCTCTCTCTCTCTCTCTGTATGTCTCTCTCTCTGTATGTCTCTCTCTCTGTCTTGCTCTCTCTCTCTAACACACACACGTTTGTCATGTGACCTCTGCTCTTCTTCTCTCCTCTCTGTAACTGTAGATCTCAAACATCGTCTGTTTGTCTTCGAAGCACCGTGAAGTTCACCGTGTTAAACATGTTTCAAATAATAATATAATAACAAAAAATATAATAATAATAATAATAATATAATAATAATAATAATAATAATGATCATCAGGAGTCTCCAGTTGCTCCGTGTTGCTGTTCTGACCTTGTTGTTGTTGTTTCGTTGGCTCCTCCCGCTACAGGCCGCGACAGGGCAGGCAGTCGGCCCACAGTCTGTGATGTCATCACCACGCGCCATCCTGACTCTCCATCAACCCCCATCTCTGACTGTGTGTAAGTGAGACCCGACTCAGAGAGAGACAGGGAGGCAGACAGACGGGGTGTTTGGGGCGAGAGAGGCTGAACTCATGTGTTTCTTCAGATTCATTGTGTCTGTGTGTTTGTGTCTGTGTGTCTGTGTGTCTGTGTGTTTGTGTGTCTGTGTGTGTGTGTGTCTGTGTGTGTGTTTGTGTGTCTGTGTGTGTGTGTGTGTGTCTGTGTGTGTGTGTCTGTGTGTTTGTGTGTGTGCGTGCGGTGTGTGTGTGTGTGTGTGTGTGTGTGTGTGTTTCCTCCATGACTCCATGGACTCCATGACTGGTTCTCTCACTGAACCGCCCACTCACTGTCACTTTCTCCTCTTCTCTCCTCTTCTCCTCCGACTTCGCTCTTCACTCGTTCACTTTGGCCTTATTTCCTCCTCCTCTTCCTCCTCTGCCTTCCTTTATTTACACTTTCTTCTCCTTCCTCCCCCTTCTTCTTCTTTTTTTTCTTTCTTTCCTCTTCCTCTCGTCTGTTTCCTGTCCCTGCAGACTTGACCAGCAGACCCCGTAGCCCTCCTCAGCCTCCTCCACTGCCGCCGGGCCGGCCGCCGCCCCCGACTCCTCCGCAGGAGAGAGGGAGCGAGGCGGACGCTGCAGGAGGAGGAGGAGCAGCAGCAGCAGCAGCTGTAACCATGGCAATGACGGGAGCAGCAGCAGCAGGAGGAGGAAATGGAGGCGGCAGTGGAGGTGGAGGAGGTGGAGGAGGAGGAGGAGGTGGAGGAGGAGGAGGAGGAGGAGGAGGAGTGGACGACTGGGAGGAGAGAGACAGGGACACTCCTCTCCGCCAGCTGGAGGCCGTGGAGGGAGAAGAGAGGGAGGGGGCGAGGGCGCCGCGGGCCATCGACAACCAGTACTCCTTCTTCTGATAAAGGGAGGAGGAGGAGGAGTGTGTGTTCGTGTTTGAGTGTGTGTGTGTGTGAGAGAGTGAATGAATGTGAGATTGGATGAGGCGGCGTACATCATAGCCATTCATAACCAGTATTTTATTTTGTTAGCAAGGTGGAGGAGAAGCGTCGGAGGAGGAGGAGGAGGAGGAGGTTTAAAAGTACTAACACTATACGAGAGAGAGAGGAGGCGAAGCAGATGGAGAGCAGCTTTATACAACACTAACTAGCGGTTCATTTCTTTTCTTTTTCTTTTAGTCCGATAAGCTTCGTTTTCTTTTGACGGTACGACCCCAAGTACGGAAGCCAACAGAGGCCAAAACACGTCCGTACTGTACGGAAGCCCACAGCGGCCAAAACAACAACTCTGCTGATCCATTCCAGTCCGATCAAGTCGTTTTCTTGCAAAGTTGTGTATGTTGTGATATTAGAGACGGAGCACACCGCTGCGTTCCCTGCAAATGCATACGAAGTCAATGTTAGCTTATTGATTGAACGGTTAACCGTTGGCTGAAACGCTAACAAAATGCCAAAATACATCGGATTTCAGTGCGTAAAAAAGGATTCTTTTGCAGCTGATAACTAAAGATATGAAGTTAGCTCTTAGCTAAGCTAATATTAGCTATGTGTTAGCAGCCCGCCGTCACCAACTTAAGCAATTGCAAGAGTTATCTTTGTGTAGCTTTCTAATTAAACGCACATTCCATTATAAGACAAGCGTCAAAGTGCTTGATCTTAACTTCCAGAACTTAGCATAAAACTGACATTTGGACTAAATGCTGCTGCTTACGTAACGCATCGTTAAACACACTGAGTCCGGATCCACCTAGTTCCCATCTTTCCAGTTTCCAGCTTCGGCGGCTTTCAGCTTTAACTTTTGTGTTGTTTACTAGTAGACAAAAGTCACAAAGGAGGCACCTTTAGACTCATAAATACACTCACCACCACCTAAAATATTAACGTTTCCCTTCTGGTTGAGTTTTAATTTCAGCCTCTTGTGGCCAAACTGAGTATTTAAAAAACAAATTTGAAAAATGGAAGAAGAAAAAAAACTCACAAACACAGAAGAGAAAACATTTAGATCAGAAAAAATGGATCACCAGATTTATTTATTATTTTAGTTTTTGCCTCTCTGGGCTACCATAGAACTGTTGCAAGTAAACCCCAAACTCTACAGTCTAACTGGTACGGAGACGATGCTGCAGCGGCTCCATCTAAACGCTGGTGCTGGTTTAAAGGTTCTACGCGTCCTAACAACGGTACATGTGTCTGAATGTGTGAATAATAATAATACTAACACTAATGTTGGTTTGGACGCTTTTTCAAGCAAACGTGTCGAATCGAGTTCCTCAAATGTGAGAAATTGCTGCTTTTTTTTTTTAAACATTTTTTTTACGTTATTGTAAAATTTTTAATATCTTTTAAACATTTTTGTTTTCAGATAAAAACAATATGAAAATTAAGTCGACGGCTCCTGCACAGTTTGATGGACATTTCTAAAGATGAGATGTATCTTTATGTTGATCCCGATCAGCAGCAGCACAAAGACACTAATAATACTACAGATGCACAGAGAAGGAGTCAAATACATGAATCATAACGTTGTGGTTCTTTTCACTCTGCTGGCAATCGACACGAATCCACAGATTAATTGATGACAAAATAATAATACCTGATTATTTGCTGCCTGACTGTCCAGAGTTGTGTTCATTAGTGGAACATAATTGCAGGCCGACACATTTTCCTCCGTGTAAAAAAAACAAACATAATTCATCAAAGGAGACGTTAAATCAGCCGGTTTTCTATGGAGTCTGGTGTGGCGTTTGTCTAATGACGGAGCACTTTGGGTCTAAGTGGCACCAGAACCCGATCAGGCAGGAAACATTTACCTCAGTCACACCCAGCAGCATCACTCAGTCAATGTCTCTCTCTCCCTCCCTCCCTCCCTCCCCCCCTCCCTCTCACACAAAGGAGAAGTTATTGATACCAATAACAATAATTATTGATGAAAATAATGACGGTCAGAATAATAGTATTAATTTTATTTGTTTTTAAGACACCTTTTTTATTATTTCGTATGCTTCATGTAACACTTGTTTCCGACTCCATCTTGTAATTGAAAATGTGTTTGTGCCTTTTTTTGGGGAGATAAAAAGGAGGGTGTATATATATATATATATATATATATATATATATATATATATATATATATATATATATATATATATATATATATATGCGCTATAATGCCTCGTTGTCAAGGCGACAGTTATCCTCACTCTGTTTCCATGCTGTCTTCTCCTCCTCCTCCTCCATTCATCAAAGAAAAAAATGAAGACAAAAAAACAATTAGCAGAAAATGAAAACACTTTTTCTACTCGTGCCTTTCTGTGTGTTGTCGTCGGCCTGCGTTCGTGTCGCCGCGGCTTCATCCTTCAGTTTTAGATCTTTTCCTTTCTGCACCCGTCATCCCCCCCCCCCCCCAGCTCATTTCTGCTGCTCTTTTCTTTGCTCATGTATTTGTCTATATGCACCCCCCCTCCCCCACCACACACCCTTATCATCATGATCAGTGTCCTTTTCTCGGTTTCAAAACTCTTTGTGCCTTTCTCTGTCTCTTTTCTCTCTTTGCTGGGACCGTGTGTTGAGGGCAGGCGGCAGCGTCTGTCCACCCCGTGTGGTTAGTTTCAGGTACTACATTGAATTTAATGATATAATATAAATATAGTGAAACATAGTTGTTGCTGTGTGGTCTTTTTTTCATCTTCCCCTCTTTAAATCGGGAACATGACTGTTTATAACCAGCTGTTTGTGTTGATCTTCTTCTTTCCTTCCATAATTACTATTTAAATAAGAGACAACAACTTGCCTGTGTTTGGCCCCAAAACAATAAGAAGTAAATTATTTAAATTTACATTAAGTCAATGTCCTCACAGTGTTGTATAACGGGGAGTCAGATTTAAAATGAAATAAATCACATTTACCGTTGGATAGACACAATATTCACCCCAAACTTAAATCTACTCACGTTTTTATTATTATTAATTATAATGGAAATGTTAACAAGCACACTGCCTACACATGGTATAAACCGCTTATGTATATTTAAAATAATAAAATATATAAATTGTTTATATATATATTTTTTATATATATATTTTATTATTTAAGTGTATTTATTTACTCAAGGTCTTTTTAATTGTCTTTAAAGTCAGCTTTAAAATTAAATAAATAACATTTACTGTTGGATAGACACAATATTTCACCCAAATTTAAATCTACTGTCCACTTTCTTTTTTAAATTATTATTTATGGAAATGTTAACAACCACACTGCCTACATGGGATACACCATCTATGTATATTTAAAATAATAAAAAATATAGACATTTATTTATATATAAAAATGTATTTATTGACATGTTTTTTGGGAGGTGTAATTATATATTTATTGACTTGCTCTGTTTTTGAAGGGGCAATTGGGTAAAAAAAAATGGAGATGGTTATGGAGATAAAAAAAAAAGGTATCTTTTTTTCATTCACGAACTATTTTCTTGCCTAAAAACCTAATTAAAAACAACCCTTTGCACCAGTTTCCTTACTCGACCTCTGTGAGGACAGCCCGGCGGATACATGACTGACACGCGGCCGAGCCAATGAAAAAAAAGGTCAGAAATGATTGACGGGAGGATCTTGTCCAATCGAGTTCAGAATTCTTTTCAGATTAAGTCAGTAGGCGGGATTTACGATTGGTGCGTTCGTTTCGGCCTCTCGGCTGCGCCCGGTTGTGTTCCTGACCTACCCGCAATCACTCCTCCCCGAGTATCCGCATCGCTAATGTTATTTTAAGTACAATGAAGTGTGATAGAAACGTTTATTAACATTTCGACGTCTCCTGCCCAGATTTAGCCCTAGATGACCCATGTCACGTGCCCAGCAGGTGCCCGCCTCTGAGCAAACCGCGCGCCCCCCGCTGCCGTGTTTTGTTGTTTTTCAGCGGCGTCTCGCGCTCGGCCTGTCAAACCGTGTGACTTCTCGCTGGGACGACGCGAACCGGAGCAACAGGGATGCTCATGACTAAAAAGTACAAGTTAAACACTCAGACTCGCTCGGCGCGTCGGTTTCTAGTCTGATGCCGACGTCATTTCCCGCGGTTCGTTTGTGTGTCCTCTTGTTTGCTTAAAAAAAAAAAAAAAAAATCGACGTCTGCGCTATGCTAGCTAGCTTAGGTAGCTAACGTCAGCTAGCTGATTTCACCCGCCCCGAACTACAACAACAACAACAGCAGCAGCATCTATCCTCTACTGCTTCGTCCCTGAAGGGAAACCGTAGAGATTGTATCGGCGGATGTGATTTGTGCCATGTCATTGTTTGAGCCGCTAGCAGCTAGCCGGGAAGGTTAGCTAGCCGCGGTGCTTATTGTTCTCAATAGAGGACTAGTTTGGAGCCTTTCTGTCGCCTGTTAGCTGACATTAATGTTTCTGTCCCGGTGCAGGACCAGGAACACAATGAAACCGCCGTCGCAGTCGCCCCCCGTCAGCAGCTTGGTGAGTAGTGACAGCTGGCTTTGGGTTATTTAGAGAATAAACGTGTTATTGGCAGGGGCGGAGCCAGGCGTTGTAAACATTCAGGGCTCAGCCCAAAACCAAGGGGGCTCCAGGGTTGGCTTTATCTTCACACACACACACACACACATGTAAGAATAATACAAAGTCATCCAGTACCTCAAAATGTATACGATTACATGGTATCTGCATTTTGTATCTATATTAGTGGTTAGACCGATGTGGCCTTTTCAGGGTCGATTACAGATACACGTACACAATAGATATAGTCAAATAATCCTATAAACAAAATATACAAGTGAAAGAAATATACATGTGCAAGGATCCTACTTTACTACTGTATACAATTAACAAATGGCTTGAAAAGTGTATATAGAGATATGAACTCTCCAGTAGTGCAATTAGATGTAGTGATATTTGAAACCGATATTTGTCTCCAGTAAAAAACATTTTTTAAAGTGTCCAGATTTAGAAAAACTATGTTCAATGTAACAATTTAAATATTATTACAGTGAAATATTAAAAATATATTTATTTAGTTTGCTGTATTTGATCAACCAAATACCAATAACTGGATGTCAATTACTCAAAATGGTGTCCGATGGCAACCGTTACCATGGAGCCCAAAAACGGTCTGATGTTACTATTTTAACATGCGTAGGTAAACAGCATCACTAACATCAAAAACTATTTTTGGTTTACTAAGCTGTTTTTTTTTTTAAAGTTATTTTTTATTGCACGGTAAGTCAACGTCACATTTTAATCATTTAATAAACATTTAATTAATTATTCACCAAAGTACGTCTTTTATTTCTGCTACGATTGAGACTCTTAGTGGCAGAAAATGACATGTTGAGAGGTTAAAAATGAATAATACATATATAATAAATTATACAAATATGTTTAATGAAAATTTTATGAAGCATATTTTTAAAATGTTTTTATCAACAATAGTTTTATGTATAATATTTTTGTAATATATATACATTTTCAGATGTAATATTTGTCTAAAACGTAAGTACAGATGGGTGTTTTGTATTTATATAATTATATATTGTATCTGCAGGTGTTTGAAGGCGTCTACAACAACGCCAGAATGCTACATTTCCTCACAGCCGTCGTGGTGAGTTCTTCTGTCTGTCTCTCTCTGTCTCTCTCTCTGTCTGTCTGTCTCTCTGCCTGTCTGTCTGGAGGCGTTGTTGTTGACAGCGTCCTGTAGAACTGGTCTGAAGTGTCCTGTCTTTCAGGGCTCCACCTGTGACGTGAGAGTGAAAAACGGCGCCGCGTATGAGGGAATCTTCAAGACGTTGAGCTCGCAGGTAAGAAACCGCTCCACCTCACTTCCTGTGCATCGTCCACGCCAGCGTCTCCGTTTCTCTGACCGCCGTCTGCTTCCAGTGTGAGCTGGCTGTGGATGCTGTCCACAAACATGGAGACGGAGACGGAGGAGGAGGAGGAGGAGGAGGTCGGTCCACTCCTCCCAAGATCGAAGACATCACCGACACCATGATCTTCAGCCCCGCCGACCTGGTGACCATGACTTGCCGCGACGTCGACCTCAACTTCGCCGTCAGAGGTAACACGAGTACACAAGTACACGAGTATAGGAGAGTAAAAAAGTTGAAATTTGTCGGCGTCGACAGATACGGCTTTTTCAGGGCTGATACCAAAGTGTGTGTGTGTGTGTGTCTGTGTGTGTGTGTGTGTCTGTGTGTGTGTGTCTGTGTGTGTGTGTCTGTGTGTGTGTATGTGTGTTTCCAGACACGTTCACCGACTCGTCCATCAGCTCTCTGCGGGTGAACGGTGAACACCGGGAGAAGATCCTGCAGAGGTGGGACGGGAACGGGAACGGAGAGAACTTTGAGCTGGAGGCGGACACGGTGAAGACTCACACACACGCACACACACACACACACACACACACACACACACACTCATGTATCGACGTCTTTGCATCGCCTCTGTAAGACACCTCCACTGTGTCTCTCCTGCAGTCAAACGGCTGGGACGCCAACGAGATGTTCAAGTTCAATGAGGAGACGTACGGCGTTAAGTCCACCTACGACGCCAGCCTCGCCATGTACACGTGAGTCACCACGCCATTTCAGACGTGTCATTCTCCCCCATCCATCAGCTGTGATTATATCTGTGATCAGTTCATTCAGTGAAACTATAAGGTCCAGTCGACATTAACAACAATTTACAAGTTATGATTTTAATGTTTATCTTTTTAGTTGGATTTTATGAATCAGTGAGTTTTTAGAATTAATTTAAAATAATGATTTAAAAGCCAATCAACAAAATAAAACGTATTTCACCTATTTTATGAAAGTATGATTAAAAGATGGTAAATGGCACATTTATATTATTTCAATTTTCTTACTACTATTATTATTTTTCTTCAAACCGTAAAGAAAAAACGAAATAAAAGCGGGTTATGATGACGTGATGATGACGTGTTGTGGTAATATGGTGTCATGATAATGTGGCGTTTTTCTCCCAGCATGCCTTTGGAGAAGGGCACCTCTGAGGTTTTCCGCCAGCGGGAGGCGCGAGCCGCTCGGCTGGCCAATGAGATCGAGGGCAGCCTGCAGTACCGCCGCCGGGTCTCTCTGGAAAACGACGAGGGCCGGAGCGAGGAGGACAAGTACAGCTCGGTGGTCCGAGACCGGGAGGACAGGGCCAGCCCCGGGTTCCCCTCCACGGGCCGGTAAGAGGACTCTGCCCTCTCACAGAACTTCATCTGGATTTATTGTGCTTTACTTTTTGTTCTGGAAGCCCCTTTCTGTCTTCCTGCTGCAGTACCACTCTTCACCTGAAATGTTACTAATGGGCCGGGGGTGGCGCTGTTTTACAAAAATCAAAGTCCAATTAAATGCTGTTTAATGGGAAATCTGGTCGCGAATATGAAATTGTATAAACTCAAGTACAGAGTTAACTGCATGTACATTGTCCATGAACATTTTTTTAAATTAATGTATTTTTACATTTTTACTTTTTTTTACTTTACATTTTCTCACCACCTCTCCCCCCCTCCTCGTGTCTCCCAGGGAAGGTAAATACATTCCCCTCCCTCAGCGAGCTCGAGAGATCGGCCTGTCTGGCAGAGCCGGAGCCTCCGGTCGAACCGCCGCGCCGGCCGCCGCCAGACACCCGCCGCCCGGCTCCGCCTCCTCCCCCAAACCGCCGTCTGACCGGAGCAGCCCGCTGTCCGTCAGGACCGCTTACTCTCCGCACCAAACACAGAGCAGCCCTCCGGCGGCCAGCAGCCCCCCCTGCACCAATCACGTCGTCCCGCACTCCCTCTCTCACCCACAGGGGCTGGGCGAGTCGACGCGCTCCTCTGTTAACGGAGGTACGACGCTGCTGCTTCCCTTCATTTTTATTATTGCACATAAGACAAGAAACAATGTGACAAACATACTTTTATTATTTAATTATAAGATGGAACATGTTACTGAAATTAAAATACACTTAAGTAGAACAAAACAAATTGAGAGAACTAGTAACTTGTGTGATTATTTCTGTTTAATATGTACATTTAATTTAATTTTCTATAAGGATCCACATATGTGATCCCAGTTATTCTGCCTGATTAGACCCCAGGTCTACTATAGTAGCTCACATGAGTCCAGAGACCAGATCGGACTATGTGGAGGAACCAGAGCCTGTCTGTGGCCGAAACAACCAGATCTCTGGTGTATTTATGTCTAGATGACCTTATTTGGAGTGTTGCTGGAGCAGCTACAATGTTAGCATAGCCTAGCACCATCAACCAGACTCCATTCAGAAAACCAGCGTTTTACAATACTTTATTCTGGTTCCTCCAGCTGTGGTGAACCACTTGGGTCTTGTTAGATCCAGTGAATCAAGCTTGGTGAAATCAAACGAGCACCTCTGGATGATGTCATGATGATGTCATGAACCCAGACAGGACGGGGTCTGGGTTCCTGGTGGATCTGGGACTTCGACAGTCTCAGTGTTTGTTGGCCCGTCGTCTCCAACTCTTTCTTCTCTCTGTCTCAGTTACATCCAGAACTTCCCCCAAATCCCAGAGACTTCAGGGCAGCAGAAACCTGCGAACCCCAAACTCCCAGTCCTCACCTGCAGGTTGGTCACACACACACACACGCACACACACACACACACACACACACACACACACACACACACACACACACACACACACACACACACACAGTTGATGAAGATGGTTCAGGTCCCCCCTTCTCTTCCTTCCAGTCTCTCGTACTCTGAAACCAGATGCTCCTCCCCAGGATGGCCCACTGGGTGGCCCCATTTTCTTGGACTCTTCTTCTGTCGCCGCGGCAACCACCAACGCCAAACCTGGCCCCACCCCTCTCTTCCCTGTTGATGGTGAGCCTTTTATTTTTTAGATTACTGCATACCAGGTAAATTTTTCATGTCCTACTATTCCATTACTTTCCCTTCTGTTTTAGATTTTAAGTTGGAATCACTGAAGTATGGAGAGATTCAGATATCAGGTCACAACGTTGTTATTGTGCCGACATCAATGTAAATGATAAATTGTTGAACCCGTCTTCTCTCCGTCCTCCAGTGAACGAGATCCTCAGCACAGCTGCTAAAGAGCGAAGTGAAAGCCAGTCTGAAGGAAAGAGCAGCAAAGGTAACGCAGGTTTCTAAAACTCTGCTTGGACTCGTGTGTCTCTTTAAAATGCACCAGATATAACTCCTCCCCCTCCTCAGCTCCCTCGGTGCAGCAGAGATCTCAGCTGGAGGAGCTCCGCAAGTTCGGCAAAGAGTTCAGGGTGAGACTGACGGGATGCTGGAGGGGTCAGGGGTCACACGGGGGTCAGGGGTCACACGGGGGGTTCAGGAGTAAGACACATTTATTCAGTTGGCAGATTTACATGTGACATCATTATATGAAGCACATTTAACTTGATTTAAAACAGGAGACAAAGTGTTATCATATGTTTACATTGACATGTTTATATTTTGTACTTATCGTGTATTCTAATATATTCTGTATTTGTGTATTCTATAGTAATATTTCTAGTGTAGCTATGTAGAATCAACAAAATACTAAATATATATCATATATATACAAATATAAATTATATCCATCCATCCATTGTCTACCGCTTATCCTGTATTCAGGGTCGCAGGAATATAAATGATATATATATATATATATACATAATTTATATCTAGTATATATATTGTAAGTCCATGATGTGAGTGATGGGGTGTCTGTGCTGCTTCCTGTCCGTCTCTCAGCTGCAGCCCACTTCCTCTCCGTCAGCGAGTCCGGCCTCTGCAGATCCTCCTCAGCACAGCGCCTCCTCCCCCACCGACCAATCCTCCTCCTCCGTCTCCCCGTCGGCGCCTAAACCCGCCACCTCCTCGACCCAAGACCTGCAGCCGCCCACAGAGGCGGCGATGACCCCCGCACCCCCGGCCGGGCCCCAGACCTCGGGGCCGGAGGGGACGAGCCCGTCGGCCGGCGAGGACGGCGGTCCGGACGGCGGCGAGCGACCGGAGGCTGCGTCTGCAGCGTACGTCACCGTCTGAAACAACTCGCCGGTTGCTTTAGAGTCGTCATGCAGTATAAATATAAACGTTGTGGCTGAATTAATTCTTCTGTCCTCAGGCAAGTGAAAAACTCTACGTTGAATCCAAACGCAAAAGAATTTCTTCCAATAAAAGTCAACACGGTCCCGGTGAGTTCACTGGAGCTCAGAATCACTTCCATCAGCGTTTAGCGGTGTGACGAACCGGTCTGTGAGAATCCTAACCAGGTCTGTGTTATGACAGAAGCCAGCGCCGACCCCCACCCCTCCGAGACCGACACCCCCCAGCCCCTCTTTGGTTCTGGCCCCTCCAGGTCAGCCAGGAGGAGGCGCCATCTACAGCAACCCACCGGGGCACTACCTGTCCTACGTCTCCCCCCTCCACATCCAGGGACACCAGATCCAGGTCTGAACCCTTCTCTCCAGTGTCCCTCAGCAAGAACCTCATATAGTTATATTTATATATATTTATTTACATGTACATATAAAATTCAAACTCACAGACCACTCCGTGTCCTCCTCAGGCTCCTCAGATGTATCAGTACACCATGTCGGCTGTCAACCAGGGCAAATACCCCCGAGCCAAAGGTACACACACACACACACACTCACACACACACACTCACACACACACAATGTGAACGTCTTCCATTGCTTGGTGACACAAGGTGGTTCTCTGGTCTCTTGTTGTTGTTGTTGGTCCAGGCCCGGTGGTGGGACAGCGTCCGGAGCACCACGCCTCCCCGGCCTCCTCCATGCTCTCAGCTGCAGCCTCGGCAGCAGGACCCCCGCTGGTGGCCTCGCCGTACCCCCAGTCCTACCTGCAGTACGGTCAGGTGATCCAGACCCTGCCCCCCCACTACCACGGACAGGTACTGTTGCTAGTAACCATGACAACACACTTTGTAAACCTGTGTAGCGGCTGCTGTTGCTCAGTTCTGGACCAAAATAAATACCGAAGTTCTTCCATAGTCATTAATTGAACATTATAGCTGCAGTTCACCTTTGAGCCACACGGGGGAGCCAAAATGTCCGTATTGTCTCTTTGAAACGTCTGTTTTACTTGTTGGAGATAATAGAAGGTGATATGGGAACGGCAGTAAAGATGATCAGGGATTGGTCGGTTTGATTGATTATAATTCTTAAAATAAACTCTTTGACTGTTCTGTCATTTGCAGCCAGTTTACTCGATGCTGCAGGGGGGGGCCAGGATGCTGACGTCAGGGGCCCCTCCTCAGCAGATGGGTCCTCCTGGGCCCCAGTACCCCGGCCAGGCTGAGGGCCCCCAGGGGCCACAGCAAGCCATGTATGGTAAGTTGTGTGTTTTCATTTATTATTCATTTATTCATTTATTTATTTATTTAATAAACACCACAGGTTTATTACCTGTGGTGTTTATTTCACTTGATTTTATTTCTAGTATATATATATGTATATATGTGTTTATTTCACTGAGCTTTTCTTTTGAACTCTTATGTTCACAAGTTACTTTTAAAAGTCCTGCTTTATGAGAGCAGAAATCAGCATCGCCGACATTGATTGAAGATATTAAAGTTTTTGTTACAGTCGCTCATGTTCGTATATAATCGTATATATCGTGTAAAAGAGAGTCTTATAAATGTCAGTTTTCTGGGTTCCCAGTTTGATTTGGCATTTCTCTCTTAGCTCAGTCGTTCTCTCACCACTCCGGCTCCATGCATCACCCCCAGCCCTCCAGCACCCCGACTGGGAACCAGCAGCCCCCCCAGCACACAGCTCCCAGCCCAGGACACAACCAGGTAACCCCATCCACAAGGGTCCTGGTCTGTTGTGGTAAAATGGACTATTCTGCTAATGATTCATCTGGACGGCAACCTCCAGTTCTGAAGTGAAACTGATGCTAAAGGTCCTTATAGCAGCATCCTCCCTGCTGGCCACCAGGGGGCGACTCCTCTCTGGTTGTATAGAAGTCTATGAGATAATGGTCCTACTTCTCTCTGCTGGCCACCAGGGGGCGACTCCTCTCTGGTTGTATAGAAGTCTATGAGAAAATGGTCCTACTTCTCTCTGCTGGCCACCAGAGGGCGACTCCTCTCTGGTTGTATAGAAGTCTATGAGAAAATGGTCCTACTTCTCTCTGCTGGCCACCAGGGGGCGACTCCTCTCTGGTTGTATAGAAGTCTATGAGAAAATGGTCCTACTTCTCTCTTGATGTATTATCTCAGTAAACATTGTAAACATGAGTTTATGGTCTCAATCTCTAGTTTCAAGTCTTCTTCAATCCAGCATGATGTTCATTTAGTACATTATGATCCATTTAGAGTCCACCAGACCAGGAAGCAGGGGATGCTTTAGGGGGCGGGGCTTACCTGCTGATTGACAGGTCACTACCACGCTACCAATGCTAGTTAGCTACTAAGATAACACTTCGCTGTAAAGTTGACCTTGAATTATGAAGCTAACTTTGATAACAGCTTCACACCAGAATCTACATGGATCCAGATCCAGTAAGGGTGCTGCTTGTGTTCATCAGATCCACCCGTCGCTCCTCCACAGTCCAAATATTATTGTAATTATTTATATCACATTTTTTAAAATGATTTTTACTGTCCCAGGTGCAGTTACATATTTTTACAAAAAAAGGTGTGAAGTTATTGATGAACGATAATTTAACGCAGCTTGAAGAGATGAGTGTGAAATGATTTGATGAGTGTTTTTAACCCTTTGTGCCCTCAGTCGAATCAGGCCGGTCCTCAGCCTCAGTCCATGTTCCACTCTGGAGGTCTGACGGCCCCGACCCCCCCCAACATGCCGCCGGGCCACAGCTCCCCCCAGGCCTCCTACGCCATGCAGGGCTACAGCCTCCCGGGCCACCAGCCCCTCCCCCACGGCTTCCCCTCCATCGGCCAGCTCACACAGGTGAACCCCGTCCTGGAGACTCCCATGTGGGAAAGCAGCACCTGAATGTGGTTCTGGTAGTTTGGTATCAGTACAGTCTGGGTTCCTCACACGGGTCTGGTTTGTCCCCTGCAGGCTCACGTAGCAGGAGGCATGTCGGCTCACCACCACTCAGCGGGTCACGGCCTGCCGCCCGTCATGTTGCACTACGTCTCCCCCCAGCAGGGCGGCGGCGGCGGCTCCAACCCCCAACACGGCCCCCAGCAGGGGGCGCCGCAACACTTCTACATCGGACACCCACAACGTAGGACACCGCCGTGGGCATTCTAAATACTATACTAGGACTTTTTTCAGCAAACTAAACTATGAATTTTTTTCAACGTACAAACTACAACTTTTTTCGTGACTTTTTCCGACATACCTTTACGATGACTTTTTTCATGAATTTTTTAACGTACAAACTACAAATTTTTTTCATTACTTTTTTCGACATACTAGACCAAGAACTTTTGGGGACTTTTTTTTTACGTACTATGATTTTTCGGACTAAATGTCCGAGTTTAAGTTTATAGTGTAGTATGTCACAATGCATGATGAAGGTATTTTTTGTATTTCATTGAGAATGTGGGTGAATTGACTTCTAACAAACATGTATTTGTGTTGTGTCTCCCAGCTGTTCAGGTTCAGGGCCATCCCACCCAGCAGCTGTCCTTCCACCCCTCTGCAAACTGAACCGCTTCATCACAACTGGCTTCAGGAGCAAAGGAAGACTGTTACTGTGTGACGAAACCCCTCATCCCCCAAAATACAAACTACTTGTAACATTCCCACCTCCTGCAATCAAATTAACACGTCCCCATTTTTAGCCCCGCATCATCTTTTAGACGTTTCTGGATTTTAAATGTAAATACGGACTGTTTTCACATGTGAACAAGAAGCTGGACTGAAGACAATAACTGGTGGAAACTTTTAGACTGAAGGCAGTGGAAACAGTTTTTCTCCCCGTCCCACCTCCTTCCTGTCCTTTTACAGACGAAACCAGTTCATTAATAATAAAACCACTGAATACAAACGAGCATGGTCCTTGGATGTTTTTAGTTTGAATACATAAACGGAGAGTTTCATGATACAGTTAACCCTAGTCTCCTTCCTGTCTGTTAAATGTGATGCTGCAGCCACTTACCTGAGCATAAAGACTGGGAAGAGAAGTAAACTGCTAGCCTAGCTTTGTCGAAAGATATCGGAAACCTCCGACTGCAGCTTATTATTGATCATACAGACTCATCGATCTCAGTCTGACAACAGTGTGATACTTTGTCTACAGTATATGTTCAATATTGAATGACTTCTATATTGATAACCAAGCACGGTTAAATAAGGAAATGGTTTTCCCAAATATAAAACACAAAATTATTGATAAAGGTAGTCTTACTATGTCTCAAAAAGTCATAGTATAGTATGTCAAAAAATGCACAGTATAGAATGTCGAAAAAAAGTATAGCATGTTGAAAAAAGTCATAGTTGAGTAGTCGATAAAACTTGTAGTTTATATACTGACTTTTTTTTACTACTAATGTCGAAAACAGTTGTATATTGCGTCGAAAAAAGTCATGAAAAAAGTCGCTTTAGTAGTCCAAAAAGTCACAGTAAGTCTACTAATACATCATTATTAGATTTTGTTTTTAATAATCAGAACCTGAAAATGGCACCAAAGTTATCAGGTAAATGTTGTAGAGTAAAAGGTACATTATGTACCTCTGAGATGTAGTAGGGCTAAGAGTATAAAGTAGCATAAATACTTCGGTGAAGTACAAATACTGAAATCTGCACAATCAACTTGTATTTTTTATGTTATTTTCGATTTATTATTTATTTATATATATATATATATATATATATATATATATATATATATTTTAATATTGTACTTATATATTCTGATCCACATTCACCAAATGCACCAAATAATTGTTTGCCAACCGTCCAGCTGGTGGCGCTCTGGTTGGAATGGTTCACAGACTCCGCTTTTAGCACCAACGAAGAAGAAGAAGAAGGAAGCTAGCTAAAGCAGTGTAGTTAGCAAATCGACAAAATAAATAAACAGAAAATTCCAACACGGTAAGTTCACGTTGCATTAAGAAAAAAAGATACGTCGCGTCGTTTATCGTGACGTAATCAAGTGAAAAAATACACGGAGCGCGAGTACGAATCCCACAGTTTAGCAAACAAGCTAACATTAACGGCAGCAACCGCTTGCTAACAGCTAGCCCCATACAAAGTAGCCGTGACGTCAGCCGGACTCATTTTTTATTTCCACAACTATAAGCTAACGTGAGCATGTTTTTGCCCACGTTACTGAACAAGACGTTTGCGTTTTCGCGCCGTTTGAACCCAGAGCACCGTCGCTGTCGCTGTAGCGTCATTACGGGACGTTTCCCCGCACCATCACGGTTTCCGTCGAACTCCAATCGGAAATGTGAAGATTAAGAGATGCGTCGTTATTTGAGACGCGAAAGCCTTCAGTACAACATTAATAATAATAATACTTTATTAGTCGGCTTTCATATTTGATACCATTTTATTATAATTTAAGAGATTATAGCAGTTTGTTCTGGTCCTAGTCGCTGCTTCCAGACCCTCTTCTATCAGAGGCCGTGGACCTGAAATGACAGATATCTTAATGGGGTTTTTGAATGTGTCTAACGAGAATCTGATCTGAATGCCTCCGTGAAGGTGCAGACATGTCAGCTGATACCAAGATTGCAGAGCTGCTCACAGAGCTGCACCAGCTCATCAAGCAGACCCAGGTACAGTCAGACACTCACTCAGGTGTTCATCATCACCACGTTGGGGTGAACAGTCGTCATCCAGTCGTGTGTCTGTTTTCCAGGAGGAGAGGTCACGCAGTGAACACAACCTGCTCAACATCCAGAAGACCCACGAGAGGATGCAGACGGAGAACAAAAGTCTGTCACTGCATCGTCACACCTCTCTCAAACACACACACACACACACACACACACACACCTGGGGCCGGTTCCAGAAAGCAGGCTCAACCAACTCTGAACCTAACCCTGAACCAACTCTGAATCATATTTCACATATAATATATAACATAAAAATCTAAAGAGCTCTGCAAAGAATCTGGATTATGTCCGCGATATGAAATGTCTGAGAATATTGTTTAGATATGTGATCGGTAGGAAAAACTGTAATTTCCTTCTCAGTAATCAAAATTCTCTCCCGACGTAAAGCTGCTAGAATCACTTTTATTCCATATCGATCAGGTTGACGAGGAAAGGACGTCAAGTTTTTGGTTCAGATTCCAGAAAAAGGCGGAGACATGTAGGAGAAACTCAGGGTTTGTTGAAGCAAACCTTCCAGCGAGCAGGTTAGGTTCACAGAGTCAGTTACCATGGTAACTGACCTAAAGGTTAAGTTACCTCTCTTTCTGGAACGGAAAACTCAGAGTATCCCTCTTCTCAGGGTTAACAAACCCAGAGTTTCAGGAGAACCTGCTTTCTGGACCGGGCCCCTGCACAGTTTTCGAGTTGACATTCTGTGTTGTGATTGGTGCTTCAGTGTGTCGCCTTGTCCTCCAGCGTCTCCGTACTACCGGACCAAGCTGAGAGGCCTGTACACCACGGCCAAGGCCGACGCCGAGGCCGAGTGCAGGTGAGACGGCCGCTTTCATCAAGATACGATTCAATGTACTGCGATCCGATACACGGGTTTAAAGCCAGGCTAAAGACCCACTTCTTTACTGCTGCATGTTGTTGTGTTTAATGTTATTTATTACATTTTTTTATTGTAATGTTACTGTGAATGTTTTTTTTCTGGGTTTATTTTTATTGAACTGCTTTTAATTTATTATTTGATATTCTTCTTGTTGTACAGCACTCTGATGGAAAGTGCTTTATGAATAAATATTATTCATATTATTATTTTGATGATCGATTATTGCCATTATTTCTTTTCTCCTTCTTAAACAAAAGTAAAATTTGATTTAAACTGTTCAAGAGACACAAAAGCAATGCACATCAGATGTGGTAATAACATAATAATAATAATAGTAATAACAAGAAAATGCTACATTCTGGTGGGCTGCTGTGTTTTTATCTCCATGGTAACGAGAAGATGAGCCTCGTGTTGGTCGTGTTACCGCGATACGATGCCGGTCCCTGACAGAGTCACAGCTCCGGCCTGTAAAGGGTTTAAGGGTGCAGGTCTTTAGGTCTGGGGGTCCGGGGCTTGTCAGCTGGTCTATAAAGGTCCAGACTACATCCAGGTGTTAACCCTCCTCTCCTCCGTCTCAGCATCCTGCGCCACGCTCTGGATAAAATCGCAGAGATCAAGTCGCTGTTGGAGGAGCGGAGGATCGGTTCGTGTTTGATGATGAAGCTTTCATATTCAAAGCCGTCGCTCTGGAAGAGGATTCCAGTAAAACGGCTTCTGCATGTTTGTCTCCTGCAGCTGCCAAGATGGCGGGCGTGTACAGCGACAGCGACCCTCCCAGGAAGACGATGCGGCGCGGTGTCCTGATGACACTCCTCCAGCAGTCGGCCATGACGCTTCCTCTGTGGATCGGCAAGCCGGGGGAGAGGTGGGTTGTTGTGTCGAGGACTCTAAGAACCAGGGTTGGTACTGGTGCTGGAAATCCTTGAAAACCCTTGAATTTGAGTGTGGTGTTTTCAAGGTTTGAAAAGGTCTTGGATGTAGAATAAAGGTCTATAAATGTGTGTTGTATGTGATGACATCTATGATAGAACAGAGGAAAGAAGATCTCCATATCTGAGGGACTGAAAACAGCGTTTTCTGACATTTCTTTATGAAAAATGACTTTTGATGATGAACAGATGATGAAAATAGTTGGTGATTATATTTCTGTGGATCTGTTAGTGGAATTAGTTTTCCTTTCATTTGTGGTCCTTCTGTAAAAAGCTGTCTCCAAACATCATGTTGGTTGTTTAGAGGACAAGAACATCTCATTTAATGTGATGAACAAGTGACAGAATAAGTAGACTGAATACTGACCATTGGATTGGTACAAATATGGAGTTTACCACAGCTGGAAGGGGCTGGAAAAGCATGGAAATGCACCTGGAAATGCTTGAAAAGTGCTTGAATTTGACTTTGGAGAAGGTGTAGGAACCTTGGAATGAGTCAGACATGGTGTCTTTACATAGTTTGGCCAGTTTGTTTTCATGTATTGTTTGACGTGTATCCTCTGGGATTATTGTATTTTGATCCTCTTTGTAGTTGTTTGTACTTTTAAATTCCTAATAAAAATCCAATCCAGCAGAGAGGGAACAGCTGTAATGAGTCTGAGGCACTTCCTGTGTGTTTCAGCCCCCCCCCTCTCTGCGGGGCGACGCCCGCCAGCGGCGACTACGTGGCCAAGCAGGGCGACAAGGTGGCGGCGAGGGTGAAGGCGGTGGACGGAGACGAGCAATGGATCCTTGCCGAGGTGGTCAGCTACAACCATTCCACCAACAAGTAAGAACGTTGCACAGGAAGTTGGTCATCGAGCAGCAGCCAATCGTATCGCTGCATTCAGAATCTGCGACCTCACAGGACCAGAAAGACGTTTATATTAGTATTACTAGTGTATTAGTACATCAGCGTCCGTCTCACCTGTCTCACCTGTCTGCAGGTACGAAGTGGACGACATCGATGAGGAAGGCAAAGAGTGAGTTCTTTTTACTTTTTTTATATCATTGTTATTAATATTTGTAAAAGCACCAATATTTAATCCTATATTATAATAATGCTAATAATAAAATAAATAAAATTATTTTACACAGGTAAAATTAGATGAAACGATAAATTCCTCATGACTGATAGTAAACAGGAAGTGGATGTAAAGTCTGAAAGTGTGTTTGTGAGCAGGAGACACACGCTGAGCAGACGGAGGATCATCCCGCTGCCTCAGTGGAAGGCAAACCCGGAGACGGACCCGGAGGCCCTGTTCAGTAAGGACCAGCTGGTGCTGGCCCTCTACCCCCAGACCACCTGCTTCTACCGGGCCCTGATCCACACACCACCACACAGGGTGAGACTCCCCAGATCCTCAGCTCCTACACATCCCACATTATATATATATATATATATATATATATATATATATATATATATATATATTAATAATCTTTGTGTGTGTGTGTGTGTGTGTGTGTGTGTGTGTGTGTGTGTGTGTGTGTGTGTACAGCCTCAGGACGACTACTCGGTGCTGTTTGAGGACACGTCATACGCCGACGGTTACTCGCCGCCCCTCAACGTGGCACAGCGCTACGTGGTCGCCTGCAAAGAGAACAAGAAGAAGTGACCCGGCTGCCGGAGGGGCGCCGCCTCGCCATCACCAGACGTTTTCACACTCGCCGTCTCTTTAATGAGATTGTGAAGAGGAGCGACACAAGCGACGGACACCTGAACTACGAGCCAAGTTCCAAATCCAAACTACATGCTGACTATTGATGTTCACTATTATCCCATAATGCATTGCACATAGGAGACGCGGGAGCCGCTCACAGCTTCTGTCCTTGTAGAGGCACATGTGGAGGGTTTTGCACACTGCACGTGTTTCTGCTCGCTGCGTTTCATTCTTCTGTTCACCGTCTAGTGGCCAGTAGAGGGACGCAGCACCATCTAGTGGCCAGTAGAGGGACGCAGCACCGTCTAGTGGCCAGTAGAGGGACGCAGCACCATCTAGTGGCCAGTAGAGGGACGTTTAAGGCTCCAGCATCCCAGTTTGAGCCTTTTTATTATTTTTTTTACATGTTTACAAGTGTTGATGATTTTTGTGTGAAACCGAAAGTAAAAAGAACAGAATTGTTTGTTTAGTCTCTCATTCATATACACAGAAGACAGGATCAGCCATGTTAGTACTTTTACTACTTTTTAAGTACACGTGTGAGGTACTTGTGCTTTGTTTGAAAAAAAAAAAATAATAATAATACATTTTATATATTATATACATACACACACACAATCTCAATTTAATTACTTAAATCTATAATTATACATAATGCAAATTAACTAAACCTGACAAATGTTATGCAGTAAAAGTACAATATTTACCTCTGAGATGTAGTGCAAATACTGAAGTACCTCAAAATTCGAAGTACTTGTCAAATAAGCTACTATAGCTCAGGATGTACTAGCATGTGGCTAACGTCGCTCCTTCAGCGTGTTTTTACACGGTTCCCTGAAAGCAACACCAGACCGCGGAAATCACCGCTGATGACTAATAATTTCCGATTTCCCACCGCCCGTGAATGCAGCACCAGCCCGCGGAAAAATAGAAACAATAATGGCTGAAGCGGTGAGTGTTTGACAGATCTGCTGCTTTGCTGAATCGCTCAAAAAGCAACTTAATCGGTCAATTATGGGAAAAGTAACGAAATCAAAGTTGCTGCGATTAAAGTCGCTAGCAGCGACAAGTGAAGAGCTAAAAATCGGCGCAGTCGGAGATTAGCTAACGCGAACGCTAGTTCTTCAAAATAAAAGTCTGTGTTTATAGTCAGCTGCCGTTTTCGTTTCGTTTTTCGTTTAAAAGTTCCCACTGAAGCGACGGTGGACATTAAACTACGAGTTTAACTACCGGGTGAACTTTAAAGAAAACACGTCGTAGCTGCGACTGCGGGGCTGCAGTTTAACCCCAGGGCGGCACCGGACTCTGTTTAAAAAACACCACATTTAACGGTTAGCTCGTTTAACGGGTAAGCTAACTTTAAAAAGTAACGTTAGCTTTTGGTTTTCCACCGGTAAAACGGAACTTCCCGCTGGATTAGTCGTGTTTCCACCGGGCCGACACAACAAACACACGACATAAAACCATCCCGGTGGTTTTTATCAGCTCACCACATTATCAGTGTGATTAAAAACGTGTTAAACGTCGTGGTTTGTAAGAATTTGACCACGTCGTTTGGATAAGAAACACGGAGTAACGGCGGAAGTAGTATTTCGATACATTTTACTGCGTTAAAAGTATTAATACCACACCGTCAGAGTACTGGAAGGCCAGTAAAAAGTAGTTTAAGCTGCAGCGATGCGTCACGTGTTCAGATGCTCGGAATGTGACGGAAGCGTGAATAATCTGTGTGCCACTTTATTAGGTACACCTGTTCAACTGCTCGTTAACGCTCCTAATCAGCCAATCACGAGGCAGGTAGACAAAACGAGTGGAGAAGACGATCTGCGAAAATTTCAAACGAACGGGATTTTAAGTGATTTTGAACCAGCGTGGTTGTTGGAGCCACTGATCCGTGTCCAGGTTTTACAGGGACCGGTCCCTGAAGATCCAGAGGGGGGAGGGGGGAAACGCCTAGTTGATGCCAGAGGTCAGAGAGGTCAAAGGAGAAAGTCCAGACTGGTTGCAGCTGATACAAAGATGAACCTCAGCGCCTGTCTGTCTCTCCAGGTGTCTGACCTCGGCGCCTGTCTGTCTCTCCAGGTGTCTGACCTCGGTGCTTGTCTGTCTCTCCAGGTGTCTGACCTCGGCGCCTGTCTGTCTCTCCAGGTGTCTGACCTCGGTGCTTGTCTGTCTCTCCAGGTGTCTGACCTCGGCGCCTGTCTGTCTCTCCAGGTGTCTGACCTCGGTGCTTGTCTGTCTCTCCAGGTGTCTGACCTCAGCGCCTGTCTGTCTCTCCAGGTGTCTGACCTCGGTGCTTGTCTGTCTCTCCAGGTGTCTGACCTCGGTGCTTGTCTGTCTCTCCAGGTGTCTGACCTCGGCTCCTGTCTGTCTCTCCAGGTGTCTGATGGCGAGCAGCAGGTGGTGAAGCCTCCACCTAAACGCCGACGCATCCTGGACCCGTCAGCGATCGTGTCGGTGCCGGTCTACTCCAACAAGGTGAAGGCCGTAACCCACGACAACGTCTCATGTTATTAGTATTAGTATTATTACAGGATCTCCGTTCCTAACCCACCTGGTGGCTTCTGTGTTCAGGTGAACAGCAGCCTGCAGCTGAAGCCCACGGCGGCCATGTTGACGGAGAAGGAGAAGTCAGGTGAGAAGGTGGAGCTCAGAGGTTCAGAGTTGGGAGATTTTTATGTTTTATTTTCAGCGTATTATCAGGGAATAACAATGATGCTGAATTCACCTAAAAAATAAATAACAATAATAATAATACAAAATAAAATGAACTAAATAATAAAATTTAAGCTCTAGTGTCCGGAGTCTAAACAGGATGTTTGTCTCGGAGCAGACGACGCTGCAGACGATGATTCGTGGTCTGAGTTCTCGTCCCGAAGACCGGCGCTGGCGGCGGAGGTCCCGGCCCTCGTCCATCTCAGCGACTCAGAGGACGAAGACGGAGACCAGCAGAAGACGATAGAACTGTAGGCCGTCTAGAGACCAGCTCAGATCCTCTAGTCGGGGTCTCCTCCGGTAACGCTAACGTGCAGTTTGTGGTTTCAGAGAAGCCGTCCGCTGCCCGTCTCCTCCAGAGAGTCCCGTCAGGAAACAGTCCAGACAGGTCAAACAGAAGATCAGGTGAGTCTGGATCCGGGTCCTGTTGTGGGTGTGTGAGTCGGGTTATTTCCTCACTCCCTTCCTTCCTCACTCCTTCCTTTCTTCCTCCCTCCCTCCTTCCTTCCTTTCTCCCTCACTCCTTCCTCCCTCCTTCCCTTCCTCCCTCCTTCCCTCCCCTCATCCGAACTCCCGCGCTCCCTCCATCCTTCCTCCCTCCCTTCCTTCCTCCCTCCCTTCCTTCCTTCCTTCCTTCCTTCCTTCCTCCCTCCTTCCCTTCATCCCTCCTCCCTTCCTCCCTCCCTCCTTCCTTCCTCCTCCCTTCCTTCCTCCCTCCTCCCTCCCTCAGTGAGATCAACAGGAAGCTCCAGGCGGTGAACTCCCTCCTGTCCCCCGGACCCCCGGACAGGAAGTCCTCCAGGGACCAAGACGACGATGTCATTGTCGTGAACCCCATCTCAGGACTCGGGGATTCTCCGTACAGCTCACAGGTCCGGGAGATCCCCCTCAAGATCCGCTGCCGGACCGACGTGCACAAGGTCCCGGTCCTAACGGTGGGTATACACACGGATCTGATGAACCGGCAGTCCGCCATGATGTCACCGCGTACGTCTCTAACTAATCTTGGTTTTTCAGTCGACGCCTTTAAGCCAGGTGGTGACTCAGCTGGCCAGCATCCTCGACGTCCCGCCCCCTCGCCTCCTGCTGCTCCGGGAGGAGGCGGAGCTTCCAACAGACTCCACCGTTGGCGAGCTCGGCCTCGGCATCGCTGACATCATCGGTGGGTCATCATCGAGCAGTTCTTTCCTACTGTGGGCACGTTGGTCTAGAGGTTCAGTCTTCATCCGGGCAACTTGCCTTTTCTGTGTTGTGCAGAGTGCGTTGTCATGGCAGCGGAGGATAAGAGTCGCGGCGGTGGTGGCGGCGGCTGTGACATCATCACTGTGAGGCTGCAGAGCAAAGACAGAGATTCGTCTCAGGAGTTCTCTCTGCAAAGAGTTCGTAGCTCCGCCTCCTCCTCTCTGCCGCAGCAGCTTTGTGTTTTTAATTGGATGCCAGCGATGATGTCATAACGTGTGTGTTTGGCGTTTCAGGACGCTCCGCTGGGCTCCGTCTTCTCCCGCTATGTGTCCGGCATGCCCGGCGTCGCCACGACGATGGTCCGCTTCCACTTCGACGGCTGCAAAGTGACGGACAGACAGACGCCAGCACAGCTGGACATGGAGGACGGTGACATCATCGAAGTCTGGGTGTAGCGTCATCGGTCACATGTACATAAATAAAACGACGACGAAGCACTCGTTTGGTAGTTAAGTTCTGATGTTTGTAAATGATGAAAATACAAAAGAGAAATGGATTTTAAGTTTAGACCTTTTTTTAAAACCACGAAACACCTAAAAAATGAATAATTCTGCTGTTATAAAGTTGTTTGTATGTTGTTGTGACTGGACAGTAATCAGTAATCTCTACTTTTTTACTTTTATTGAAGATAATAAATAATAATAAAAGGAGTAGAAGTTGCTTTGAGGTGATATTATTATTATTATTATTATTATATTATGTATTTAAATCCTACTGAGGTAAAGTTTATTTTTAATAATCAAATAACCACTGATGCACTTTAGTCATGAAGTTTCTTTATCATGTTTATTTAAGCAATTGAACAAATGAATCCTGTTGTTTCTGAAAAAGAAATTAAACAAATAACTACCAAAGAAAAGTCAATAATCTAAACCAAACAAGACAACAAATGGCAATAATGTTGTATTATTTATATTATACAGTATGTTTATGAAGGTGGAAACTAAAAATGACTGTTGTTTTCAATGAAAGGTGGTTTAAATAAATCTCTAAATATTGTGAAGTATTTAACTGCTATATTCAATATTATATAAGTACAAAGTATGAAAGTACCTCCAACGTGTTCCTGTAATGTAGTACTGGGGTTTACTAGTTAAAGAGTTACATCCACGGTGATATAATACATGCTAATTAAATAATACATCGGGAAATAATCAAATACGAAAGTAAATTAATATAAAAATAAGTAATTCGTCAAATAAAATAAATGAACCTGTTCATTAATTTGATATGAATTTTTTATTCATACATTAATTATTAATTGATTACAATGACAGCAGTTGTCCATGAACATCATTGATCAGATGAATCAATCGGCTCGTTTTTATTCAGATCCGAGTTGACCCTTTGATCATTCCTCGTCGTTCTTCAGCTTCAGGTGTAAAAATATAAAAGTATCTTATTATCTGAGCTGTTGAATGACTGAAACCTGTGGTTCCTCGTCGAGGCTGATGGGGAACACTGTGAGTCGTCCTTGATCATTTATTATTGATTTATTATTTTTTTATCTGAAAAAAAACCCTCCATGCATCCTTTTTTATTTTTGAAGTTAAAAATGTAATGTCTTTTAAAGTCTGAATTTTGACCTTTTTTCAACATTTAGACATAAAAAAATAGAATTTAAAATAATAATAATAATAAAAAAAAAATTCACACACGTGGCCCTATTTGTCTTCCGTACATCTATAACTAACCCTAATAACCCTAATGGTTTCGGATTAAAGTTAACGTTGCTTGCGGGGTTAATTCGTGTTTTATTGACAGATTATATCGCTCAGATAAAGTATGACATGTTTAAATATCACCACAATCATCTTAATTAAATCTTTAATTCACTTTTTTATTTGTTAATTAATTTAGTTTGCTCCATTTATTCCGCATTTAAAGGGCCCGTGTATCCGCCGGGGATCCGTTCCGCGCATGCTCGCCACCTTACGTTCACGTGACTCGAAGACAACAAAAGTCATGTGAGCGGCGGAGCAGGAAGTTTGGTCAGATCCAACATGGCGGCGGTGTAGAATTATCTCCCGTGAAAGTGTCCCGAAGTAAAAAAACCCGTTGGTTTCATGAAGTGTCGCCGGGGTAACGTCGTCGTTATGCGGTTCTGAGTGACGTGCACGGCTCGCGGCTAGAAGACGTCACCTGCAGAGGCGGGAAGAAAAGAAGCGCGAGAGTCCTGACTCATCCTCACAGGTAAACAACAACAACAACAACAGCAGCTAACTGGTTTAAACACCAGTTAGCTGCGCGGTAACTCTTCAAACTGGACGATAAAATGAAACCAGCTTACTTCTGTTGTTAATTGGTGTTTTTTTAAGTTAGCTACGTAACGCCCCCCCCCCCTCGTTCTTGGCCGGACGCCGAACTTCACTTTATAAACAGCGAATTTGATTGTTGATTTGATGTCCTTCTGTTTAACGGGACTTACACCAGGACGAGCTTGCGTATCGCTGCCCCACCATAAGACATATTTGCCGAATTGGTCATTTAATTTAAATGTCACGTTTCGGTTGCTATCGAGTAACGTGTGGTTTTGTGGGAAACGCCGTGTAACGTTACATAGAAATTAACTAGATCTTGAATGTAGTCTGGAGTGGCCTTTCCTCCGTGCCGAATTTCCCAGAAGCCCCCCTGAAAATGTCCCGCGTCACTCGGGTAACCTTTAGCTGCTGTTGCGAGGCAAAGCACGAAAAAAAGGGGAATTATGAATGGAGTCTGGGGCGCCGTTTTCTGTCCGTGGCCGTTATGTGTCCTTTTGAGTGATTCGTCATGTCCGGATCCTTCAGGAGACCCGCTGAAGGGGGCCAAGCCATTTCTCAACGATCAAAAAGTGACGTCGCGTTTGTGGCGGCAGAATCCTGAACGAGCGCGAGCTGATTGTATTTTTAGCAGCGGCGGCTTATTAATTACTCGTGCACGCGCACCGCGTGAGTGTCTGGCCGCCGAGCCTCACTCGGATCCTCAACAGGATCAGGATCCTCACTGAGACTAGTCAGGATCCTGATCCTAGTGACGATCCTAGTGAGGATGTGATCACTGAAACGATTGATTTTTGATTATTTTATATACCAATAGATTGATTAGTCGTTCTGTAAAACAGTGAGTCCACGTGGACGTCTTGTTGTCTTGTTCTGTCAGACCAGCCGGCCAAAACCCAAATTATAGAACATGGATTGATGGATTAACCTATCAGACTCTCTGATGTATTGTCAAAGCGATCAAATAGTGATTCCCACTCTCAGGCAAACAGTTGATCATGAGATAGACAGCAGTGATCACATGACCGAGGTTTCACTAAGTCATGTGACGGCCTGTCCTTCCTCTTCCTCTTCATTCCCTTCCTCTTCATTGATTCAGTTGTTTTCATCTTAAATGATACATCAAACGTATTTTCTCGATTGAGTTGTTTTGTCTATAAAACCCAAGAATTTCCTGTCAAAGAAACCAGAAATATTAGAATTTAAGAAGCTGGAATCAGAGAATTTGTACCTTTTTTTTATTTATTTAATGACTCCGACAGATTTATTAAAATTGTTGCAGATTGATTGAATAGTATACATCTAATCAATTATTATTCAGGGTTGGTACAGGTGCTGGAAATCCTTGAAAACACTTGAATTTTAGTGGTGTTTTCCAGGTTTGATAAGTGCTTGGATTGAGAATGAATGATGGTGGTTGTTGATCCCCGTCCTCAGCGGCGGCCATGTCTCTGGCCGAGCCCACGTCGGACTCGGCGCCGTTCTTCTCCGATGAGAGCGAGGCAGAGGGCTCTGAGGAGCAGGGCGGCGCGGCGGCCCAGCGGACGCAGGAGGAGTCGCCCAGCGGCGTGTCGCCGGTCCGAGCGCGGCTGACCGTCTTCAGCCTCTGTTTCATCAACCTGCTCAACTACATGGACCGCTTCACCGTGGCAGGTAACGCCGCCGCCTCGACCAATCACAGGCCTTCACACAGGCAGTATAGTTAAATACCACAGATGTTTACGGTTATCTGAGGTTCAAAACAATTATTATAATTCTTGAAGAGACTTTGATGTGATTTGAGTCAAATCAGAAGAAAACAACAAACTGATTTGGAGATTTTTCTTTTTATAAATTTCCAAATTTGATCCAATTAATTCTGAAGAAAACAGAAATTTATTTTATTTTGAGCTGGTGAAAACATTTGAATCCTCCTTCATGCGACGGTCATTATCATGTTTGTATTATTATTTTTTAATGATTTGTTTTGTGTGACTGAAGACATTTTCCCTCAGTATAAACCAGATGTGGTTACCGTGACAACAGTATCCCATGTGTCAACCCCCCAGGTGTCCTCCCCGACATCGAGCACTACTTTGGGATCAACGACGAGAAGTCCGGTCTGCTCCAAACGGGTGAGAACGTTTTTATATTATCATCATAAACATTATTACTTTATGAATCACATTAAGCCATATTTTCCATCTGGAACCGGCTGATGGTTTTACTGGGAAATTACCTCGACCTTCACTTCCTGTCAATCTGCTGATTGATTAACCAGGTGCTGGAAATCCTTGAGAACACTTAGTGTGGTGTTTTCAAAGTTCTAAAAGTGCTTGGATTTAGAATAAAGTGCTTGAATTTGGCTTGAAAGGTGGAGGAACCTTGATTAATCACCGATGGCTTCAGCTTTATGAAAGCATGTGTGTTCCTTCCAGTTTTCATCTGCAGCTACATGTTCTTGGCTCCGGTCTTCGGTTACCTTGGCGACCGCTACAACAGGAAGGTCATCATGTGTTTTGGCATCACGTTCTGGTCTCTGGTGACCCTGGCCAGCTCCTTCACCCCCAAAGAGGTTAGTCTTCCCGAACCCCGGGTCTTTTCTTTTTTAATGTGTCTCTAGAAGCCTGAGTGAACTTTGACCCCTGTGCCCCCCCCCCCCCCAGCACTTCTGGGCCCTGCTGCTGACCCGAGGTCTGGTTGGGGTCGGTGAGGCCAGCTACTCCACCATCGCCCCCACCATCATCGCCGACCTCTACGTGAAGGGGAAGAGGACCAACATGCTCTCTGTGTTCTATTTCGCCATCCCCGTAGGCAGGTGAGGTCGCCGTGAGGGGGCAGGTGAGGTCACTGGGGGAGCAGGTGAGGTCACTGTGGCTCCTCTGGTCACCTGTGAGCATGGCAGGGTTTTTTTGGAGCATTTTCTGATCATCGTCACAGTGACCTTTGGAGGTCAATGGTCACTGTGACCTCATGAAATGCTTTTTTTCCCTTTGGCCATAACTCTAGAATCCAGTATGATTTATGACTTGTTGTTTAGAAACGTCAGACAGGAAGTGTTCCATCAGACAGGAAGTGTTCCATCAGACAGGAAGTGTTCCATCTGAAACGTGTTGTTGGTGTCTTCTGTTGCGGTCAGCGGTCTCGGATACATCTTGGGCTCCCAAGTCGGTAACGTGGCTAAAGACTGGCACTGGGCTCTGAGGGTGAGTCTGCCGGTGGTGATGATGGTGATGATGATGATGGTGGTGGTGGTGGTGGTGGTGGTGGTGGTGATGATGATGATGGTGGTGATGATGGTCGTGTCCCGGCTCGGTTCTGACTCCCGTCCTCTCCTCAGGTGACTCCGGGGTTGGGCCTGATTGCAGTGCTGCTGCTGCTCTTCGTGGTCCAGGAGCCCAAACGAGGAGCCATCGAGTCCCAACCGGAGCACAACCTGCACCAGACCAGCTGGCTGGCGGACCTGCAAGCCCTCAGCAAGAAGTAGGTCCACCTACGGGTCACTACAACGGTTTAGCTGCTTGATCCAAAGGAAAGCTCCCATGATGCACCTGTCAGTGAGGTTATGAATATATTTTTTACCAAAGAGAACTAAACTCAACTAAAACCAGCAACCTCCAGTCCTTAAAGCTGCATTATCTCTGCTGGCCACCAGGGGGCGACCCCCCTCTGGTTGTATAGAAGTCTGAGAAAATGGTCCTACCTCTCTCGATGTATTACCTCAGTAAACATTGTAAACATGAGTTTATGTTCGCGCGTCCAAACATTTGGTGTGAAAACAACTTCTGTTTGTAGTTTGAGAGAGATGACCTCTGACCTGTAGTCGTTGACCTGCTGGTCTCTCTGCAGCTACAGCTTCGTGTTGTCCACCTTCGGCTTCACAGCCGTGGCCTTCGTCACCGGCTCGCTGGCTCTCTGGGCTCCAACCTTCCTGTTCAGGGCGGCGGTCTTCAACGGGGAGAGGGCTCCATGTGTGGAGGGCAACTGTGCCGCCTCAGACAGGTAACTCACCTTCAGACAGGTATCTCACCCTCCTCAGACAGGTAACTCACCTTCAGACAGGTAACTGACCCTCCCCAAACAGGTAACTCACCCTCCCCAAACAGGTAACTCACCCTCCCCAGACATTTACATTTACATTTACATTTAGATCATTTAGCAGACGCTTTTGTCCAAAGCGACTTACAATAAGTACCAGACAGGTAACTCACCCTCCCCAGAGAGGTTACTCACCCTCCTCAGACAGGTAACTCACCTTCAGACAGGTAACTCACCCTCCCCAGACAGGTAACTCACCTTCAGACAGGTAACTCACCCTCCCCAGACAGGTAACTAATCTTCAGACAGGTTACTCACCCTCCTCAGACAGGTCAGTTGACCCTCATGCAGGTAACTCACCTTCAGACAGGTAACTCACCTTCAGACAGGTAACTCACCTTCAGACAGGTAACTCACCCTCAGACAGGTAACTCACCCTCAGACAGGTTACTCACCCTCCTCAGACAGGTTACTCACCCTCCTCAGACAGGTTACTCACCCTCCTCAGACAGGAAACTCACCCTCAGACAGGTAACTCACCCTCCTCAGACAGGTAACTCACCCTCCTCAGACAGGAAACTCACCCTCAGACAGGTAACTCACCCTCAGACAGGTAACTCACCCTCAGACAGGTAACTCACCTTCAGACAGGTTACTCACCCTCCTCAGACAGGAAACTCACCCTCAGACAGGAAACTCACCCTCAGACAGGTAACTCACCCTCAGACAGGTAACTCACCCTCCTCAGACAGGTAACTCACCCTCCTCAGACAGGTAACTCACCCTCAGACAGGTAACTCACCCTCAGACAGGTAACTCACCCTCCTCAGACAGGTAACTCACCCTCCTCAGACAGGTAACTCACCCTCCTCAGACAGGAAACTCACCCTCAGACAGGAAACTCACCCTCAGACAGGAAACTCACCCTCAGACAGGTAACTCACCCTCAGACAGGTAACTCACCCTCAGACAGGTAACTCACCTTCAGACAGGTTACTCACCCTCCTCAGACAGGTAACTCACCCTCCTCAGACAGGTTACTCACCCTCCTCAGACAGGTAACTCACCCTCAGACAGGAAACTCACCCTCAGACAGGTAAGTAGACAGGCAGCATCCATCCTGACCCTCTTTTCTCCTCTGACAGTTTGATATTCGGCATCATCACCTGCATCACCGGCGTGCTGGGCGTGGCCAGCGGCGTGCAAATCAGTCGGCAGCTGAGGACAAGGACGCCCCGCGCCGACCCGTTGGTCTGCGCCGCCGGTCTGCTCCTCTCAGCGCCGTTCCTCTACCTGGCCATCGTCTTCGCTCAGGCCAGCACCATCGCCACCTACGTGAGTCTCCAGGGGGCTCCAGCTTCCACCAATCAGATCACAGCAGATCAGAGTAATGAGGATGTTTTCTGTCCCGCCCCCTCAGTGCTTCATCTTCCTCGGAGAGACCTTCCTGTCCATGAACTGGGCCATCGTGGCCGATATCCTGCTGGTGAGAATCTTCCTCTTACGGTTCACTATGTGCAGACTGTCTCTTGTCTCTGGACTAATGTGGGCTACTAGACCTCTGGGGGCCCACAGACAGTCTCTGGTTCCTCCACATAGTCTGGTCTGTGTCTGGACTAATGTGGGCTACTATCTAGACCTCTGGGGGACCACAGACTAACGTAATGTTGTTTTCCAGTACGTTGTCGTGCCGACACGTCGGGCCACAGCTGAAGCGTTGCAGATCGTCATCTCACATCTCCTGGGAGACGCAGGAAGTCCGTACCTGATCGGAGTGGTACGTGAACGCATCGCACTCATCAACACCTGTTCAGGGTTGGTTTCGGGTATTTTATTAGAGAGATGCAACAAAGAAAAATAATAATAATCTTATGTAGAAAGATACTCCTAATTATTTATTTTAGTTAGTTAGTAATAGTTATTTATTTAACATTATAATGTGAGGACAAATGCTTTCAGATGCACAGAATCCTGGATGAATAAATCAACAAATACATAAATAATGATAAATGAAAAACCATCAAGAAAATACACAGATACACAAAGAATACATGATGTCAAAATATCCAATAGATTATGAACTATATGAAGAAATGACTTTTATATGAAAACTAAGTGTGATTACTGACATTAATATTAACATTATTCATAGTTTTATTATTGACACATTGTTTCATCTGGAACCAGTTAATGGTTTTACACTAAAAATGACTTCAGCCATCAAAGTAGTTGATACATTCTCTATCGATGTGAGGAATGGAAATCCTCCACTGATTGATTACTGATCAATAACTAAAGCTTTGACGTTGACCGATGCCGGTCCTCTTCAGGTCTCGGACTCTCTGAGGAAGACCGACTCCTTCCTCTGGCAGTTCCGGTCTCTGCAGCTCTCCCTGCTGCTCTGCTCCTTCGTGGCCGTCATCGGCGGAGGCTTCTTCCTCGCCACCGCCCTCTTCATCGAGACGGACCGCCATAAGGCCGAGAACTACGTGCCCTCAGGTGAGACCAGCGTCACACACACACACACACACACACACTTTTACCTACGAGTGGGATAAAATAAATAAATGTTAAACATGGGTCGGACCAGTTCAGATGAGGGTCTCTATATATTTTTAATATATCTATAATAAGTGATATTTTCCTGTGTTTCCAGATGATGAGCCCATCGTGGTGCCGAAGAGCGGCCGGTCCACCAGAGTCCCGGTTTCCAGCGTCCTGATCTGATGACGGAGGTCCACTTCTGTCCTCGTCATTATTATTATTATTATTATGATATTTAAAGTTTTTAGGACTGTGAACGGACTGCCTTCCAGAAAGGTTTTATTTTTACATCTTTTTTTTAAAGATAATTTAATCGGGTCGGGAGGTCGCCGTCATCTCTGGAACTTTTTAGCGTTATTTTTGGATAATTTTTTGAAGGATGATGTTTGTTGGGGCCGATCAGCTGCCAACGGATCGATACGTTTCTTGCCTTCAGTGGGACTCTAAACCTGCTGGTCTGGGACCAGCGGTCAGATTCACATCCTCCATAAACCACAACCCAACAGAGCCGGCTGCATGGAGCTCCTCAAGTGATTTTATAAACCTCTTTATGGGTTCATCTCCAAGTGTTCGTTTACGTTTGGACGACTTTTAATTCTGACACTAATGTTCTAAACGGTCATCAAACAGGAAACTCTGGACTTTATATTCCTGCTGTTTTTAAAATCCTCTTTGTTGAGTTTCTAATGCTTCGGTGTTAAAAGGGAGACTGTTCACGGAGCCAGGACCTGGTTCAGGGCTCCATCAAGTCCACCGGTGGTCTGGCAGACCCAGTCTCATCTGGTCTGACAGACCCGGTCTGACTGATCTGGTCTGATCCGGTCTGACTCGCCGGGGCGAACGGTGTTATTTAAAAACCTTTTAAATGGATGTTAATAATCAAAGCTGTTTGTTAACCTCAAATTATTTTAGCTAACCATTTTTTGTGAAATATTAAACAAATGAATTTGTACTGACTGTGTTTAACGGGAATGTTTTATTATCATCACATTATTATTATTATTATTATTATTTATTATTGATTCAGATTTATTAAGTTGGGGTTTCACATACAAGTACATAAACAACACATTAACATAATACTGTTAAGCTTTACACAATAGTTGTTCCAATGATAATGAAAGCAAAGTAGGAAATATTATATTTATATATATATAATATAATATAATATATATTTTTACTAAAGGACCAATTTGACATTTTCTTTTCTTTCCCTCGTGTTCATACAGACAGCAGCCTGTTAGCGTAGCTTAGCATAAAGACTGTTAGCGTATCTTAGCATAAAGTTTAACACGTCTGATCTTAGTGGTTTTAAACATAGTAACTGGTCCTGACCAGGAAATAGTCCGATCCCTGAAACCACTTTAGTGGGGGAACAGTCACTTTTATCATCAAAAGGAGACATTTTTACCTGAAGAGTCAGATTTGGGGGGGGACCCTGTAGACCTGGTCCTGGTGCTCCCCCCTCCCCCCTCCATGGGGGGGCTTCTCTGCTCTTCTGTCTCTCGTCTCTTACAGGAGCAGAAAGGAGGGGGTGCGAGGAGGCCTCGGTGTGGTTTCCTGTTTGTAGGTGGGAGGATGTGGAGACGCTGCAGCAGCATTCTCGCAGCGCTGCAGCCAGCTGTCACCTGATTGGCTCCAAGGGTGTGAGGTTTGATCGCCCACGCGGCTCTCTCTCTCTCTCTCTCTCTCTCTCTCTCTCTCTCCCCCCTCCCCCCCCCCCTCCAGCTGTGTGCTTGGTGAGTTCATCTCCACTTTTAATCAAAGTTTAATTTGTGTTTTAGAGTCTCTTGTTTGTGTCTTTCTGAACTCTTCGTCTCCTTCCTCAACTCGTCTTCTCCTTCCTCACAGAAACAAGCGAGGAAGACCACGAAGCGTCGTGGTGATCGTAGGCGGGAGGCGAAGCGAGCTGATTGGTTGCAGCGGGGCGACGGGAGGAGGAGAGTCGCTGACAAAGAGAGGTCGCCGATCAGACTCCAGATCGGAGCACGAGACCAGACGTCTTCAGACATGGCGGATGTTCGGCTACAGTAGTCGCCTCATGTGGACCAGATACCGTTGGAGGGGGGACACGAGACCAGCAGCAGGACCCGCAGCAGGACCCGCACCTTCACCCATCCTCCCTCGCCAACGCCGTCTGGCCTCAGACCACCGTCTGACCTTGGTTCTGGGTGAGTCCCACATCCCTTTAATACTCACCTGTTCATCGGTGGGTTCCCAGCATGCACCTGGAGGAGGTGAGGCAGAAGTGGGGTCTTTAGAGTCCAAAACCAGTATTCAATTGTTGGTGTTTATGGCTCGTCATCACTCTGAACGAGGTTCATGATGTCCTGACGCACCTGTGACATCATCATCATCATCATCATAATATTTATAATAGTTGTCAACAGGTTTTATCGTCTCCTTCAGTCCGTTTTCTTGCAGATAAACGTTTTAACATCAGTCTGACCGACACATTTAAACTCCATCTTTGTTTTGACCAACTTCCTGTCTTGGCTCCACCTAGTGGACTGAAGATGCATCTGCTACCAAGAGGTTTACCTTCTTTTTGCAATAACAGTTTATATGAGAAAAGAACCATGTTGAAACGTAAAAAAAATTGACATGTAAAAATATTGAAACGTAAAAAAAATTGACATGTAAAAATATTGAAACGTAAAAAAAATTGACATGTAAAAATATTGAAAAGTAAAAAAAATTGACACGTAAAAATATTGAAAAGTAAAAAAAATTGACACGTAAAAATATTGAAAAGTAAAAAAAATTGACATGTAAAAATATTGAAAAGTAAAAAAATTGACATCTAAAAATATTGAAACTTAAAAATATTGACACAGAAAAATATTGAAAAGTAAAAATATTAACGTGTAAAAATATTGAAACGTAAAAGTATTAACGTGGAAAAAGATTGAAACAGAAAAAAATGAATGCATAAAGATATTGGCACGTCAAATTATTGACATGTATCTGTATGTATTTAAACCATCTTTAATGACGCTCTTTTCCCCCCATATTATCATAAAAACAGTAATTATAGATGAATACATTCATTCTATTAACTTTTATTGCAGAATCAAGGTCCAGATAAAACAAAGAAAACAAGACATTAAAAGATAATAATGATGGAGTTGAGTAACTCTTCATATTAATATGCTGATCAGAGCAGTTGTTCTGCGAATGTGAAGCTGCAGCCGGTGAGCGTAGCTTAGCATAAAGACTAGAGACGGGGGGAAACTGCTAGCGTGGCGGCCGGCGGGTTCACCTGCTCAGAGCTGCAGAGTGAAAGCAGCAGTTTGTTTGTGAGCGCGGCGGCGAGGAGCTGTGACTTCCTGTCGTTGAACTTCACAGAAACTGTGATGTCACCAAGATAACGAGGTTCCGTTGTTCAGGTACTTGTACTACCCAAGTACTTCGTTTGTTTCTGCTCTACTACATTTATCTGACAGCTGCAGATACTTTTACTAGAGTTAAAACACAAAACCTTTATGACTTCTGTACTTAAGTAGAAGTACAAGTATCACAGAGTAAAAATACTCCATTCAAAGTGAAAAAGAAAAAAAGTATTATCATACAAATATCAGTACAATACCAAAATGAAAAGTATTCACTATGCAGAACGGCTCCATGACATTGTTTCATTATAATAATATTAGAGATTTTAAGTTTGTCGATGTGGAGCCTGTTTTATATGACTTTACTGTAGTATTTGTACTATTAGTAGTATAAGTACTGGATCTAATTGTGATTTTAAGGTTTTCCTTATCAGATTTCCCATGAAATGCAACTAAATCTTATCTCCTTTGGATGTGAACACGTATCATCATCATCATAGTTCTTTACGTTACACTGGGTGTAATCAGTCTTCCTGTCTCACTCTCTTCCTGTCTCACCCTCTGTGACCTTCTTTCCTTCTGCTGCTTTTTCACAACATGGCTGCCGTTCGGTCCGCCGTGATGGAAGACGACGTTGTGTCTCACTGTTTCTATGAACCAACCAATCAATCAAAGTCATAATAATCTCATGATGATATATATGTATACACACACACACACACGCACACACACACACACACTCACGCACACACACACCCGCACACACACACACACACACAGTCACAGTTTAGTACTTTAACTACATTTGACTGATTATACTGATGTACTTGAACAGAGTATTTCTACTGTATGGTAGTAGTACTTTTACTGTAACAGAGTATTTAACCTGTGTGGTAGTACTTCCTGTCCTGCTGTGTGTGTTGTTTTGTGCTCTCTCTGCTGCTCCTCGTGGAGCGTTCAGGTTCTACAGGAAAGCAGATGATCCGTGAGAGTGGGCGTGGCCTCGTGTCACATGGTCTCTCCTGTGTGACTCGAGCTCATCTTCTGCAGCTCGTTAACGTGTCGTCGTCCTCCTCAGGTGAACATGGCCTCCTGGTTCCTCTGGGTCCTGGCGGCTGCCATCTTCGTGTCCGTGGTCCTCCTGGTCGTGGTCTGTGTGCACTGCAGGACCAAAGGTCCCCCGGTCTCCATCAGACAGGCCTCGGAGGACTACATGCCGTAAGTCTGAGACCACATGTTCATAGAGGTCCACTCAGCTTACAGAGCTCGTCATGTTTCCTTCTTTAAGAGAAGAATTACAGAAAAGTGACTTATGATCTTTACCCACTTTATATAATAATTATATCCTTATTTATTATTTAGCAACAGTCTCATTGTGTAAATGTTTTGTAAACGTAGTGGCAGTCAACCTGAGGGGTATTCCATCAAACTCGCAAAGCCGGGCTAATTTCGATAAGCCTTCCATCAACGTGACTTGAGGCACTCTCCGCTAAGTAACCATGGGAATTTATCTGACCCGACTAGCCTGCTCCGGGGCAGGCTAAACATCAGGCTTACTTTAGCGGGGGTTTCAGAGAAGGCCGTCTGTGTGAAACAACTGTAACAGCAGAAGGTTCCGCCAAGCCTAGTCCTCGTGATTTCATCACGTCAAAGACCAGAAATGACCAAAATTACAGAAATGAAGTACAAACAGACTATATTTTCATCAAGCATCTTAAAATACATGCTTGCAATTAAAGAAATATGAATAAATCGTTTATTTCCTGAACACCGACTGGCCATATTATTATCTAAATACATATGTATTTCACATATTGTTCATCCCCAGTTGGGTGAGTGGTGATGGACCTGCCCCCAGATGCGGGCAACCCGGGTTCACATCCCCGCAAGGATGTCTTATGTGTTTTTTTTTGTTGTTTTTTTGCTTGTATAATTGTCTTTAGATCAGAGAATCAGACCAACATTTTACCTTAACTATGATAAATATGTCATACAATTTCCACAGAACCCAAATATAACTTGCAAAAACATGATAGGCATTAAGATGTTATTATTAATAGCATGTTTTAGATCCCAATGACAAAGGCATTGCTGCATGCAACTTTCAGCCACATGAATTCCTTTCAGGTGAGTTCATTAATAAGTTCATTGAATGTGTTCATTAAATTGTTGAGATAAATGAGTCGGTCAATGTAGATGCATTTACTAGGCCTATCTAAAAAGAGAGAAAGAGTGAGTTCCGGCTAAAGAAAGAAGTTTTTCAAAGTTCCATAGTCGGGAATTGAACCGTGGCTGGCCGCGTGCTAAGCCGGCACGTTACCTCTACACTATCCTCACATTTGTGAAATCGTTGTCAGTGTTATATTAGAACGTTGTTACTCTTAACGGTACTTCCGTATTTAATCGCTCGGCAATTGTTGCCCAAGCAGCCTCGCGATTTTTATTTATCACTACAGTATTCCCTTTTTTGGTTATGATGGGTTTGTACTCCTCATACAGTTCCATCAATAATCTTTGCTCTGGTCTTTCCTGCCATTTTCTCGATGATTTGATATTCCTGGTTCTGGTCTGGCTTCATATCCCGTGAACGGCGTAACACACGACAACGTTAACCTGGCTTGAATTAGCCTCAACAAGGCTTTTTATTCCACCCATATATATATATATATATATATATATATATAATTTTCATATTATATATATTTTCTTTACATATATTTATTTAACAAATATAAATGTAATATAAATATATTATTTTGTTTTATATGAAATGATGACTGAATGTTTGTTTATTGTTCTTCCAATCAGATCCACCCAGTTCCACGTCATCCATCCATGTAAGTGTGAAACAGGAAGCAGTTTCTCCAGGTTTAACCTTTTAAATTATCGACCTATATCCATCCTGCCCTGTATTTCTAAATAACTGGAGAAATTAGTTTACTCTAGAATATTGAAGCACCTACAAGAAAATAATATTTTACATGATCACCAGTATGGATTTCGTAAAAAACATTCTACGGAGCATGCATTACTTCAGTTAACTAATATTATTTCATCTGCTATGGACCAGAAAAAATTTGCCCTTGGGGTCTTTCTAGACTTAACTAAGGCATTCGATACTGTCAATCACAGTATTTTGATTGCCAAATTAAATAGATACGGTGTGGAGGATATTGCCCTGAATTGGTTTAAAAATGATTTATTGAATAGGCAACAATATGTGACATTTAATGGCCACTCCTCTGCCAAGTCCAGTATTCTACACGGGGTGCCTCAAGGCTCTATTTTGGGCCCTTTATTATTTTTGATTTATATAAACGATTTAGCTTTATCTTGTAAATATTTTTTTCCTGTGTTATTTGCTGATGACACTACCCTCATAGCAACTCAGAATAATTTTAATTATCTGATTGATTCTGTGAACAATGATTTATCTTCAATTTCAAAATGGTTTCAACTGAATAAACTAACACTCAATGTGAAGAAATGTAACTTTATAATCTTTTGCAATATTAACAAGTCTTATCCTAAAGATCAAGCTAAATTATACATTAATGGAATAGAAATGACCCAAGTCAAAACTACCAAATTCCTCGGAATATTGGTTGATGAAAGACTTGATTGGACAAATCACATAGACCTTGTTTGCAAGAGATTAACAAAGATGATGGGCATCCTAAGAAAAGTGTGCCCATTTATACATCCTTCTGCTCATTTAACGTTATATTATAGTTTTTTATTTCCTTATTTGAACTACTGTAACATGGTCTGGGCAGCTACATCTCCTACACATCTCAAGAAATTATGTACTATTCAGAAGAGATTCATAAGATTCATCTCACATTCAAATAGATATGCTCCATCAGCACCACTATTCACTAAGTATTCTCTTCTACCAATTCACAAATTGAATAACTATCAGATTTGTTTGTTTGTTCACAAGTTCATTTACAAGAATCAAGATCTCCCTGTCACTTTTCAAAATTTCTTTACCTTCACTCATAATGTACATTCCCACCGCACTAGACACAGTAATAATCTTACTCTATATTTACCCTTTATCCGCACATCACACCATCAGTTTAATATGACATAGAGAGGTCCAATGTTTTGGAATGGACTATCTCCCTCATTAAGATCCATTTCTTCTTATTCACTCTTTAAAAAGCAGTTAAAAATACATCTCAATTTCTCTTGAATTTCCCACTCTTTCCTCTCTCTCTTTCACTCTCTCCATATCCCACATCCTTACTCTGTCCTTTTATGAGTTTAATTAATTAATTAATTTTTTGTATATTATCTCTCTCTAACTATTGTCCTTATTTGTTACCGAATTACTTTGCACTTTATCTCTCTATTTTTTTCTCATTTCTGTTTTCTTTTGCTCACATAACATTGACTATGTATGCACTTTATCTCCTTTTTATGTTTATTTGTTAGCCATTGAAATTTGTCTTGTTGTAATTTGTTATAGGGGTGGAACCTATGTACAAGCCAACCGGCTTCGTTCCCTCCTTGCACCATTGAAATTTGTGTGTTAAATAAATAAACTCAAACTCAAACTCAAATCCAGACTTTTTACAGGTTTAACCTGTTAAAACCAGAGTTTTTACAGGTTTAACCTTTTAAATCCAGAGTTTTTACTGGTTTTATCACGCTGACTTTGATTCTACGCTGATGATGATGTCAATTACGTTGCTCTTGTTTTTAACAATGTTTCCTCTGTTGGTTCGCAGCTCAGCCGTCCACCGACTTGAACTCCCTCCACCTTCCCTCCAACCTGCTGTCACCTTAGTGAGTTACTTTATTTAACAAAAACACCTTAGTGAGTTACTTTATTTAACAAACACACCTTAGTGAGTTACTTTATTTAACAAACACCTTAGTGAGTTACTTTATTTAACAAACACCTTAGTGAGTTACTTTATTTAACAAACACCTTAGTGAGTTACTTTATTTAACAAACACACCTTAGTGAGTTACTTTATTTAACAAACACCTTAGTGAGTTACTTTATTTAATAAACACCTTAGTGAGTTACTTTATTTAACAAAAACACCTTAGTGAGTTACTTTATTTAACAAACACACCTTAGTGAGTTACTTTATTTAACAAACACCTTAGTGAGTTACTTTATTTAATAAACACCTTAGTGAGTTACTTTATTTAACAAAAACACCTTAGTGAGTTACTTTATTTAACAAAAACACCTTAGTGAGTTACTTTATTTAACAAAAACACCTTAGTGAGTTACTTTATTTAACAAACCCCTTAGTGAGTTACTTTATTTAACAAAAACACCTTAGTGAGTTACTTTATTTAACAAACCCCTTAGTGAGTTACTTTTTTTAACAAACACCTTAGTGAGTTACTTTATTTAACAAACCCCTTAGTGAGTTACTTTATTTAACAAAAACACCTTAGTGAGTTACTTTATTTAACAAACCCCTTAGTGAGTTACTTTTTTTAACAAACCCCTTAGTGAGTTACTTTTTTTAACAAACACCTTAGTGAGTTACTTTATTTAACAAAAACACCTTAGTGAGTTATTTTATTTAACAAACACCTTAGTGAGTTACTTTATTTAACAAACACCTTATTGAGTTACTTTATTTAACAAACACCCCTGAGTGAGTTACTTTATTTAACAAAAACACCTTAGTGAGTTACTTTATTTAACAAACACCCCTGAGTGAGTTACTTTATTTAACAAAAACACCTTAGTGCGTTACTTTATTTAACAAACACACCTCAGTGAGTTACTTTATTTAACAAACACCTTAGTGAGTTACTTTATTTAACAAACACACCTTAGTGAGTTAGTTTATTTAACAAACGCCTCAGTGAGTTACTTTATTAAACAAACACACCTTATTGAGTTACTTTATTTAACAAACACACCTTTTTGAGTTACTTTATTTAACAAACACACCTTATTGAGTTACTTTTTTTAACAAACACCCCTGAGTGAGTTACTTTATTTAACAAACGCCTTAGTGAGTTACTTTATTTAACACAAACACCTTATTGAGTTACTTTATTTAACAAACACACCTTAGTGAGTTACTTTATTTAACAAACGCCTTAGTGAGTTACTTTATTAAACAAACACACCTTATTGAGTTACTTTATTTAACAAACACACCTTTTTGAGTTACTTTATTTAACAAACACACCTTATTGAGTTACTTTTTTTAACAAACACCCCTGAGTGAGTTACTTTATTTAACAAACCCCTTAGTGAGTTACTTTATTTAACAAACACACCTTAGTGAGTTACTTTATTTAACAAACGCCTTAGTGAGTTACTTTATTTAACACAAACACCTTATTGAGTTACTTTATTTAACAAACACACCTTAGTGAGTTACTTTATTTAACAAACGCCTTAGTGAGTTACTTTATTGAACAAAAACACCTTAGTGAGTTACTTTATTGAACAAAAACACCTTAGTGAGTTACTTTATTTAACAAACGCCTTAGTGAGTTACTTTATTTAACACAAACACCTTATTGAGTTACTTTATTTAACAAACACACCTTAGTGAGTTACTTTATTTAACAAACACCCCTGAGTGAGTTACTTTATTTAACAAACACCTTATTGAGTTACTTTATTTAACAAACACCTTATTGAGTTACTTAATTTAATGAGTTACTACAGAAATGATGATTAATATGTTTTTCTTTTGCTTCAGTTTAGCTTCAGCTGGAACTCAGCGGAGACAACCGTCCTTCACAGCGACGGAAACGGGTCAGATCTCTTCTGTTCTCATGGTTTTATAATTATTTATATTTCTTTATTACTGCCGTTCACCTCTGTACTTTCATACTTCCATCTCAAAATCACAATCTGAATTTTTACCTCCAACAGAAAGCAATCCAAGTTATGAGAATCCAGCAGACGGTAAGATGACGTTTATTAGCGTGTTTAATATCATGTTTACTATGTTTTTTTTATCACGTTTATTATTTCTTTTATTGTCACCTTTATTATGTTTATTATCACGATTGACAGCAGCAGAAGATTAAGATACATCTTTATTGTTTTCTGTGGAGGAAATGAGTTTTACAGAAAAAAACATTCAGAACAGAACAAACGAACAACAGAAGCCTGTTCAGAATATTTAGACTCAACTTTTCTATTCGGGGCTGGTTGCACTTGAGACTGGTTGGACTCGGCTTGGGGCTGGTTGGACCGAAGGCTGGTTGGACTTGACTCGGGCCTGGTTGGACCCGGCTCGGGGCTGGTTGGACCCGGCTCAGGGCTGGTTGGACTCAAGACTGGTTGGTCTCAGCTTGGGACTGTTTGGACTTGACTCGGAGGTGATTGGACTCGAGGCTGGTTGGACTCGAGACTGGTTGGACTCGAGACTGGTTGGACTCGGCTCTGGGCTGGTTGGTCTCGAGACTGGGCTGGTTGGTCTCGAGACTGGTTGGACTCGGCTCGGGGCTGGTTGGTCTTGAGACTGGTTGGACTTGGCTCGGGGCTGGTTGGTCTCGAGACTGGTTGGACTCGACTCTGGGCTGGTTGGACTCGGTTTAGGGCTGGTTGCACTCTGGTTGATGACACGTGGTCTCCTGCAGGTCCGGACTACATAAATACGGAGAGCGATGCTGAAGACCCCGGCTACATGTAGGTTTACTCCGTCACATGGACTCTCCGGTCTCTGTTGAATCCTGTCTCATCGTCTCTTCTTCTGTGGTTTCTGCAGAATCGTGTTGCCAGAAGGAGAGACCCCTCTGACCAATCAGAGCCGAGCCTCGACGCCCAGTTCAGGTACGGTTTGGGAAAACAAAAACACAAAATTCAAACTGAAGAGTTTCAAATCCACCCGGGTGTGAGAGGTCACCCGGAGGTCACCCAGAGGTCACCTGAACTCACCAGCTGTTTGTCTCCACAGATGTTCTACATGATTATGAAAACGTTCCAGAGAAGAAAGGTGAGTTTCTGTGATTTATTTATTAATTTATATTAATGATTTATTTATATTCCACATAAAGTATTAAATCGTCCCTCCAGTGGAGCCCTCTAGTGCCTGTGGGGCTCTCCGGGTCTCTGACGAGGACCGGGACTACCTGAACGTGGAGCCGCTGCACTTCCACAGTGAGTCAGCTTTCTTCTTCTTCGGTGGTGTTTCTGTTTGTGAATTCAGCCGTTGCTACGGTTACTTCCTTCATGTCGTATTCTGCTGCAATAAAAGTACTAATACACAGTGTAAAATGTTCCAGTAAGTGTATGATGTATGTGTTGTGTGTAAACATGTTAATTTGTTTGTTATAACTGTCGAATAAACGAAAGATGGACTCAAGTGAAGTACAAGTACCTCTGACGTGTACTACTACAGTAAATGAAACAGGATCTAAGTGGTTTCCGTTCTGCAGCCGGATCGACTCCCGAGCTGTCGACGTGCAGCGACACGGACGACGACGACGAGGCCAACTACGTCAACATCCACAGCGACGCCCAGACGGGATGACCTTTAACCTGCTGATGCTTCATCCTCACAGCTGTCTCTCTCTCTGGTCAGCTGGTTTACAGCAGGGAGCGCATCACATTTAGAACGCCATCTTTAATAAGCTCACTGAGGCTCCTCCTTTCACAACAACAAACAGTGATTCTTGTTGTTTTATTTACACCTCTTTTCTTCACTGTCACGCCGTTCTCTACGCTCTCTTCACAGCCACCAGACAGCTGCTGGTGTGCTGCTGACCGCCGTCAGTGAGTTGGTGTTGATGTGTGGTCGGTGTCTTAAAGGTGTGGTTCAGATTCACCACCGTCGCACAATAACACAAACCCACTGACCGGCGGAGTCTCCTCTGCTCTCAGAGCGGAAATGAGCGGTTTTGTGAATGGAGTCTGGTGTCTTTGAAGAGAGCGTAGATCTCTGTGAAACCGCTCGGTTAGCTACGTCCATAGAACTAGAATCAGTAGAAGGGACATTCAATATCAAATGTCTTCATCTTTCTAATTACATCTTTTCTCCGTCTTCAATAACTAAAAAATGAGACTTTCTTGACGTGTAAAATGATGGTTTTAATTGACAAACTAATTCTAATTCATCGTACAATTCGAACGGGGGAAATGGAAAATGATTCTTGCGTTGCCGTCGACGATCACCGGTCTTGGTCAGCAGTGAACCCCCCCCCCCCCCAATCCCATAAGGCTTCATCTCAGCTTAAACTTCTTCCTTTAAATCCATCTTTGTCGCTGGTTTCCTCTCTGACGTTTTGAGGTTTTCAGATTCATGTTTGAGATTTACTTTGATTCTACTGACAATTCCTGAGAATGTTTTCATTTATTAATTTACAGTGTATTTATGTGTCGTTGCCCTCTCTGGATCTGTAGTCCACTGGAAATGTTTTATTTGGTTTTAAGGAACTACAATTTAAATAAACCTTCCAAAACATTCCAGATTTGATTCTTTATTAATAACCACGGTCATTTAACGACAGTAACTCCTCTTTATTCAGACATTTTATGTATTTTATGTACATATTTTAACGGTACGGTAATAAGGTCACGTCTACCATTTATTTAATATTTTTATAAGAAACTTCTTCATTGAGTTATGGTGAACAAGTAGGTAGATTGGTACGTTTTCTATATAATGACCTTTACGAATTGTACGATAACTTTATTTTAAATACTTTACGATGGTTTTTCTAGGAAACTTTGACTTTTTTCGTGAATTTTTGACACAATATATGACTGTTTCTGACATATACTGACTTTTTTTTACAACTTTTTCTGACATTGACATTCTACAGATTAAAACTGCCAGTGAGCTCCACCTTTACCAGCTGCAACATTAAAGTGATGAACACATTAATGCATCAAAAATGTATAATGCAATATAATATAATCACTCTGCATGACTCTTTTAAACAACACAGATTAGAAAAAGCTTGAAGGCCAAAGTCAAACTACTGGTCTGATCTGAATGCGTTGCCAGATGTCACATGCAGAACGTGCTATCATCACACTTTGTCGGCAGATAAACATCCTGGCCGTTAAAGATTAATGTGCAACGCCTCAAACTGGATCACCAGTTTATTTAATGAAAGTAATAATTATAATAATAAAGCCACTGTCCACATGTTTAAGGCCCATACCAACGTTTTACAGCCTGAACCTCAGAACCAGACCTCCAGGCTCATTTCTATGTGTAGGATTTATTTTATAATTTTATAAAATATGTATAGTAGTTTATAATAATAATGTATGACCATTTATAATGATTCATATTTATATATATTTTTTAATAAAATTGAGATATTTATGCACAGTTTATGTTTATAGATACATCTTAATGATTTTTATTGTTTTAAACTTTATTGGAAAAATGATTTGTATACTTTCTTGGAATGGCGAGACACAAGAAGAAAGACAATAAAGCTGCATTTAATTTAATTTAATCTTGCTTTCTGAAATGATTTATTTATTTATTTTCTGAGAGTTTAATGTTCAGATTGAAGACGCACATTTCCGAGCCACCACATTAAACAGCTGTCTCAGCCATGAAACCGTTCGGCTCGCCCTCTGGAGACAAAGACAAATGTACAAACTGGGCTGAAACACACAGAAACACCCATTTGATTGGAAGGAATAGAGATTAAATGGTGGAGACGATGATTCCTTCAGTGTGGATGACCTGCTTAAATCGAGGTTAAAATGCATGTAGTCTGGTTCAGTCGGACCATAAAGCTGATATCTTATCTGTGACCTAGTTTACAGTGTTTGTTCTCTGGGCGCGCCTCCTGCTCCTGACAGACAGAACTGAGGGCACAAAATGTAACAAACCAGATCATACTCCTGCAAATATTTACAGAGTTTCCACGTGGCGAGACGGCAAGGACGAATGGGAGGAGGAGGAGGGGGAGGAGGAGAGGAGGAGGAGGAGGAAAGAGGAGGAGGAGTAGTGGGAGGCGGAGGAGGCGGAGGAAGTGGAGGGGGAAGAGGACAAAGAGGAGAAGGAAATGGAGGATAAAGAGGAGGAGTAGTGGCAGGAGGAGCAGGAGGAGGGGGAAGAGGAGGACATAGAGGAGGAGGAAATGGAGGATGAAGAGGAGGGGGAGTAGTGGGAGGAGGAAGAGGATGAAGAGGAGAAGGACAAATAGGAGGAGGAGGAGAGAAGGACGAAGAGGAGGAGGACGATGAAGAGTAGGAGGAGAAGGGGAGGAGAGGAGGAGGAGAGGAGTAGGACAAAGAGAAGGAGGAGGAGACGAAACGTGACCCTGCTGCTGTGTTTTCATAAACAGCAGCAGTGAATGGAGTCTGGTGAGGCTGAAGGCTGTTTATGTCTCTCTGCCTGCAAACTGTCACGTCAGCGGTTTTCTCAGCAGGAGAGTCGGGAGCAGCTGCTGCTTGGTGTCGTCATGGAGACGTGATGAAGAACAACACAGAGATCCTGCTCCTGAATAATATTGAACTATGATGCTTAACATGTGATGTTTACTTAACGTCTGTAATTACAGTTTCCCTCCTAGAAACGGTGTGTGTGTGTGTGTGTGTGTGTGTTTACTCCAGGAGACGTCCTCTAACCGGCAGATCCTCGTATATATAATATAACGTTTATATGTATTAATACTTCCTCAGGGTCACGATATGATCATCAGCCTGAACGTTTCTAATCTCGTCCCACTTTAAAAACCACAAATATTCATGTTCTTTCTCCCTGACTTTTACTCTCCGATAAGTTCAGTCCAAAGTTTGTTTTAGGTGGAAATGTCACGAAGTGTTTGACAACGATTAGATGAGATAACAACACACACACACACACACACACACACACACAGTGGCTGAGGTCATCAGGCTGAAGGATGTCGGGGTTTCAGTGTGAAAACGTGCAGCCGCTGATCACGGGGCATCAAGGTCAGACAGTAAACGCAGTCACCAGACTCCATTTAGAAAACACAGCGTTTTTAAAAAAACAACAAAATCATTTATCATATTAAAACTTCACAAAAGGGGTCAATTTTAAAAACTGACTAAATCAATAAATGATAATAATAACAATACATTGTCAATGAGGTGTTTCAGCTGTAAACACAGTGAACTCCATTAAACATTAACTGGTGTTTTTCTCTGTTTAGCTGCTAAAATGATGCAACATTTCTAAATCCCTGCTGGGGGAGTGTCTCTCTCTCTCTCTCTCTCTCTCTCTCTCTCTCTCTCTCTCTCTCTCTCTCAAATTCAAATGCCAAAGCATCAAAACACAATTCGGCCAAATCTTCATTCATAATACATTTAAAATATTAACATTAACACAACATAATTGATGTTAATTATATATACAGTATATAATCTCTCTGTCTGTCTCTCCCTCCCTCTGTCTCTCCCTCCCTCTGCCTGTCTCTCCCCCTCTCTGTGTGGAGGTGGGGCCGAATGTCTCCCCTATAAAAGCGCACCAGACCTCCGGTCAAAAACATCCTGTTTTTCTGCTCTGACAGAAGTCCGAACACGTTTTTTTAAATTCTTGTGTTTTTTCCTGAAACTTTGACGAACTTTATTTCTCTTTTTTTATTTTTTGGGCTCAAACAGAAAACAAACATGAGTCACGTGGACGTGAAAAACCTGAAGCCATCCAACTTTGAGGACGAGTATTACGACCAATATGAATATTACAACCTGAGCGACAAATACGCGGGTGAGATGACGTCGCTTCTCCTAGCTAACTTTAGCTAGCTAGCTAAACAACCGCATGTAAAGTGTTGCTGCTGCTGTTGGGTTTAAAGTGTGCTCCCCGTCCACAGAGGGCTCCAGCCGTAAAGGCCGGACAAAGAAGGAGGCCAGCGACAACACCAACAGACCCAACCCCTCCGGACACGAGCGCAAGATCGTGGAGAAGCTGCAGAACTCCGAGAAGAAAGCCAAGGAGTGAACACTGCGGTGAGGCTCCATTGATTTAATGACATCATCATTCACGTTGTCTTTGTCCGTTCAACTGTCCCTTTAAGAGTCGCTCACGTTAACGGTTGTTCCTCCGCAGCGCTCGAGCTGCGTTTTTTGGGGCTCAGAAGTTGATTCTGTGCTTAAATAAGTGTTCGATTCCTGCTTCATGTCTTTATAGAGGAGTCGTGTTATTGTTCTTCACGCCGTCGTCACTCGGCAGACACGTAAACTTGGCACATTTCTTTATTGATGTTCGCATGAAATGTGAGACTAGGGAGGGCATTCAAGTTCACAGGTAAACGTCCCCTTTAAGAAGCTGCCCCTTGTTAACGGGCCGCCCTCCGCAGGTCTTCAGTGGTCACAAGTTACTCCGAACGAAGAGTTTACTTTTAACTCCACGTCGATGGAATCGGAGACGGACTTATGAGACCTCATTGTTCTTATTATTGATGACGTTGCTGAATCATTGTATCTGGTATGTGAGGTCACACCGTGGTAGAAACGTTACATTGGAGGTTTTGTAAATTACATTTGGAATGTTTTTTTTTTTTTTTAACCAAAAATCACATTAATAAAATGGAATACAAACGGAAGAAAACATGAAGCATATATATATATATATATATATATATATATATATATATATATATATATATATATATATATATATATATATATATATATATATATATCAAATTATTCATTTATTTCCTGGCCTACAAGTGGTCACATTTTAAATGCATCGAGTCAAATAATAAAAGATTGTCTCATAGATATTCCCCCAGGTTGTTAAAACTTCCCAGAATCCACTGCGAGGACCTGACAGCGCCGTGTTTGTACAGTAAACTCGGCTTTGCTGAACAAACAAACGGAAGAAAACATGAAGCATAACATTCTCAACAACAACAACCATGTTGTGTCTGTAACCAGGGCGACTCGGACGGCTCATCCCGGACACCGACCCCGGCCTCCATGGCGACAGAACGAGACGTGCAGATGACGGGAGCGACCTGAAGCTCCCACGGGCGACGCTTTGACCTCGGTGTGAGGAGGAGCCGCCAATCCAGGGAGGAGAGCGCCATCATGGCAGCAGACCTCCGCGGTGCCTCCGCCTGCAGGTTGTTGTGCAGCGCTCCCCGGGTCTCCGTGTACCCGGGTCTCCGTGTACCTGGGTCCTCGTGGACCCGGGTCCCCGTTCAGACCTTCATGGTGCACGTGTGACTCTGCTGGCTGATTTCTACGTGTTCACAAGTTTGTAACGGATTTTTTTAAAAAGGAATTTTTACTAATAAAAATATTCTTAAATAAATTTGACTTTGTAGTTATTTTCTCGTTTCTCTCAACATGTTGAATATTTTGATTTTCAGTAAATATTAAACCACAATAATCGTACACATCAAAGGGAAGTAACTAAGTACAAAAAGTATAGTATAGATAGTATTTATGTTAGTATTTATGTTAGTAGAATCTTCAGGTAGGTATGAAGAACTTAACCTCCTGACATGATAAAACTCATATCTGTACTTTTCCTCATATTTTTAGAAACGGGCTCGTTACTTTACTTTTAATGTGTTTGAGGGGAATTTTAGATAATTATTTTTGTATGCATATGATGCCAGATTCAGTCTGTCTTGTTCTAAACCAGCAAGTAAAGAAGTAGAATCGGTACTTTTACTTTGAACACAAGTATGTGTACTTCTACTTGAGTACAGAACGTCTCTAATTTTGACTCCTGATTAATTTACATCACTAATTAATTTGCTAATTAAACAGAAGTATTAACAAAGTTAAATACCTTCAGGAAGGTTTATTTTAAACTAATTTAAATATTTGTATATCTGTTAATAACCGTGTAGTAAAATGTTTGAATAAGTCAGACTGAAGGTGTAAATGTATAAGAAAAGGCCTCTGGCTGCAGCCAGGTGTGATGTTTGCTTGGTCCAGCAGGTGGCACACTAGAGTCCACTGAGACCTTGAAAACTCAGAACTGCAGCTGTTAGAAGAACTGCAGGCTGAACCTCAACATGTAAACGCTGATTAAAGGTGAACAACTTAAAATCATCTAAATATCAAACTCATGTCGAGGGCTTTTATTGTGAAAAGTAAGAACAAAAGGAGCAGCGAGTGTGTCAATGTGGAGGAATTACAAATATTTTACACAATAGATAAAAAGTACTTTGTGTTTTGACGCTCTTGCTCACATTAAATAAAATTAATTCACAGATTTAATAATTCATTTCTATTCATTTATTTTAGCACCTTTCAATATCACGCTGCTCTCTCTCCTATCTTTGTCTGACCTCCTTCAACCTCAACACTGAAGTGCCTTAAAGCTGCATTCTCTCTGCTGGCCACCAGGGGGCGACTCCTCTCTGGTTGTATAGAAGTCTATGAGAAAATGGTCCTACTTCTCTCTTGATGTATTCTCTCAGTAAACATGATGTTCATTTAGTACATCATGCTTGTTGTTTTTGGAACCAGAGTGTTTGTACTGTACTTGTGCCGATGAGTAAACAGGAGGCTGTAATATCCCACACAAACACCTGCGGCCTGAACGCAGCATCCAGCAGGATTTGGCTTCTTGTTTGAAGCCGGGATGAGGAAATATTTATAGAGACGAGTGTTGTTACATAATCAGCTTCACCATACGGACTCAGCACAACATCCACTCCAGTGTTCAATACCCCCCCCCCCCCCATGGCTCTGCAGAGGAGATACCAGTGCTTTTTAGAAACTCCCCTGGTTGCCTAGCAACTGGTCCTCAGGATTGCCAAAAGAGACCTCTGCTGTTCTGATCTTCTGAGTGTAATACGATCTGCTGTACATCTATTTCCATCTTCTCATTGAAGGATTAACGCGATTAAACGTCGTTGGAACAAAGATCGTCAGATCGACATCAGCGTCGCGTGTCAAATAATTCCCACAATGCACTTCTCCTCCATGCTGCTGGGGAGAGGACAGCCGATTCAAACAACAAATTACACTACAAACAGGAATCATCAAGAAATACAAGTAGACATAAAAGCCAGCAACACTTATTACACATAAACACATTCCTATGAAAGAATTTAAAGCATTTTAATGTTTAAATGAAAATCTTCAGAATCAATAAGAATCCTTCATTGAGGCAAGAAAACCGAGTTTCAGCATTTAATACGAAGAGAAGAGAAACCTGACGACCTGTCATATGTCGTTTTTATTAAAGTGAACATGAACGTGTGTGTGTGTGTGTGTGTGTCGTGTGTGTGTCAGACCTGCATTGTACTCAGTCTCCCACAGGTCAACAAATACTGACAGTATCACTTCCTGTAATAATACTGGCTGTGTGTGTGTGTGTGTGTGTGTGTGTGTGTGTGTGTGTGTGAGAGAGAGAGAGTCTGGTGAGTCTTCCTGTACATGTGAGGACATTTCACCAGCCTCCTGATCAATACTGTTCTCTATTAACGATGGATCACACGACCACCAGTGTGTTTCCCCTCTAGTGTCTCTCAGCTCATCGTTTTGCTGCAACGTTTAAATGCAGGTCAGAGGTCAGATATCTCGTACGTACGGAATTGTTATATATAACATTACATATTATATCACATTTAACATTATATACATATATAAGAGATATATATAACATATAACATATATATATATATATATATATATATATATATATATATAACATATTGTCATATATATAACATATATATGTTACATAACAATATATCTAACATTCTAATAATAGTGTGTTGACTCAGAGAGGCGTGGGTCTTCAGCATTTTTAATGCATTTTATTTTTGTACTTTGTTTAGATGGAATTTGAAAAATATCTCCAAGGTTCATGAAAAGCAGACAAAGTGGACCGGGAGAGACCAGATGGATGAGTCCCAGTCCTGGTCCCAGTGTAACTGGTGTCTAACTGGGATTTGTTGCTCTATTAGGACTCACGATTAAAGTCATCCGTCTGGAACTCAGCGAAGCCGAGAAACAGAAATATGAGATCATAAGATAATAATATGATACGATAAAATAATAATATAAGGTTTCAGTGAGGAATAGTTCCTCTACAAGTACAAGCACTGCATTCAAAACACCACTGAAGTAAAACTATCAGTAAGTTCCATCAGCAAAACGTATGTTGTAAAAGTACACATTATACTTATAAGACTTGTTTTTTATACTACCAAAATACTTTGTAACATTAAAGTACAAATACATTCATCATGACATCGTCAACATCTATGTGATCAATAAAATCAACACTATCATTCAATCAATAAGCATGAATCAAACATATACTATATAACTCTATAACTATAAACTATATATATATATATATATATATATATATATATATATATATATATATATATATATATATATATATATACATATAGTTGAGTCCATATATCATCTGCGTGAATGTAATTATGCAGATGAGTTTTTTGACAGGTGGTGAAGGTGGATCACATGACCTCCGACCTGAATGGTTATTGCCTGGTTTATTGCGAGTCATTGAGATTAATAACTCAATCTGCATAATTCAGTTTCTTGGAGGCGAACGTCGGAGGATGTTAACGTTTAAACGGCCGTCGTTAATAATTAATGGTCTCACCATCACAGGTTTCAAGAAGTGTCTGTCCACCAGGGGGCAGCAGATCCAATTCTATTATATTATATAGAATAATATAATAATATTAATATATTTTATTTATCCTAAGACCTCAATGGGCTAAAGGTTAAAAGCAGTTTTGTTGAAAATAACAAAATAAAAGGATTTTTTTTTTTTACATCTGAGAGGGGGAACCAAAAGTTTTGCGATAACGAAATGTCTTCAGCCCTTTTTTAAAAAAATCCATGGATTGTGGTCCCTCAGTGTCAGGGAAGGCATTACTCCCATGGTCCCAAGTCTGGTTCTGGGTATGTGGAGGTTTGAGTGGAGCGGAGGGGGCGTGTTGTGGTGTGAGAAGTTCTTTGAGGTGGGGGGGGGGGGGGGGGGTGATGTGCTCATGATGTGCTCATGTTTGCAAACTCTCACCAGAGAATGGGGCAGTTTGGAAATGTAGCGGAGGTGATAGAAGGAGGTGGTTGGTATGGGATTCAAAGTATAAAAACTTTTGGGAAAAAGTGGGAATGATTTGGTCTGGTGAGAGGTGCCGACCAGGATGGCTTGGGTTTTAGAGCTGTTGAGGAAGATGTGCTCCATGATCCATACCTTCATCTCCTCCAGACGAGTGGTGAGTACTGACGGTGATGATGAAGGTTGGGTGGGAGCTGTGGCATTGGCATAGAGCTGTGTGTCGTCGGCGTAGCAGCGGAATCAAAATCCATGGCGGGTGATGACCTGACCAAGGTGGATGAGGATGGGGTCAAGGACTGACCCCTGGGGGACACCACATTTGGAAGGGCCCAGGGAGATGTATCCTGGCTTTGTGAGGTGTGACTGGAACCAACTGAGGGTTCAGTGTCAGTGAGTCCAGTGCCGCTAACAGCTAGCAGGTCAGGAAGAGGAGAGGAGGAAGAGGAGGAGGAGAGGAGGAAGAGGATAAGTAGGAGAGAGAAGGAGGAGGAAGAGAAGGAGGAGGAGAGGAGAAGTAGGAGGAGAGAAGGAGGTCCACACATCTCCATCCTCTGCAGCTTCGTTGATGCTCACATGTATCATTAACACAAATTATACAGTGAGGAAGAGGGAGACAGATGCTGCTGTCTCCTTGTTTAGTCTCCCCCCTGCAATCTGCAGCTGGGGAGGAGGAGGAGGAGGAGCGGGGGGTGGGGGGGGTGGGGGGGAGTTGAGTTAATCTAATACATGTGTAGCGTGATTAAAGGAAGAGCTTCGGCGTTGTTGATGTTTCAGATGAATGTGAGTCCCAGTGAAGAGGATATTAAACACGGAGGAGGAGGAGGAGGAAGGGTTAAAAGTCCAAATCTATCAGGAGGAGATCTCCCACTCTCTCCCCTCTCCGTCCTCTCCCTCCACCCCCTCTCCCTCTCTCCTCCCCCTCCTCCCTCTCCCTCTCTCCTCCTCCCTCCCCTGACTACTCGCCTCCTCTCTCTCCACCTGTTAGTCGGAGCCCTGATGCTCTCACATCCACCTGTTTGTGTAGGAATCTGCAGCGCTCACACACTCAGAGGTAAGAGACATGTTAGTGGGATTCTCTCTGGTCCTGGTCCTGGTCTGGTCCTGGTCTCATCTTTGTATAGTATTAGATCTGTTTGCTGTGTGTGAATCAGTAGGAAGCTTTTCTGCTGCTCGTCTTCTACTAAATGTCTTTATTTCATTTCATCATTTATGTTTCATCCATAACAGACTGGAAATGAATTGAATGTATTGTATTTTTTTTAATTATATATATTTACTACTTCTTCTTTCTGGCTTTGAATGGGTTTATTTTGAACAGTGCTGAACATTATGATGCATTACATTAAACAGTGAAGTAGTTTACTGTGATGCCTTCAGGTGACGTACAGTTCAAGTAGAAATACTCTGTTACAAAGTCAAAGTCCTGCATTCACAGTGGAAAAACAAGTTTTATCAGCAAAATACAGCAAATTACTCATCATGCGTTCACAGTATTTTATTATTATAGATTATTATATCCTTCTGTTTTGAATGAATGCATGAAAAATAATTTTTCTGGTTTGTGTACTACTAGCTAGATTACTAGTAAACTACTAGTGCTACGACTAGTCAAGTAGTGCAACATATTGTACTGAACTGTGTTTTGAAACGTCAAAAAGTAAAACAAACTGTGATGTTATCCTTAATTCATCTGAAAACATCAACAAAGACAGAGATACGTGGATTTTCAGTGGGCAGTAATGTTGTTATTATTATTAGATAATATTTAGAACGCAGCTCATTCATCATCTCTGGGTTTCTTTTGTTCCCTGTTTATTTCATTTTACTACGACGGCGTATCAGGGCCAAAAACAACGGAAACAACGGTTGTTAGCATAGATGCTAACAACCATCTACGCTATCAACCAGCTAACTTCCCATGAATGTTCATTAATGTTTCTAATGAATCATCACAACGTGTGACAACGCCTCGTTAAGGTCGTTAGGGTGATGATGTTGATGCTTATTGTTGGTTTTATTCACGTGGGTTCACATTGTCATCTTATGGGTGTTTATAGATCGGGGTGGTTGGGCTAAGATGCTAGCAGTAGCTTTCACTTGTTCATAGCAACGGCAAACAACTGGTGTTAGCGGAACCAAACAACTTTTTTATATCGACGACGACAAAGTAGAAATAAAACCAACAATAACCATCAACAGCCATCACGCTTAGAACTTAAAGAGACAGTGTACGTTGGTTTTGTTGTCTAAAGCTTACATTGGTTTCGTCGTCTAAAGCTAAAGTTGGTGTTGTCGTCTAAAGCAAACATTGGTTTTGTTGTCAAATCTAACGTTGGTTTTGTCTTCTAAAGCTAACGTTGGTTTTGTTGTCAAATCTAACGTTGGTTTTGTCTTCTAAAGCTTACGTTGGTTTTGTTGTCAAATCTAACGTTGGTTTTGTCTTCTAAAGCTTACGTTGGTTTTGTTGTCAAATCTAACATTGGTTTTGTCTTCTAAAGCTAACGTTGGTTTTGTCGTCTAAAGCCAACATTGGTTTTGTCGTCTAAAGCCAACATTGCTTTCGTCGTTGCGTCTCTTCTATTGAAAGCAGCTCGACTTCCTCTTTGCTGCACTTTGAGCTCATTGATGGATTCTGGAACATCGTCACTTTCCTCTCTTTTCCTCCATCATGGTTTCAAGCCGGCGACGCCGCTGTCCTCGGCGCCATCGATCCTCCTGCTGCTGGTTATGAATTAAATAATTATATAATTATTTTCTGTGGAGCTTTGAACTCCCAGAGAGACTCTGAGAAGTTGAATGATTTCTGTGGTTGATTATCCACCAAACAAGACAGTGAAGCCGCCTGCTGCTCGCACATAATGAAGTCCACTATAATCCCCCAACAGTCTGTCCAAGGTTGGCCCCGGTGCATGCTGGGAGGTGCTCCGTAGGGTAAAAATGACTGAATCATGATAATCTTTATTTATGAGGTACAAATAAACACGACTGACAGCTTGAATCTCAGATTTATGGAGAAGAAAACTGGATTTAAAACATTACATTTGTGACGGATCACAGATGGAATATCACATAGATATTTTTTATTTTGCCAAAAAATATGAAATTATTTAACGCAGATAATAATTTCCTAAATAAATTCAAATAATGATTTGTTTAGAAGGAGGCAGAAAAGGGGCGGAGGCTTTATGGACGGATGTAGGAAAGATTTATTCATTGAATTTTATTATATTTATATATTTACCAAAAGTGACCAGTTCTTCGTGTCTATATTTTTTCGTACATGAAACCAACATGTCCTAGAAAAACACATGAAATCACCACAACCTGCGGATTAAAGTGCTGCGTATTGAACTTCATAAAACGTGTCACATCAAAGAGACCAGCAGTTTGATTCAGTCAATCCTTTAGTAACAGTGTGGGGGAGGGGTCGTCGAAAGCTAACGTAGGTTTTGTCATCTAAAGCTAACGTTGGTTTTGACATCTAAAGCTAACGTTGGTTTTGACATCTAAAGCTAACGTTGGTTTTGTCATGTAAAGCTAACGTTGGTTTTGTCATGTAAAGCTAATGTAGGGTTTGTCATCTATTGCTAATGTAGGTTTTGTCATCTAAAGCTAACGTTGTTTTTTTCATCTAAAGCTAATGTAGGTTTTGTCATCTAAAGCTAACGTTGTTTTTTTCATCTAAAGCTAACGTTGGTTTTGTCATCTAAAGCTAATTTAGGTTTTGTCATCTAAAGCTAACGTAGGTTTTGTTGTCTAAAGCTAATGTAGGTTTTGTCATGTAAAGCTAACTTAGGTTTTGTCATCTAAAGCTAACGTAGGTTTTGTTGTCTAAAGCTAATGTAAGTTTTGTCATCTAAAGCTAACGTAGGTTTTGTCATCTAAAGCTAACGTAGGTTTTGTCATGTAAAGCTAATGTAGGTTTTGTCATCTAAAGCTAATGTAGGTTTTGTCATGTAAAGCTAATGTAGGGTTTGTCATCTAAAGCTAATGTAGGTTTTGTCATCTAAAGCTAACGTAGGTTTTGTCATGTAAAGCTAATGTAGGTTTTGTCATCTAAAGCTAACGTAGGTTTTGTCGTCTAAAGCTAACGTTGGTTTTGTCATGTAAAGCTAATGTAGGGTTTGTCATCTAAAGCTAACCTAGGTTAGGCTAACAATAATAGTATTAATATGGGGCACACAGGACTACAGGTCTGTGAGGAGATGTCAGAGACCTGGTCCTGCTGCAGGATGAGGTGTGAGTGCAGGGAGGTGGAGAACCTTGTTAGGGAGCTGACTGCTCCGTGTACATGACTCCTCCATCCGTCTGCAGCTCCGCGCTTCTTAAACTGCTTCATGTTCTGTCCATTCCGTCAACATATTCAAATCAATACACTCTTTTTATGTGTCTGTCACACACACACACACACACTCTCTCTCACACACACACACACACACACACACACACCCTCCTCATTAAACACCTGCCATCAGTTTCCTGCAGCTCGCCGCCGCTGCTTGAAAATGAAAATAAACGTCAACGTCAACAGGAACCGGGTCAGTCCGGCGCTGTTTACCCACAATGCCCCTCACTGCTGCAGAGAGTGAAGGTGGAGCCGTTAACCTGTTTGTGGTTTGTGCCTGCAGACTCTATGACGGTGCAGCGAGGGAAGAAGCTTAGCATCTCCATCCAGGAACACATGGCCATCGACGTCTGCCCCGGCCCCATCAGACCCATCCGCCAGATCTCGGCCTACTTCCCCCGCCGGTCACCCACCTCCCCGGGGCCCGCCTCCCCCAACCCCGCCTCCTCCCCGCTGGCCCTCAGCCCTGGCTTCGTGGCCTCCGGGATGGGCGGGGCCAACCTCCTGTCCCCTCTGCTGGCCCATGGGCGGCCCGGCGGAAGTGGCAGGGTTGGGGGGGGTGGGTCTCTGTCTCTGACCAGCAGCGTGGACACGTCGGTGGAGATCAACAGCTCGGACAGTGACGACTGCAGTGAGCCTCCCTGTTGGCATGTTTGTGTGTGTGTGTGTGTGTGTTTGGGTTGCCGTGCACCTTTATACACCTGTAGCGTCATGTTACATGACTCAGCATGAAGTTCCACACCAGACCTCAGGTAGAGTCCACGGACAGGAAGTTGGGATTTCATCCAAGACCAAATGTGAAACAATGTGAGTCTCCACATTCGTTCTGCAGGCCACCAGGGGGCGACTCCTCTCTGGTTGTATAGAAGTCTATGAGAAAATGGTCCTACTTCTCTCTGCTGGCCACCAGGGGGCGACTCCTCTCTGGTTGTGTAGAAGTCTATGAGAAAATGGTCCTACTTCTCTCTGCTGGCCACCAGGGGGCGACTCCTCTCTGGTTGTGTAGAAGTCTATGAGAAAATGGTCCTACTTCTCTCTTGATGTATTATCTCAGTAAACATTGTAAACATGAGTTTATGGTCTCAATCTCTAGTTTCAAGTCTTCTTCAATCCAGCATGAAGTTCATTTAGTACATTGTGGTCCATTTAGAGTCCACCAGACCAGAAAGCAGGGGATGCTTTAGGGGGCGGGGCTTACCTGCTGATTGACAGGTCCATTTAGAGTCAAACAGACCAGAAAGCAGGGGATGCTTTTGGGGCGAGGCAACTGGGACTGTGGGACTGTAAAGATGCTGCAGTGGGATCAATAAACAAAAAAACACTAGAGTCCAATTTATGTGATCGACCAGCGACGTTCAGTTCAGAGACCCAACTCATGAATAATTCATGAAGAAATGTCATTAATAATGCAACACACGTGTTGAACTTGTAAATGTTGTTGATGAATGAATGATGAATGAATGAATGATGAGATCAGGTCTCCCCTCAGAGAGACTAACAGGTGGCTGCTCTCAGCTTTACCTCCTTGTTAACGGCTGTTCCAGAGTCACTCTGGGGTTTCCTGTTAACGAGAGATTCATCAGTCAGAGGCATTCTGGGACCAGTGTGTGTGTCTGTGTGTATTCTTGTGTGTCTTTGTGGTATTTATGTCCCTTTGTAGTGTTTTTGTCTCTTTGTGACGTTTTCGTGGCAACTCAGGGCTCAGCGTTGTGTTTGTGTGACAGCTGTGTCCCTGGAGAGATTACCTGCATGCTGACAGTGATGGAAGTACAAGTACCTCAAACAGTACTGCAGTAAGAGTATAAGAATGTACTTAGTTACCTCCAGCTCTGTAGACGTGCAGCCTGAGCTCAACATCTGTTCAGGTCTCCTGAAGCTGGTCTGCAGGTCTATGGGTCTGCAGGTGTACAGGTCTGCAGGTCTGCTGCTGAGGATGCAGGACCAGGATTGGAGGACTTGGACTGTGACGCTTGTTAGAGATAAACAGACGAGGGAAGCTGCTGTCTGCTGTTCCAGCAAACTGGATTTCCATCTGGTGAACTCGGCATGCTGGGAGATTTCTCTCTGGTGAACTTGGCATGGGAGATTTCTCTCTGGTGAACTCGGCATGCTGGGAGATCCCTGGTGGGTGTTAATGCGTTGTCTCTGCTGCTGTCTCCTCAGCTGCTCTGGGAACGCTTGACTTCCAGCTGAGATACGAGCAGAACTCCAACCAGCTGCACTGCACCGTGCTCCGAGCCAAGGTAGGCTCACCAGAACCAAGCTACCTATCTACATAGATACCTAGCTAACTAGCTACATAGATACCAAGCTAACTAGCTACATAGATACCAAGCTACCTATCTACATAGATACCTAGCTAACTAGCTACATAGATACCTAGCTAACTAGCTACATAGATACCAAGCTAACTAGCTACATAGATACCAAGCTACCTATCTACATAGATACCTAGCTAACTAGCTACATAGATACCAAGCTAACTAGCTACATAGATACCAAGCTAACTAGCTACATAGATACCTAGCTAACTAGCTACATAGATACCAAGCTAACTAGCTACATAGATACCAAGCTACCTATCTACATAGATACCTAGCTAACTAGCTACATAGATACCAAGTTAGCTACAATGTGAGACCGACTCATCACGAAGGTCTCAAACTCAAACTAATGTTGACAGAGAAATTTAAATCTGCATATATCAAAGCCCAGAAACTGGGGAGTAATTTCTCCTGATGATGATGATGATGATGATGATGATGATGATGATGAAGACACAAGATTAAAAAAAAACTATAACATTTCCTCTAACGATCAAGACCAGTGAGCTGGGGAAAGGTCAGGAAGTGATTTAATAATCATCTGATTCAGGAGGCAGATCATTAAAACTGATTATAATCGGCTAAGAACTGATTTTGTGTTATTATAAATCTAACCAGCTGATCTCCATTCACCAGCTGTAACATTAAAGTGATAATAATTACAATACAATTAATACTATTGGTACTTTGAATACATTTACTTTTGTACTTACTTTCTTAAAATTAAAAACACAGAGCATTCCCTGACATTGGACCTGAAAAATAAACAAATAAATAAAATATAAAAGGTTAACAAATATTGACAAAATACACATTCATAAAAAAAAAAAATAAAGAATAAAATATATAGAGATAAAATAGAGTAAATTACACTAAGAAGTACGACATACATATTTAGTTATACATGTAAATAAAAGTGATACAAATAGATAAACAACTAAACAAAACTCATACTTTTGTACTTTTACTGAACTGAATACTTCTTCCACCACTGACTATTTATCAGTTTTTCCATTAATCTGCTGATTTTAATCCGGATGAATCGATTGTTTCATTTACATGATCTAAAAATGAATCGATCAAAATGAAAATGTTCTCAGAGTACGAGGTGTCGTCTGCAAACGGCCGAAATTCAAAAACGTTCAGTTTCAAACCGATTGAAGAACATTTCTGCTCTGAAACTCTCAGACATCATCACATATTTATTAATGATTCATAATTAATGATTAATAATGAACTTGTTTGGTGTCCAGGGTCTGAAGCCGATGGACTTTAACGGTTTGGCCGACCCGTACGTCAAACTGCACCTGCTGCCGGGAGCCTGTAAGGTGAGACCGGTCCCCCTTCACCTCCATCTTAATACCACGATAGTCATATTACTATATTAATATCATAATATTACTACATCCATTGGTTTTAACAACTTAAAAGCTCATTTGTTTCCATGACGACACCTTGAATTATCTTCTGTATAATAAATGTCGGATGGATTTTATTTATTTATTTTTTTTTGTATTTTATCCTGACTTATAAATATAGAAATGGTTAAATTTTGAAGACGTGTTGGACAATCTGATCTCAGGTTTTCTGACGTACTTCCTGGATTTAAAGCATTTGTTTGGTTCACATATTGAGATATTAAAGTTTATCATCAGATTGTTGCTGCTAGAAACTCAATCCAGAGAGAGATTTTATTAAATGCCAGGAGCTGAAACCTGTCTCTCTCTCTCTCCCTGTCTCTCCCTCTCCCTCTCCCAGCAGAATAAAATCAATCTTTTAAAGCGTGATTCAGACAAACGTACTGTTGTCTTATGAAACCTGAGAGTCTGAGACCAGACTCCATGTTAAAATCATCTCATTTAAGAGTACTGTCTGTCTGTCCTCCTGTCTGTCTGTCCTCCAGGCCAACAAGCTGAAGACAAAGACGATCCGTAACTCTCTGAATCCCGTCTGGAACGAGACGCTGACGTACGTCGGGATTACAGAGGAAGACATGAACAGGAAGACGCTCAGGTGTGTGTGTGTGTGTGTGTGTGTGTGTGTGTATGTGTGTGAGATTACACTCAGCCATTAATCAAGCAGACATGTTGACAGACGTTCAGATATGAAGCTCAGATGTCATCTTTGATTAATTCATCAGATCGATGAATTCAACATGCCGATATAATCACACACACACACACACACATATATATACACATACATACATACATACATACATACATACATACATACATATATACATACATATACATTCATATCTTGTCCCCTGCAGGTTGACGGTGTGCGACGAGGACAAGTTGACCCACAACGAGCTGATTGGAGAATCCCGAGTTCCTCTGAAACGAGTGAAACCCGACCAGACCAAACACTTCAACACCTGCCTGGAGCACCCGCCGCCGGTAACCCCGCACCTGTCTGTCTGACCTGACCTTTGACCTGCAGCTCACCAAGTCCTCCAACAGTCTTTTACTTGTAGTCTTGAGTGTGTATTAGTACTCGTAGTTATCTCAGTGAGGTACTCGTACTTGTAGTTTTCTCCGAGGTAACAGTACTTGTTGTTTTCTCCGAGGTAACAGTACTTGTTGTTTTCTCCATGGTACACGTACTTGTAGTTTTCTCCGAAGTAACAGTTATGGTAGTTTTCTCTGAGGTAACAGTTATTGTAGTTTTCTCCATGGTACTAGTACTTGTAGTTTTCTCCGTGGTACTAGTACTTGTAGTTCCTCCGAGGTAACAGTACTTCCTGTCTGGTTCCAGCTCCCGTCTCCCACGGCGATGGGCGAGGCCCTCAGAGGAATCTCCTGCTACCTGAGAGAGGTGAGTCGTCAGCGTGTTGATCAGTGAGACGTAAAGAAACCAGACTAAAGGTCTGGAGGTCAAACACCAACAGGATCCTGTCCGTCAGGGTCCTGCTGGTCTCTGGAGGTTTGTGTTTGTGACTCTGTGAGAGCTGCTGGAACCAACATGACCGTTTCCATAGCAACCGACTGACTGACCTGGAAATAATAATAATAATAATAATAATAATATAATTATTCCTCATTGAATGTAATATGTTTTACCACTTCCACTCCTACATGTCTTACACTCTCAGAGGATTATCAAGACTACGAGTCGGACTCGACGTGAACGGAAACAACTGGACTCAAACTCGACTCACGATGCTGAACTCTCTTTGACACCTTTATTTCAAAGGCCTGCGAGGATCTTAAAGCAGGCAGAGAAGACGCTGTCTGCAGTCTGCAGAGAGAACCCATGCACTGAGAATGAAAGAGTAGCATCGTCATAAACATAAATATTTCACATATATATATATATATACGGGGAAAAGGATTTGATGTCAGCTTAGAGGAAGAGAGTCTTGAGGATCTGGTCTGGAGGATCTGGTACCTGTTCCAGTCGGCAGCAGAGGGAAGATGCTGTGGGAGGGGTCCTTTATGATCCTGGAGGACCTGGATGCAGGGACTTGTTGGTCTTGATTTGGGTCTTAACTTTGGACTTGTTGGTCTTGATTTGGGTCTTAACTTTGGACTTGTTGGTTCTGATTTGGGTCTTAACTTGGGTCTTGTTGGTCTTTATTTGGGTTTCAACTTGGGTCTTGTTGGTCTTGATTTAGGTTTTGAATTGAAACTGTTAGTCCAAGCACTTGATAAAATGATAAGAGTCATAACTGGTGGAGCCCTCGTGGTTCATTAGAGTGAACAGCAGTGGGCTGAGTACACCTCCCTGGGGGATGCCGCTGCTGAGTGTGGTGGCCGTTTTTGATGTCTGTTAACATTAAAACTACACAAGAAAAAGTCACAATATTATGTCGACACTGTCGTTCATTAACTTACAACCTGCACCACAGATTTCTACACATTACCACTCATATTTTGTACGTTTGTTGTGGCTGTATATATTATTTATGGGGAGGGACGAAGAGATACACAGCCTCCCTTCATTTTCAACGTGAACAAAATCCTAAAGTGTAGTTGCGGTTTCCAACAAGCATCACTTTACATTTGAGCTGCAAAGCCACGAGAGACGTGGAGCTTCATCTCTCTCTGAAAACGGACAGAAACTAAATCTTCATTCAGCTGCTGTTCTCTATGACGAAAACACCTTATTTCTTAAGAACATCTTTCAAGCCGATATGAGGAAACATTTTGAAGTCCATCACATGCACAGAATGTTAAGAAAAAGCTATTTCTTGGATCGTTGCTCTTTCATCTACATCGGAGGTCAGAGGTCAGAGGTCCTGCATGTAGACGTACTGCAGTTGGTTAAATCGCACCTGGAAGATATATCAAGGTGCCCCGGCTCGGTCCAGCACCCTCATACACCCACCTGGAGGATCTCAGGTCCTTGAAGTGTCCCTCAGCTGGCTTTATTTTTCCATTTGTGAGCCGTGAAGACGGTTTAGGACGGATTATGTGGAAACTCAGTGACCTAAAGGTTCAAGTGAGAGAAAAGAGGAAAAGTAATGAGAGGAGCTTCAGCCAGCGGGATCGGCGGTTTGTTAAGGACGTGGATGTGAACACCGCCGTGGCCGAACTCCTACAGCGGTGGAAAAGGTCTCGGTGTCGCAGGTAGATTGAGTTATTAAATATTCATCAAGCAGGCTGCTCGGGGCCGGCTGCTGGGTTTCATGTTAGAGTTTATCTGGAATTGATGGCTGGAGGTTGTTTTGTATTTCTGTGAGGGCGGATCAAAGACTCTCATCATTACTAAATCTGAATATCAATTATTTCCTCGAGGTCCCGATTTGTTTTTCTGTTTTCGTTTTTAGCGGTTCATTACCGACTCTGAGAAGAAGGGAGAGTCCTCAAATACTGAAATACTGGATACCGGTCTCAGGACATGTTAGAGAGCAGGGGGTACGGATAGAAAATACACTCGTAAAGGTCTTGATCTGGACCTTGTTGGTCATGATTTAGATTTTGACTTGGAACTCGGTCTTGAGGTTTTAACTTGGGACTCATTGGTCTTGATTTAGGCCTTGACTTTTTTGGTCTTAATGTGGGACTTGGTCTTGGGACTTGTTTTTCTTGACGTTGACTTGTTGGTCATAACTTGGTCTTGATTGAGGTTTAGGTTTGGGGTGAGTTGGTCTTGATTAGTTGTGGATCGGACATCTTTATCTTGATTTATCTTGAGTTGGGACACTAAACCAGACTTGGCCTTAAGTTTGGACTTGCTGGTCTCGACTTGGACTCGAGAACTTGAACGAGGCTGCTCCTGTTCATTTTCATAATTCATCTTCGCCGTCTGTTTCTGTTCTTTTTTTTGGAGATTTGTTTCCATGGCAACAGTCTTCCCCCAGGCACGGCAGCGTTGATGAAAACAAGACTTCAGGGTCCAATTAGAGGTTTTGAGGGTCTGTTCCTGTGACCAGGTGTGCGAGACCAGCCAGAGATTAGCTGGAGCTCCGTGTGGGCTCGCTAGTCCTGGCTCGTTAGTCGTAGCTTGCTAGTCGTAGCTCGCTAGTCGTAGCTCGTCAGTTGTAGCTCGCTAGTCGTAGCTCACTAGTTGGAGCTCACTAGTAATAGCTCGTTAGTCGTAGCTCACTAGTTGGAGCTCACTAGTAATAGCTCGTTAGTCGTAGCTCACTAGTTGGAGCTCACTAGTAATAGCTCGTTAGTCGTAGCTCACTAGTTGGAGCTCACTAGTAATAGCTCGTTAGTCGTAGCTCACTAGTTGGAGCTCACTAGTAATAGCTCGTTAGTCGTAGCTCACTAGTTGGAGCTCACTAGTAATAGCTCGTTAGTCGTAGCTTAACCAGTTCACCACATGTTGTAGCTCGTTAGTTGTATTATTTGAAATTGTTTTGAATGCATCATTTACCAGTCCACTATATGACTGTAGATGAGATCTAAATTAAAAGGCGCCTACACAGAGACCAGAGAGACCCGCTGGCAGGGTGGACGGTCGTGGGTTCGATGCCCACCGCGTCCTCGCAGTGGGAGACGCTGAAGGCTGAGAACACCGGAGGGAGTCTGGTCGCCCTTTCATCACAGGATCTTTAATAACGAGCCAAAAAACATGAAAACACCCACACAGAGATGTTTTATGATTTATTCATCATCCTTGTATTTTAGTTTTAGTTCAGCATGATCATCAAAGAGATTTACCTTTTTGGATTCTAACGAGCGATCCTTCGTCTTCGGAGGTGATCTAATGTCAGGTACTTGTTGAATTAAATCACATTTAATGGAAACCAGATCTGTCGGATCAGGAAACATCACGTTTCCATCTCATCCAAAAGGAACGGGTTTAAGTTAAAACAGTTATGCATCCAAAATGAATGTTGATATGTCATAACGGGATTTATTCCAGTCATGAAACTGGTTAGCTAATTGTTGGCTATTTGTTGGCTAATCGTTGGCTCATACATTTTTGGCTAATTGTTGGCTAATTGTTAGCTAATTGTTAGCTAATAATAAAGCTCAGTCATTCGGTGGTCTGGAGTGGACCGAGGTGAAATCTGACTAAATTAATATCATGTGACCAAAGTAATCTGATTACTCCGTCCACAGTGGGAGAACGAGCAGCTGCACAGTCTGGAGGAGAGAGGTCGACTTCTTCTTGCCCTGCAGTTCCTGCCTCCGCTCGCTTGGGAGGAAATGGACATCGGAGGAGGTGGAGGAGGAGGAGGAGGGGGGCGGCGTGGCGGAGGTCTCTGTGTGGGTGTGAAGCGATGCGCCCACCTGGCAGCCATGGACGTCAATGGCTTCTCCGACCCCTATGTCAAAATGTAAGAACGTCACTGACAGCAGGTTTACTAACAAGCTCAATCTGAGGAAACGAGGTGGGACGTCCCAGTCCCAGTCCCGGTCCCAGTCCCAGACTGGGAACACTCTAGGACAGGAGAAGATGAGCTGAGCAGGTTAAGGAGTCTGACTGAGCAGCAGCGATAATGGATGACGGTTTGATGATGATGGATGACTGTTGGATGATGGATGACGGTTGGATGATGATGGATGATGGATGGAGGACGGTTGGATGATGATGGATGATGGATGGATGACGGTTGGATGATGATGGATGGAGGACGGTTGGATGATGATGGATGACGGTTGGATGATGGATGGATGACGGTTGGATGATGATGGATGACGGTTGGATGATGATGGATGATGGATGGATGACGGTTGGATGATGATGGATGACGATTGGATGATGATGGATGACGGTTGGATGATGATGGAGGACGGTTGGATGATGATGGATGATGGATGGATGACGGTTGGATGATGATGGAGGACGGTTGGATGATGATGGAGGACGGTTGGATGATGATGGATGACGGTTGGATGATGATGGATGATGGTTGGATGATGGTGGATGATGGATGGATGACGATTGGATGATGATGGATGATGGATGGATGACGGTTGGATGATGATGGATGACGGTTGGATGATGATGGAGGACGGTTGGATGATGATGGATGACGGTTGGATGATGATGGAGGACGGTTGGATGATGATGGATGACGGTTGGATGATGATGGATGATGGTTGGATGATGGTGGATGATGGATGGATGACGATTGGATGATGGTGGATGATGGATGGATGACGATTGGATGATGATGGATGACGGTTGGATGATGATGGATGACGGTTGGATGATGATGGATGTTTGTCCTCTCCTCCAGATACCTGAAACCCGACATTCAGAAGAAATCAAAGCACAAAACTTCGGTGATGAAAAAGACTCTGAACCCCGAATTTAACGAGGTGAGATCTGGATTCATCTAAGACCTGAACCAGCTGGTCCCTGTAGTCTTTAGGTAGACTATTGTACTTCTACTACTACCATTATACTTTTACAAAGGTAATAATATTCAAATATGCTGACATTAGAATTCTTCATCCATCCATCCATTGTCTACCGCCTATCCTGTATTAAGGGTCACGGGGGGGCTGGAGCCGATCCCAGCTGTCATTGGGTGAAGGGAGGGTTCACCCAGTCTATCACAGGGCCGACATGTAGAGACAAACAACCATTCACGCTCACATTCACACCTACGGGACATTTAGAGTCACCAATGAACCTATCCCCATCCTGCATGTCTTTGGACTGTGGGAGGAAGCCGGAGAACCCGGAGAGAACCCACGCTTACACGGGGAGAACATGCAAACTCCACACAGAAGGAACCCGGGCCGACCCGGGGATCAAACCCACGACCCTCTCGCTGTGAGGCGACAGTGCTACCCACTACGCCACCATACAGCCCAGAATTCTTCAAATTTTTTATATTTTTTTTAATAAATTTCACTTTTATTTTTTGGATATTTGTCACTAGGTTTTCCCACATATTTCAGATATTATTATTATTATCAAATTAAATTATTATCAGATGTTTTCCCACACAATTGAATTGAAACAATATGTACTTATTTTATATTCAGGCGGACACTTGGAGCTCCACCTGAATATAATATGAATCTGAATATAAATATGAATATATAAATATGAATGTGGTCCGAGGACAATGTTCTCAGGGATCTGGTCTGGGTCTGGTCCCTGCAGGAGTTCTTCTACGAGATCTCGCTGTCAGAGCTCAGCAACAAGACTCTGGAGGTGACGGTCTGGGACTACGACCTGGGACGCTCCAACGACTTCATAGGTGAGACGCCAGCCAGCGCTGTGGCTCATCTGTCACACGTCTGGGTTGCTATGGCAACTGCACATAAAAGTGGCTGCTCATTCCTGATTCCAGAGATAACGTGACGCTTCATTGGTTTCTAGCTCAATGAACTCGGATGTAAAGAAGTAGTAAAATATCAGAAAATACAAGTTAGAAACATGATGATGATGATGATGTCACTCTGACATACTTCCTGTCGCCAGGTGGCGTCTGTCTGAGCTGCCACTCGCAGGGCGACGGCCTCCGCCACTGGATGGACTGCCTGAAGAACAAGGGCCAGAGGGTGGAGCGCTGGCACATCCTGACCAATGAGCTGCCCCGAACCCTCGGCCACGACTAGACCCCGCCACCAGGGGTCACAAGGTCTACGGGGACGCACGGGGAGGACCTGAGCAGCTTGGCGGTGTGCCTTCATTGTTCATCGGTGGATCTGCATCATTAGCGTCACAGGGTCAGACTGAGGAGGGGGCGGAGCTTCTACTCCGACTTACAGTGCATGTCCAGGTTTATTGTCTGTTCCTGATGGGAGGAAACGGTCTGATCCTTCAGAGCCGTGTTCACGCCGGATAAGCAGCTTTTATTTTTCTGGTGTTTATTGGCATAACCGGAGAGGAGGCGGGGCTTAACTCCACAAAGACACTAACCTGGTTCACGCCGTCTGGGCTCACGACATCATCCAGAGGTGGAGCTCGCGTCTCACTATGCATTGACTTTGTATCGCACCGCACAAAATAAGAGCTTTGGTTTGGCGTGAACGCGGCGTCTCTGCATGTTTCTGTTCTTCCCGCTCTGATGACGTCATCATCCGTCTACTTTCTGAGACTTGGCTGGTTTCTATTTCTCCTGAACGAGACACATTTCCACGGTGATGAAGATGAAGAAGATGATATCAATGCACGTGGTTCTTCCTTGGTGTTGCATGATGCAATATGTTCTATACTTCTTTATACGTCTGTTACTCTGCTGCCTGTTTATAACTGTTTATATATAAAAGAGTGTTGAGGCATGATGAAACGTCGGGAGGTGACTCCTGTCCCGACTCTTCTCTCTGACTCTTCTCTCTGACTCTTCTCTATGACTCGTGTCCCGACTCTTCTCTCCGCCTCGTGTCCTGACTCTTCTCTCTGACTCGTGTCCCGACTCTTCTCTCCGACTCGTGTCCCAACTCTTCTCTCCGACTCGTGTCCCAACTCTTCTCTCCGACTCTTCTTTCCGACTCGTGTCCCAACTCTTCTCTCCGACTCTTCTCTCCGACTCGTGCCCCAACTCTTCTCTCCGACTCTTCTCTCCGACTCGTGTTCCAACTCTTCTCTCCGACTCTTCTCTCCGACTCGTGTCCCAACTCTTCTCTCCGACTCTTCTCTCCGACTCGTGTCCCAACTCTTCTCTCCGACTCATGTCCCGACTCTTCTCTCCGACTCTTGTCCCGGCTCTTCTCTCCGACTCGTGTCCGGACTCTTCTCTCTGACGCTTCTCTCCAACTCATGTCCCGACTCTTCTCTCCGACTCTTGTCCCGGCTCTTCTCTCCGACTCGTGTCCGGACTCTTCTCTCTGACTCTTCTCTCCGACTTGTGTCCCGACTCGTGTCCCGACTCTTCTCTCCGACTCGTGTCCCAACTCTTCTCTCCGACTCTTCTCTTCGACTCGTGTCCCGACTCTTCTCTCTGACTCGTGTCCCGACTCTTCTCTCTGACTCGTGTCCCGACTCTTCTCTCCGACTCGTGTCCCAACTCTTCTCTCCGACTCGTGTCCCAACTCTTCTCTCCGACTCTTCTCTCCGACTCGTGTCCCAACTCTTCTCTCCGACTCTTCTCTCCGACTCGTGTCCCAACTCTTCTCTCCGACTCTTCTCTCCGACTCATGTCCCGACTCTACTCTCCGACTCTTGTCCCGGCTCTTCTCTCCGACTCGTGTCCGGACTCTTCTCTCTGACTCTTCTCTCCGACTTGTGTCCCGACTCTTCTCTCCGACTCTTGTCCCGACTCGTGTCCGGACTCTTCTCTCTGACTTTTCCCCCGACTCTTCTCTCCGACTCGTGTCCTGACTCTTCTCTCCGACTCGTGTCCTGACTCTTCTCTCCGACTCGTGTCCCGACTCTTCTCTCCGACTTGTGTCCCGACTCTTCTCTCCGAATCTTGTCCCAACTCTTCTCTCCGACTCTTGTCCCGGCTCTTCTCTCTGACTCGTGTCCTGACTCATGTCCGGACTCTTCTCTCTGACTCTTCTCTCCGACTTGTGTCCCGACTTGTGTCCCGACTCTTGTCCCGCCTTGTGTCCGGACTCTTCTCTCTGACTTGTGTCCCGACTCGTGTCCCGACTCTTCTCTCCGACTCGTGTCTCCGACTGGTCTTCTTCTCTCAGACTGAATGAACGGATGTTTCTTACATTTCTATCAGGTGTTTTCTGTACGATGCAACAATAAACTGGGAATGCAAGTGTGGTGGTTCTCTGCTGCCCCCTGCAGCCACAACATGAGCCTGCAGCATCCAACACTCCGCAGTTTATTATTATTAGTCTCCATCAGGAGTTCAAGGTTATATCATAACGGATCAATAATAATGATCTGATCATATAATATCAAAGTAGAAACTGAATCAAACAACAGAATCAACATTTCAGAGACAAAACTGTTTTACTGAACTTTTATTTTCCCTAAAAAAAAAACAATGTTTCACATCAATAGAAAATACAGATGTTCACACATTCACACCGATGGTTCTCTTATTTCCCATCATGCTTCACACCTGCAGACGTATGAGGTCTCGCCCTCCGAACACTGATAGTAGAAAGTAAATAAAATAAATAATATATTAATCATCTAGTCGTAGTATTGCAGCTGTGAAGCAGGAAGTCATCCCGTGACATCAACAGTTGACATCATGACAACGTGAATATCAAAGTTTACTTCAGTTCACAGCGACAGAAGCTCACATTAGTCCAGAGACCACACCAGACTACGTGGAGAAACCAGAGACTGTCTGTGCTCCAAACAACAAGGAGTGTTGATGGAGCAGCTACAATGTTAGCGTAGCCTAGCACTCATCAACCAGACTCCATTCAGAAAACCAGCGTTAAAAGTAGTTATCTTGTGGTCTTGCAGACAGACCGAACAAATCATGACTTTACCCATCAAGCACCTCTGGATGATGTCATGATGATGTCATGAACCCAGACAGGACGGCGTCTGGGTTCCTGGTGGATCTGGGACTTCAACGTGTACAAAGCAGCAATAGTGGAGGTTTCAGCTGTGATGGAGGAGACCTGGTTGGGGTCTACGTGGAACCACCTTGGGGGACCATGATAAGAAGGTGAACCCTCTACAGACTGTAGTCTCATATGTGCTTAGAAGTCCAACTTCAGAGATAAATAAATAATAAATATGGAGAACACCGGGCGACCGCGTAGCTGCCTATAAACTGCTTCCTGTCCCGTTCACGGACCAATCAAAGTGCATCAAAGACTCAGCAGCAGGACGAAGACAGGAAGTGAATGTTCATCAGTTCGCATCATTGCTTTCTGCATCGCAAGCCAGCGGGCGACGACTTTGATCCCAAGATGAAGAATTATTGCATCGCAACGCATTCAAATAAAACCTTTCTATGTGAAAAGTAAAAAAAAAAAAGGTTTCCGGCCGCTGCGTAGATCTGTTTTCATGTTCCGCACTGAAGCTACTAATCTCTGATTTCATCTATTTCATCTTCTTTATGTCCTTCAAGCCCCGCCTACTTTATTCAATGGTCCAATCAGATGCTCTCATTCTCCCGATTTCTGGCAGAGGAAACCTCAGTGTATATGGAGACGCTCAGTGGCGACAGCTGAGCTGGCAGCTAGCAGCTAACAGGGCTAACAGTGTTTACCTGAGGGTGGTGCTATGTTTCTATGACAACGGCTTCGGTTGGGTAGAATCGGCTGTGTGTGTTTGTGTGCGTATGAATAAATACAATCGATCAATATGAGAGTTTTCTATCGCCCCTGGCTTGCGACGCTCACATCCTCTAATTAGAACGAGCTTAATGCTGAGTCATTCCTGGACTTCCTGCCGACCTTTCCCGCTCCCTCTCTCCCAGACCGATCAGGCGTTAGCCACAGAGCACATGTCCCTCTTCAGGTGTATCTGCAGGCCGCCGGCGCTGGCGAAGCTGCGGGAGCACTGGGCGCAGCGGTAGGGTTTCTCCCCCAGGTGCGTGCGCTTGTGCTTCTTCATGGTGTCGCCGTCGCTGAAGGTGCGGCAGCAGTACGGGCAGCTGTACGGCCGCTCGCCCGTGTGGATTCGCAGGTGGCGCCGCAGGTTCCCCCGCTGGCTGAAGCTCTTGGAGCAGAAGGTGCAGCGGTGCGGCCGCTCGCCCGTATGCGTGCGCAGGTGGCGCCGCAGGTCCGCCGACTGCGCGAAGGACTTGCAGCACCAGTCGCAGGCGTAGGTCTTCCTCTTCTGCTCCAGGTGGAGGCGGAGGCTGCTGGCCTGGCCGAACGCCTCGCCGCAGCGGGGGCAGCGGTGCACCAGCTCGGGGATGTAACCGGCGGCGTCTGTGGCTGTGGCGGTGCCGGCGACCTTCTCCTGACAGGAGTTCTTGTTTCGGTTCTGTCTGTCCGCACACACCACCACCGTCCTGGTCCGGACGCCTGCCAGGTCCTGGGCGACGTCTGTGTGACCTTCAGGTTCACTCACTTTGTACTCCTCAGGTTCACTTTTGATGAGGTCGGGCGCGGGCCCCGGAACTCCTCCCTGAGCGCAGGAACCTCGATGTGGATTTTCGGCACCGATGCAGAGGGAGGAGTCAGGGAGGAATGAGGAGGAGGAGGAAGAGGCGAAGCTTTCCCAAACGCCTCCCTCTGAGGTTCCGGCTTCAGCAAGGGATCGCAGGGCTCAGCAGGCTTCCTGTCCTCGGGCCCCGGGGACGCCTCACTCTGGACCGTCCTCAGCTGCACGGAAACCGCCGGCTCGCCAGCTGGCGGCCGCTGGTTCACGGTGGAGTTGGACTCCTCTGAGCAGGGCCTCGGTTCTGGATCACAGGGCTGCTGCTCAGGAGACCCAAAACCAAGACTGGACCTGGTCGATCCTGGAACAACAGCCAATGCAGACGTATTAAAACATTCCACTGACACGCTAATAAACAGAATTTAGTTTCATTTTGGGGACATTGGAATTATTGGTAAAATAACATTTTTTATATTTAGATTTAAAAAAGGCAAATGTTTGTGTCCATTCATACAGTAATGCATGAATTATGACGTGAAGTGTGTGGATGAAAGAAAGTTTTGTTTAAGCTAATCTCAGCGTGGATAGAACGCCACGCCAGACTCCATGCAATATACTGGCAATTTAATGTACTCTTGCTGTACGTTCCACGTAAACCACGCGAACACACGTCATTTAAAATAATTATGTGACAACACATGTAAAATGTTAATTTGGCTTGTTGCTAAATAGGTCAAGCGGCAGTGCTTCTCACTTTCAACGGTTTAGTCTATTTGAAAGGAGCTCAGCTGATGCTCGGGGTGACCGGAGGAAACAACGTCTCGCTAACAAAAGTCACATTTGTCACAACATTTCGACCGATTGGGTTCATGTGACGTGTGCCGAATTTAAGAGCGGATGCTTTAGTTACAAGTGCGACCTCGAAGTCCGTATTTTGTCCAGTAAATGACGTAAATTCGCTGCGTGAGTATCAAACTACGCGTTTGTCAGCGCGGTTCGGTATCGGAACGCCGTTGTCCCCTCGGCGCTATAGCGGACTAGCTCGGCCCTTACTCAGCCACTCCGTCTCGGCCTCCAGGAGCAGGATGTCCCGCAGCTGCCTCCTGAGGCTCTCGTTCTCCCGCTTGGTCCTGGCGGTCTCCTCCCGGTACTCGGTCACCGTGTCCTCCACCACGTCCAGGATCTCCTTCACCACCACCGTCAGCCGCTCCGTCACGTAGGCGTTCAGTAGCTGGAGTTTGGTCATCTTGGAAAACCATAAACAGCTGCATCCACACCGGAAACCGAGGAGGAGGACAACAACACAAACGAAACAGGAAACAGCTCATGCCGTTGTCCATCGACACGCCGTGTTCCTTCAGAATAAAAGCACGTCCATACAATCACAGGAACGGGAGAAGAAGGGACGTTCCCGCTCAAATCAGCCTAGCCGGGACGGTCAGAGCGGCGGCCATTTTTATGTGTATTGCCATAGCAATCATGCAGTGGGGCCACTTATGTATAAAGTAAACCTAATTGTGGCCGTGGACGTAGTCATGGTGACGTCACCACCATGGCAAGATGGCGTCGCGGTAACGTCACTCCGTTTTCTTTAACAGCTAACTGAAATTCAGAGCTTCCAAATATCACCCGACTATTAGACAACTCGAGGATAATTTAAGTTGAGTATTTTTTATCATAGTTCAACGTTTTTATTGACTATTTCGGATTTGAATCCCGGCTAAATGTAGCTGCTAACACGCTGCTAACACTTCCGCTAACCTAACGGCTAACCTAACGGCTGTTTTCTGTCGGTAGTCTTCAGTTGACCCACATACTCTTAATACTGGACAACAAGGGGGATGTTTGCTGCACTTTGTACTTGTGCGCCAAGAAGGCTTTGCAGGAGCGAGCAAGAGTGCTCAGACCCGGACCCGGTCTCGGACCCACGCTGGACCCGGACCCCGCCCTGACCCCGACCCCAAACCACTGGACTCAACTAGCAAACTTCACTGGACAAGATGGTTGAATGGAGCTCTACTGACTTACACATCAAATTCATCCGAATAAATCAGCTCATCATGTAAAATATAATGATGTATAATTAACAAAACAAGTCAAGTTTATTTGTTGTATATTTTTATTTTATTTCGTAAGACAGGCGTAGACAGGCGTGGACAGGCGTGTGTTTAAAAAAAATGGGTAAAGATCAAACGTGACAAAACATAACATAAGAAGGAATAATTATACCAACAATAATAATTATTATTAATATGAATAATATTACTATTATTATTATTAAAAGGGGAATAATAATAATAATGGTGTGTTAACCACACAATTAAATCTTAACTAAAAGCTTGTGAAAATGATGATTTTGAATTGTTCTTTTATAAATAATACAGACATGGTGGAGAGGACTAGAGAGGACCAGAGAAATCCAGGGAGGACCAGAGAAGTCCAGAGAAATCCAGGGAGGACCAGAGAAGTCCAGAGAAATCCAGGGAAGATCAGGACCAGCGAGGACCAGAGAAGTCCAGAGAGACTGAGGAGACAAGTAGCCTACCTGTAGTTTTGATGCAGTTTCTCCCGCTGACCACCGGATGGCAGTGAAGTTAACAGTCGGTAGGAAACATTTAAAAATAAAACAACTAAACAAGACATATTATTCTGTGCAACGCTGAGTTAATAATAATGAGTGGTCATAATGTGAACAATGTTGGTGTTTATTCTCTGTTTCAGATGATAGAATTGTTGAGGTATTGATCCGTGGATATGGATCGTGGTTCTGCGTTCCTCCTGCTGGACGGTGACTGCTGCTTTGTTGGGATTGTGCTCCGTCAGCAGAATCTCTGCAGGATGGGGACACCAACGAGGTGCAGCAAGTACACCACAGTTAACCAGGACCATACAGGAAATGTGCTCGCGTTCCTTCAAAATGAAAGTATTTTTAAGATCACCACAAAATACACAGCCTATTTATAATAATACAAACTGATATATATTTTTCTAAATGCCTTAAACGGTCACATCATTAAATATATTTTTGAAATCTTGCAGATTTGTGGACCCCTGCAAGCCTTTATTTTGAAAGTCTTTGACAGGCACTGCTTTTAGCTCCAGTGAGCTTCACACTGGTGGAAGATGGAGATGAAAGAAGCTACTATAGCACACACACACACACACACACACACACACACACACACACACACACACACACACCCCTCCCTTCCCTTCTCTTGCAGTGGAGCAGAGAGCTGCTGCAGCAACGTCCCACCACTCTGCATCACCACAGAGCAGCCGATCAATAATCAATAACCCTAAAGAGATAATCCACCATTTTTCATACGGACCTCCAGCAGCTCGTCTCACCAAAAAGACTCTGTGGTTTTTTTTTTCCAGCCGCTGCTTCGTGTCGGTGGATCTGTGCCTCCTGTATCTGCTGCAGCAGAGACACCATGAACACCAGCCTGCAGCTGCCTGTAGACTAGGACCAGGTGAGAACCAGGACCAGGTGAGGACCAGGACCAAGTGAGAACCAGGACCAAGTGAGAACCAGGACCAAGTGAGAACCAGGACCAAGTGAGACCAGGACTAGGTGAGACTTGAAACGTGCTGCGGCGGCTGCATCTTGGTGGGTGTGTCACCGCCTGCAGTTTGATGGCACAAACCTGTAATTGTGTGTAAAAGACGGCGTGTTGCTTTAATTGACTCTGCTTTCTGGGTTCGAGCGGCCAGGGGGTTCGAGCGGCCGGGGGTTCGAGCGACCGGGGGTTCGAGCCCGCGTGTCGTGTTTGGCGGTGTGATTCCGAGGAGGAACGCTGCTCTCCGATTGTCGCCGCATTCAGAAATCTCACATGAAATAAACCAGAGCCGCGTCACCAGAACACGTGTTCTCATTTCATTTAGGATTTATTGTCTTTTATTCAGATCAATAAAGTAGTTGAGGCTGCGACCAAGACGTTTATTGGTTGTAGTACATTAACTCAAGTACATGTCTGAGGTACTTTGCTTCAGTACTTTCCTTTTGTGCTATTTGCTTCTTCTACAGATTCAGTTCATTTACACATCTTTACACACCAAACATATAAAAAGCTTATACAATATCATCTTTTATAAATGTATCTGTATTTAATGTTTGTTTCATTTATCTGTTATAAATGTATTTATTGATGTACAGCATCTCATTTGTACACCAATCAATAAGTCAATGGATCAATCAGTGGATTGACAGAAAATTAGTGTGAAACTATTGTGATGGTTGAAGTTTTTTTTATTTTTTTTTTAATGTATTTTCTTTATCTGGTGGTTTCAGATGTAGTAATGTTTTTACATTAATATATATTTGTAGAGTGTGGTATTAGTTCTTTTACTTGTAATATAGTGCAGAAGTTAAAATATACAAAAAATATGAAATAAATGATGAAATAAAATGTTGGATTTATAATCTTGAAACAAGTTGAACTGCAGAATATTTATTTATTTATTAAATCAAATGGCAGAAGAAATGAAAAGAGCTGCAACACAAAAATGTAAAGTTCATGACAAAACTGATTAGTTGTGTTCAAAATAGAAAATTGCTTTTATTGGTTTACAGAAACATAAGGTGCCAATTAATTAATGGCGGTCTTTCAATAAATCTGTAGATTTTATTAGATTAATATCATGTTCATATAATCAAAATATGATTTTAATATATGATTCTATTAATATAATAATTATAATATAAAAAACATTATTTTGCCAAAGTTGTTTCTTCTAGAATAAACATCAGATGATGTTGTGGACGACACTGTTAATTTGTTCGTAAGCCCCGCCCACTTAGTCATCGTTAATTTGAAGAACGTTTACTGCAGACGGCAGCTGAAACTTTACATCACTGCAGTAGTCGGGTCCTTTACTGCAGTAAAAGTACAACACTGGTCAGAAGCTAATGTAAAATTTCTCCTGAATAAAGTATTATCAGCTTAATGTACTTACTCTAAAGAGTATTGATTGTAGAATTAAGTGGAAAATAAATACTCTGAATTACAGTACTTGAGTACTTCCACCAAACTGAAGTAAATCCAGACATACTCGTTCTTTGCTTGAGTACTTCTCTTTCTACATCTCAGCTGTAAATGTAATTTTACTACGTATGACTGCAGTTTTAGTTACTTTACACACAAGGGGTTTAAAAACTACTGAACATATAAAATACTTACTCGGGATGTGAATCACATGTTTTTTTTTTCTTCCCGGTGTGGAAGCGTTACGGTAGATCTGATCCTAGATCTGCGCTTTGACCTCACGACAATCAGCTGTTGGCTGATCAGCTGATCTCTTTATCTCAGGATCATTTCTTGGTGTCGATCAATGATAAAAGATCTGCAGAGAGGAAGCTGCTGCTGCATCGCCTCCTTGCTGCTGCAGCGCTGCACGAACAAATATATGTACATGTATAAAATTGAATTTAAAGGAAAAAGGATTAATATAAACTGTTAATTCCTATTAAAACATCCATTTTTCTTTTTTGGTAAATTATTATTTATTTTAAATGTCAGATTGTGTTTTGTGTGTAAGAAGTTTAGTTTTTAAAGATTTCATTATTTATTTAACCAGGTTTGTCCCGTTGAGATTAAAAACCTCTTTTTGAAGGGATTCCTGGCCAAAACAGTCAGCAGCAAACGTAGAGAGATGAAGTCGTGGAACGTTAACAATAAGGACCTTTTAATTTAATGGTTGCCGACGGCTACCGATGACGAGCGTTAGCTACCGATGACCCCCGGGAGATCCGAACTGCATGAAGCCTCATATTTATGGTCGTCCATATTGTGAAGTATGCCAGCCAATCAGTGAAGAGCCCTCTGACCCTCTTCCAGAGCGCCCGGCCGTCAGCTCTTCTTCAACTCTTCGTCTTCCCGTCTCATGGCCACCAGTCCCAGCAACGCCCAGCCAACCAGTAGCAGCATGGAGGAGTCCCAGCAGCCAATCAGCACGCAGCAGGAAGGAGAGGCCGACCTAGCCGCCGTGACCGCTCAACCAACCAGCGCAGAGGAAGTGGCCCCGCCCCCGACAACAGAGGCTCCTGATGCCAATCAATCGGAGGAGATGGATCACCTGACAGTGATCAGTGACACCATGGAGACCAGTAAACACTTCTTCTTCTTCTTCTTCCACCACTGAATACAAACAACGTATCTTAAGAACCCCGTTGAGTTTCTTGCTGACTTCCTGTTGACTCCTCCTGTTGACTCCTTCCCCTCCAGGTAACGGCGTTGCCCCCGTGATCGTGGACTCCGCCCCTACAGTGGCCTCCGTGTCAGTGTCGCCCATGCTCCATGCTAAGCCCGGTGGCCACGGTAACGGCCGACCCGGTCTGAGCAGCCGGTCCGGCTCTGTGGCGGAGGGCTCCCCGAGGCCCTCACTCTCCCGCCGACCCAGCGCCCTTCCAGAGGCCTCCGGGGACGGGTCCAAGCCGCGGGACTACCTGATCCTCGCCATCCTGTCCTGCTTCTGCCCGCTGTGGCCCATCAACATTGTGGCGCTCACCTTCTCTGTGATGGTACGACCTCGCAGAGCCGCTGTGAAACCGGTTTACGCAGAGTTGTGGTTCTGATCTTCCTCTCCGTTCTCCCCGTTCAGTCTCGTAACAGTCTGCAGCAGGGCAACGTGGACGGAGCTCGCCGCCTGGGCCGCAACGCCATGGTCCTGTCCGTTGTCTCCATCCTGGGAGGGATCGCCATCATCGCCGCCGGCATCGCCCTCAACTGGGGACGTGAGTAACGTCTGGATTCTCCCATTAAACGTCTCCATGGAGACCGTAGCATCAGAGCAGAAAGGGCATTGAGCTGCCTGCAACAACCAGCATGTTCTGTTCTCCTCTGAGTTTCTCTTCATAAGCTGTTATAACAAAGGTAAACAAACATCTGTGACTTTCTGTCTGCAGTGATTTTAAAATCCTGATCCCGACCGACTCGCCGGCTTCCCCTCCTGAAGGAAACCCAGACCTCCTCCCGTCCTTTGCTGTTGTTTCTCGCTGCACGACAAGCATGGTCCGCCTGCCGCTCTACCTCCGACGCCATACCACACTTCTGGATATCACTTTTTCTGCCAGCGTTGCCATGGAAACACGTGTCTCCGGTGGGAACGGGATCGTTCTGACCTCTGAATGAGTCTCCATGCAAACTGGACTTTCTGATGCTAAACAAGTTGAGTTGGTGTTTTAGTCGGATGGACATCAAATCTTCTTCCTGTTGGTGGACGAACACGCACTTATGATGTCATCGGTCCACCGACGTTCAGGCTTTCTGTCATCAACTCTTCTCACGTACACAAAGTGATTTTAACTCTTCCATCCGTGTTCAGACTCAAACCAACGTCCGTCTTTAAAACACAAATATAAAGTTTAACTTTGGTGTCTTTTACCAAACGGGAGGAAAGTAATCCCCAACAGACTCACTATGACTTTGTCGGGGACTACTTCCAGTGGCGGATTAATCCATGTTTGGTGCAGTGAGGCTCATTGACGAGGTTTTACTTATTACTACAGTAATAACTTTATTTTTCAAATATTTTCCACCCATTTTAAATATGAATTACAATTATTAGTAGCAATTTATGATTTTTTTCGTTTTACATATTTTTCAAAATTTTTAAAAAACTTTTTATTTTTTCACTCATTAAAAGCATATTTTACCTGTGAAAAATATGATTATTATTAAAATATGTGTTGAAAAAATTGTGAAAAATGTCCCCCAAAGAATAGGGAAAAATATTGATACATTTGTGAAACATGTAGTGAAAAACATCCCAAAAACATTCAGAGGTTTGTATTAAAATAGGTGAAATATTGAAATGAAGCTGTTGTTGGTTTGCGTCTGAACGTCACCAGCGTTTCTCTTCATCTCACTGCATTGGTCACATGTTCCTTCCATATGATCCTTTCAGTCTAAAAGCCTGTCCAACGTTGACCCTGTGAACTTCCGGGGGCTGATGGGAAATGGTGTTTGTTGGAGGCTGCTTAAAAAAACACAACACAACATCAGGACGTTTTTCAGACACAACCTTCATCTCTCTCCGTTGACGAACGAACATATTTTATTCTGAAAGGAGGTACCATGTGGGGGGGGGGGGGGGGTGCACAAGAAGGGGTGTGGCTTCGCCTCTATTGCATTGTGGGACATCGAGAGCAACACACTTAATTTTCCAGTGGGGATATGTCCTCACAAGCTGTGTAGCAGAAGTTGGGACACAGTACCAGTAGTACCAGTAGTATTACTCGTACCAGTGGTAATACTAGTATTACTAGTACCAATATTATTAGTAGTACCATTAGTATAACTAGTACCAGTAGTATTACTAGAACTTACTAGTACCAGCAGTATTACTAGTACCAGTAGTATTACTAGAACTTACTAGTACCAGCACTATTACTTGTACCAGTAGTATTACTAGACCTTACTAGTACTAGTAGTATTTTTAGGACTTACTAGTACCAGTAGTATTATTAGTACCAGTAGTAATACTAGTACCAGTAGTATGACTAGTAACCAGTTGTATAACTAGTAGTTACTAGAACCAGTAATATTGTACCAGCAATGATAATAGTACCAGTAGTATGACTGGTACCAGTAGTATTACTAGTACTAGTGATACCAGTAATATTATAAGTACCAGTAGTAATACCAGTAATGCTAGTAGAAATACTAGTACCAGAAGTATAACTAGTACTTACTAGTACCAGTAGTATTACTAGAACGTACTAGTACCAGCACTATTATTAGTACCAGTAGTAATACTAGTACTAGTTGTACCAGTAGTACCAGTACCAGTTGTATAACTAGTAGTTACTAGTACCAGTAGTACCAGCTCACCACTGAAGAAGCACTTCCCTGTTTATTGCTGAGTCATGTCAACATGTTGACATTAAACTGCTGTTTAACAGCTTCACGTTCATCGATCCCCATCGTCGTGACGACGGCGACTCAGCCTTTTCTCAGCCTGGGTGTGACGCGGTGCGTTCACTGACCAGCGGTGAATGTGAGCCTGCTGACTGGAACCGGCTGAGCGGTCTCTTATTACCTGCATGTTTACAGTATTTATCCCAGAATGCTTTGAGGCAGACCGGAGCCTCGGTTAGCGGGCCGCGCTAACCGAGTAGCTCTTTGTAAAAACATAATAACTCTTCTCGTCGCCATGGAGACGTCTTTTTTTGTTTCGTTTGTTTGAGAGCATGTCACTGCTAAAACGTTTTGCACCAATCAGAGGTCAAGGTGCATAGGTGGGCGGGGCTTAAGTCCACCTCCACCTGCACTGTATGTAGCATGTTTACTAACCACATTATGCAAGCCAGCGTAGGAATGCTCGCTTCCCCCAGGTCTCGCTGTGGTGGTCCCGGTTCAGGTCTCGTCTTTGGGTCAGGTCTCGCTGCGGTGGTCCTGGGTCAGGTCTCAGTCCTGGTCCAGGTTCTGGTTTTGATCACCTGGTTTCACGTTGATGTTTCTAACTGACTGTTAACCTTTCCCTTGTTTTCCTCGCGGTGATTCTGACGTTAACAGGGTTTTAATAATCCCGATGTTTCTGTGAGTCTGTAAATAATGCGACGGCTGTGGTCCAAGGACAGGAAGTAGATGTCTGAAGGCCTTCACATGCCGACGGGGGGGATTCAGATCAGACCGCCGTAGACGGCTGCAACACTTTTTAATAAAAGGATTGAATGGATTCTCTCTTCTGCTTGCCGCCGCCAATAAAGCTCGATCCTGATTGGTTGACGCTCAAAAACCACGACGTCACCTTTTGGCTGCGTGGCGTTCCTGTGTTCAGCCTGCGAAGGCCTGAAGAATCGTTTTCAGATGAATATTCCTGTAAATATTAAATGTAACGAAGGAAACGCCCCCAAAAAAGCACAAAATAACACGTACGTAGGATTTAACAACTTTAACATCTGATGTTTGTTACCATGGTGACGCCTGTCAGCCTCCATACACGGGAACGACCTGACCTGATATTTATACAGCCGTCCCAGTGCAGGACCAGGACCAGTATGAGTCCCTTACTGAATTCTGGTCCTGCTGGTGACAAGCTTCATGTTAAAAAAATATATATATATGTTGGTCTTCTGCAGAATGTTTTTCTGAACTTCCTGTCTGGATTCTTTTGTTTCCTGTTTCCTCATTTTCATTTATTTTTCTATTAACTCCTCCTGATGACCGGCTCTTTGTATTTTTATATTTATTATATTTCCATCACCTTTTTGTATCCCCATGACAACAAAGCTGCTGTGTGTTGACGCTCGGTGTCAGCTGCTTCCTGCTCGCTCTTTTTGAAACGCTGCGGCGTGTTAGCATGATAGTCGTCAGTCGTGATTCGCTCACACCGGACCGCCGCCGCCACCGCCGTGCATGAATGTTGAGATTTATAATATAGTGTGAGTTGATTATGGACTATTGGTCATGTTTGAAGGGAATAAATCCCAGTTCAAAAACCATCTCCTCCCAGTCTGCGGCCTCATCAATCGCCATGACGACGGTAATGATGGAAGTAATATGAGATTTTTATTACATCCTAAATCCTTCCTCATATATATGTGTATAGGCCTAAATATGAATGTTGATGTTGTTTTTAATCCTAAAGTCTGTTCTGCTCAAATTGAGCGGCCCATGAGAGTCAGCTGATCAGGCATGTTAATCAGGCATCCTCCCTCGATTTCAGAAAAGTGAAGCTGAGGCAGAATTGCCTTAAAGCTGCGTTCTCTCTGCTGGCCACCAGGGGGCGACTCCTCTCTGGTTGTATAGAAGTCTATGAGAAAATGGTCCTACTTCTCTCTGCTGGACACCAGGGGGCGACTCCTCTCTGGTTGTATAGAAGTCTATGAGAAAATGGTCCTACTTCTCTCTGCTGGCCACCAGGGGGCGACTCCTCTCTGGTTGTATAGAAGTCTATGAGAAAATGGTCCTACTTCTCTCTGCTGGCCACCAGGGGGCGACTCCTCTCTGGTTGTATAGAAGTCTATGAGAAAATGGTCCTACTTCTCTCTGCTGGCCACCAGGGGGCGACTCCTCTCTGGTTGTATAGAAGTCTATGAGAAAATGGTCCTACTTCTCTCTTGATGTATTATCTCAGTAAACATTGTAAACATGAGTTTATGGTCTCAATCTCTAGTTTCAAGTCTTCTTCAATCCAGCATGATGTTCATTTAGTACATTATGGTCTATTTAGAGTCCACCAGACCAGAAAGCAGGGGATGCTTTAGGGGGCAGGGCTTACCTGCTGATTGACAGGTCTCTACCACGCTACCAATGCTAGTTAGCTACTAAGATTACTCTTAGCTGTAAAGTTGACCTTGAATCAAGAAGCTAACTTTGTTAGCAGCTTCACACCAGAATCCACATGGATTCAGATCCACCCGTCGTTCCTCCGCAGTCCAAATATGGTCACTTCCTTCCACTGGTTGCAAAATGTCCAAGATGACGATGGCCAAAATGCTGAAGTGGATGCTTCAGAACCCTGACAGGTGACGTTGTCATGACGACGTCCACTTTGGCTGTTGAACCGACTTCCTGTCAAAGTTCACTTGTGCCATTTAAGTCGATATTAGGTACATATAAATGCCATTTCATTCTTGAAATATAGAATACATACAAACAAACATTTATTTATTCATGTCTTTATTTAATATTGAAAGAAAGGCAATAACTAGATTTATTATTATTACAAACATGAAACGTGATTTGCAGCAGGAATCTTCGTTAAAAGCTCTCGGCCAGCAGGAAATGCTTTTATTTTCTTCAATGTTTTTGTTCCCAAGGTTTTCTTTGCTTTTAACGTGACAAACCAAAACACAGAAGGAAAGGAGAGAGAGAGACGCAACGACGGTTCTTCACCCTGTTTCCAGGACAAGAGGTTGTCACGGCAACCATCGGCAAGGGAGCAAGAGGCAGCAAGGATGCTGGGATTGCAAAGAGAGGTCTGATTCCTCACTGTTCATAAAAGACTGTGTGTGTGTGTGTGTGCGCTTTATTTGAATTTTAGATTCTTATGAATTATTGAGAGATTTCACCGCTGAGGAGATCAGAGCTGGAGGAGGAGGGGGGAGGAGGGGTGGAGAAGCTGCAGGATGAGTAGATAGATACTGATAGAGAAGAAGCAGAATGAAAGTGTGTGGGTGGAGGAGGAGGAGGAGGGAGGGAGGTGTATCTACAGGAAAAGTCGTCAGACACAGGGCAAAAAGAAGAATAAAACGAGATTTATATAGATGCAGGTGTGGGGAGTGTTGTGTCATAATGCAGCTAAGTAGGAGCATATATATATATATATATATATATATATATATATATATGCTCCTATGCTCCTCCTATTCCTCACCCTCTTCTCCTCTGCTATATTCATCTAATCATCAGAAGTAAACATCTCATCAACTACTAATCAATGTCTCACCTTGGACACAAGCTGATGGAGTCACATTGCTCAGGCAGGAGAACCAGCAGATGCTATACCCCGTCACAAGTCCTCCAGGATTCCTGAAAGGTTGGTGCCGAAGCTCAAGGAGGACATGGACCTGATGATGCAATTGGGCATCATTGAAATGTCAACCAGTGAGTGGTGCAGCATTGTGTTGGTCCCAAAGAAGGACGGGTCACTGAGGTTCTGCATCGACTTCAGAAGTTCAGATACCTGACCACGGTGTTGAGGTTCGAGTCTTATGCCCCGCATTGACGAACTGCTGGAACGAGTGGAGAATGCAGCCTTCATTTCTACCTTGGACTTGAGCGAAGGGTACTGGCAGCTGGCCCTGGCACCAGAGACAAAGGAGTTAACAGCATTTTCAACACCCTACGGCAGGTTCCAATTCAAGGTGAGGCCATTCGGTCTCCAGGGGGGACCAGCAACGTTCCAAAGGCTCAAGGATCAGGTCTTGATAGGGGTGCCACAGTTTGCAGCTGCCTACCTGGACGATGTTGTCATCTTCAGCCAGACCTGGAAGGAGCATGTGGCTCACCTCCGGCGCATCCTCCAATCGGGGCAAATGTGTTTATGCAAGCCAACAGGTGGAGTACCTGGGCCATGTGGTGGGGCTGGGGGTGGTCAAGCCTCGAGTATGGAAGGTGGATGCTATCCACTCATTTCCTTGGACTGGTTGGATGGTATAGGAACTTTATTCCAAACTTTGCTGACAGGGCAGCCATACTTCGGGACCTCACGAAGACCTCCTCCCATAACAGAGTGGAATGGACGGATGACTGTGACCGAGCGTTTGAAGAACTTAAGAGGGCCATCACGGGTGGGTCTGTTCTCCACAACCCAGACTTCTCACAGCCTTTCATGCTTCAGACAGATGCTTCTGGAGTTGGCCTCAGGGCAGTGCTCCTTCAGGACAGGACCTGTCCTGTTTCTGAGCCCCAAGCTCCTGGATCGGGAGAACAGGTATTCGACCTTAGGGAAGGAGTGTTTAGGCTTGAAGTGGGGTGTGGAGTCGCTGAGATATTACTTGCTGAGTCTTCACTTCATCTTCGAGACAGATCATCGGACCCAAACACCCGTCTCACAGCATGGTACCTGTCCCTCCTATGAGTTCCCAGTCCAGTACCGAGCGGGGAAAGACAACCTGGCAGACTGTCTCTCCACATGTGAGTTGAGGTACTGTACTCCTGGGAGAGGGTGTCACGCCGGTGAGGTAATGTCTTGTCTTGGGTTTCTGTCTTGTCATTTCCTGTCTTATTTTGAAAATAACTCCCTTCTCGTTTCAGGTCACTTGCCCTTCCTCATGTGTTCCCTGGTCTTATGTCATCCCTGGTCCCTGATTGTTGTCACCTGTTGCTCGTTATCCCTCTGTGTATTTAAGTCTGCGTTTCCCCTTGTCTTGTGCCAGTTCGTGCTTGTCTCTCGTCACGATCCACGCCACGTCACGTCACGTCACGCCTTGTCAAGTTTGTGTTTTTGCCGTCTTGGTTCTTTTGTTTATAGTATATTCCAGGAGCCTGTTTTTCCTCCCGTTGGAGCGGTTTTTGTTTTTTTTCGTTTTTATGTTAAGAAATAAAGCCTTTTTTACTGCTACTACCCTGCATCTGAGTCCTCCCTCCATGCCCAAGGTCTGACAGAACGAACTGGCCAGTAAGGATTCAGCAGGGCAGCAGCAGAAGCCAGCATGGACCCAGCCATCTTCCAGATGGAGTTTACTGAGGTTATAGACAGCCTCCAGTACCTCCAAATCTGCTTCGACTGTGCAGAAACCAAGGGGGAGAGGAAGACTTTCCGGAAGGAGGCGGGGGAACTGGTTTCCTCCAGGCCGTGGCTCAGGGGTTCTCTGCCTGACTGGGTTATACACCTGGTTTCCGCCCCTGAACCCCGGCCATCCTCGGCTCCAGCCATGCATCCAGTCCAGGCCTCAACCACAGCCAAGCATCCAGTCCAGGCCTCGGCCACAGCCAAGCATCCAGTCCAGGCCACAGCCAAGCATCCAGTCCAGGCCACAGCCAAGCATCCAGTCCAGGCCTCAGCCACAGCCAAGCATCCAGTCCAGGCCTCAGCCACAGCAAAGCATCCAGTCCAGGCCTCAGCCACAGCAAAGCATCCAGTCCACGCCACAGCCAAGCATCCAGTCCAGGCCTCAGTCACAGCAATGCATCCAGTCCAGGCCTCAGTCACAGCAAAGCATCCAGTCCAGGCCTCAGTCACAGCAAAGCATCCAGTCCAGGCCTCAGTAACAGCAAAGCATCCAGTCCAGGCCTCAGTCACAGCCAAGCATCCAGTCCAGGCCTCGGCCACAGCCAAGCATCCAGTCCAGGCCTCGGCCACAGCCAAGCTTCCAGCCCAGGCCTCGGCCACAGCCAAGCTTCCAGCCCAGGCCTCGGCCACAGCCAAGCTTCCAGCCCAGGCCTCGGCCACAGCCAAGCTTCCAGCCCAGGCCTCGGCCACAGCCAAGCTTCCAGCCCAGGCCTCGGCCACAGCCAAGCTTCCAGCCCAGGCCACAGCCACAGCCAAGCTTCCAGTCCAGGCCACAGCCACAGCCAAGCTTCCAGCCCAGGCCTCAGCCACAGCCAAGCTTCCAGCCCAGGCCTCAGCCACAGCCAAGCTTCCAGCCCAGGCCTCAGCCACAGCCAAGCTTCCAGCCCAGGCCTCAGCCACAGCCAAGCCTCCAGCCCAGGCCTCAGCCACAGCCAAGCTTCCAGCCCAGGCCTCAGCCACAGCCAAGCTTCCAGCCCAGGCCTCAGCCAAAGCCAAGCTTCCAGCCCAGGCCTCAGCCACAGCCAAGCATCCAGTCCAGGCCTCAGCCAAGCATCCAGTCCAGGCCTCAGCCAAGCATCCAGTCCAGGCCACAGCCACGCATCCAGTCCAGGCCACAGCCACGCCTCCAGTCCAGGCCACAGCCAAGCCTCCAGTCCAGGCCACAGCCAAGCCTCCAGTCCAGGCCACAGCCAAGCCTCCAGTCCAGGCCACAGCCAAGCCTCCAGTCCAGGCCACAGCCAAGCCTCCAGTCCAGGCCACAGCCAAGCCTCCAGTCCAGGCCACAGCCACAGCCAAGCCTCCAGTCCAGGCCACAGCCAAGCCTCCAGTCCAGGCCACAGCCAAGTATCCAGTCCAGGCCACAGCCAAGCCTCCAGTCCAGGCCACAGCCAAGCCTCCAGTCAAGGCCACAGCCAAGCCTCCAGTCCAGGCCACAGCCAAGCCTCCAGTCCAGGCCACAGCCAAGCCTCCAGTCCAGGCCACAGCCACAGCCAAGTATCCAGTCCAGGCCTCAGCCAAGCATCCAGTCCAGGCCACAGCCAAGCCTCCAGTCCAGGCCACAGCCAAGCCTCCAGTCCAGGCCACAGCCAAGCCTCCAGTCCAGGCCACAGCCAAGCCTCCAGTCCAGGCCACAGCCAAGCCTCCAGTCCAGGCCACAGCCAAGCCTCCAGTCCAGGCCTTAGCCACAGCCAAGCTACCAGCCGAGGCCTTAGCCACAGCCAAGCATCCAGCCCACGCCTCGGTCTCTGGCCTTCAGTCGGCGGGCCGGTCGACACCTGCCAGTGGCCTCCAGTCGGCGGTCCGGTCGACACCTGCCAGTGGCCTCCAGTCGGCGGTCCGGTCGACACCTGCCAGTGGCCTCAAGTCGGCGGTCCGGTCGACACTCTCCAGGGGTCTCAAGTCGGCGGTCCGGTCGACACTCTCCAGGGGTCTCAAGTCGGCGGTCCGGTCGACACTCTCCAGGGGTCTCAAGTCGGCGGTCCGGTCGACACTCTCCAGGGGTCTCAAGTCGGCGTTCCGGTCGGCACTCTCCAATGGTCCTCAGTCGGCGGCCCGGTCGACACCGGCCATTGGTCTTCAGTCAGCGGCCCGGGCGACACCAGTCCGGGTGGAGGATCGTCTGGCACCAGCCCGGACAGAGGACCGTCCCACGCCTGCTCCACGCAGCCCTCGGGAGGTCCGCTCGTCACCCGTTCCTGTCCAGACGGGGGACCGTCCTACGCCTGCTCCGCGCAGCCTCCGGGAGGTCCGCTCGTCACTCGTTCCTGTCCAGACGGGGGGCCGACCTACGCCTGCTCCACGCAGCCTCCGGGAGGTCCGCTCGTCACCCGTTCCTGTCCAGACGGGGGGCCGTCCGACCCCTGCTCCGCGCAGCTTCCGGGAGGTCCGCTCGTCACCCGTTCCTGTCCAGACGGGGGGCCGTCCGACCCCTGCTCCGCGCAGCCTCCGGGAGGTCCGCTCGTCACCCGTTCCTGTCCAGACGGGGGACCGTCCGACGCCTGCTCCGCGCAGCCTCCGGGAGGTCCGCTCGTCACCCGTTCCTGTCCAGACGGGGGACCGTCCTACGCCTGCTCCGCGCAGCCTTCGGGAGGTCCGCTCGTCACCCGTTCCTGTCCAGACGGGGGGCCGTCCGACACCTGCTCCGCGCAGCCTCCGGGAGGTCCGCTCGTCACTCGTTCCTGTCCAGACGGGGGGCCGACCTACGCCTGCTCCGCGCAGCCTTCGGGAGGTCCGCTCGTCACCCGTTCCTGTCCAGACAGGGGACCGTCCGACGCCTGCTCCGCGCAGCCTCTGGGAGGTCCGCTCGTCACTCGTTCCTGTCCAGACGGGGGGCCGACCTACGCCTGCTCCACGCAGCCTCCGGGAGGTCCGCTCGTCACCCGTTCCTGTCCAGACGGGGGGCCGACCTACGCCTGCTCCACGCAGCCTCCGGGAGCGGCCCCGCCCGCTAGGTCGCCCTCATGCCCGGCCTCCTGAGCGGCCCCGCCCGCTAGGTCGCCCTCATGCCCGGCCTCCTGAGCGGCCCTGCCCGCTAGGTCGCCCTCATGCCCGGCCTCCTGAGCGGCCCCGCCCGCTAGGTCGCCCTCATGCCCGGCCTCCTGAGCGGCCCCGCCCGCTGGGTCGCCCTCATGCCCGGCCTCCTGAGCCCCTCCACCTGGCCCCCTCCACCCACCCTACGTATCATGGACCATGGGGACATCTGGGATCTGTCCCTTAAGGGGGGGTACTGTCACGCCGGTGAGGTAATGTCTTGTCTTGGGTTTCTGTCTTGTCATTTCCTGTCTTATTTTGAAAATAACTCCCTTCTCGTTTCAGGTCACTTGCCCTTCCTCATGTGTTCCCTGGTCTTATGTCATCCCTGGTCCCTGATTGTTGTCACCTGTTGCTCGTTATCCCTCTGTGTATTTAAGTCTGCGTTTCCCCTTGTCTTGTGCCAGTTCGTGCTTGTCTCTCGTCACGATCCACGCCACGTCACGTCACGTCACGCCTTGTCAAGTTTGTGTTTTTGCCGTCTTGGTTCTTTTGTTTATAGTATATTCCAGGAGCCTGTTTTTCCTCCCGTTGGAGCGGTTTTTGTTTTTTTCGTTTTTATGTTAAGAAATAAAGCCTTTTTTACTGCTACTACCCTGCATCTGAGTCCTCCCTCCATGCCCAAGGTCTGACAGAGGGGGGAAGGAAATGTGACGACGGGTGTGTAGGGATTAGGGGTTTTACTTGGCCGACAAGCCAAGCGGGCCACAATTGCATTAGTTGGGACAACATAATCTGTGAGGCGAACAGAATGTGGAATGTGTGTGTGAAGCATAAAATGTACCTGCCGCTTCTCTTCCTCCCAGGGTGTGTCCCGACAAAGGAGTCCCGAGGGGACACATCTGCACACATCTTTTATTAGTTCCGCTTGGTGAGCGGGATGAACCAAGAAGAGAGTAGGTAGAGGGGAGTTTGATTGGTGGGTTTAAAGGTTTATTTATTGTATGTTTAGGGGTGAAGGAAAGGTAATGGTGCATCCAATTAGGGAAAGGAGGTGCTGGGGGTATTTAAGCAGGTCATTTGGGGGAAGATGGTGTTGAGTGAGGATGTGTGTGAAACCTGTTGTGTTGAATGTAAAATCATCTGCTGAACATCATCTGACTGGGTCTCCTCATTCTGGGCGCCGCGACCACTCGGGCAACCTGACACTATGACTTACAAAATTCCATATACATAAATCTAAATGTACAATTCATAAACTATTTTTAAACTTTAAATTCTAAAAACAACAAAAGCTGTGAATCCATCCACTGATCTATCTACTTGCAGGAAACGAGGAGAGAGCCAACGGTGTCGAGGTCAAGTGGCAGCAGCCAAGGAGGGAAGGAGAGTCGAAGGAAGCGCAACGTGGTATCATTTCAGCCATTTCACAAAAGTGCAGGACAGAAACGAGGGCAGTATTAAAACTGAGGAAAATAACAAACGGGACACGTTGAGACTGCTGATAGGCAACCGTTGACAGGCATCCGGGAACAAGCGAAGCTATGAAGCAGATAATTATGTCCACATACTCATTCCCGGCACGGCAGGAAGGACTCTGAGCCAGAGAATGAGTCTGAACTTCCAGAGAAGTGAAGTACTATATGTTGAAATGTTTCCAGTGAAGCGGGAGGCGGGACGTGACTTTGGAATTTGATTCTTGATCGCGTCTCAGGAATTTATAGACAGTTGCTCATTTCTTTTATGGCCATAGTTTTTTTTATTGTCATTATTAATCAGGGTTGGTACAGGTGCTTGAATTTTAGTGTGGTGTTTTCAAGGTTTGAAAAGTGCTTGGATTTAGAATAAAGGTCTTGAAATGTGTGTTCTATGTGATGACATCTGTGATAGAACAGAGAAAAGAAGATCTCCATATCTGAGGTACTGAAAACAGCATTTCAAATATATATTTTCATATATCAACTGTAGTTCATCTTAAGAAGAGGGGGCGGATGTGTGTGTCACTGCCAGCTGGCCGACTCTTCTGGGAACTTAATCATTCACACAAAGTCAACACGAGCAAGTCAAGGAGGTCCTCTTTAGACCGCCTCGTTGTGGACGCAGCTCAGCTCGGCCTTCATGGTCTTCAACAGACCCCAAATCAGCTGAATTATGACTATGATCAGCTGATCCGATCTATTATATATAAAAGACAAATTCCACTGTTGATATAAATATGAAGCAATGTCAAACCCAAAATCAAGTCTTTATTCTGGCCCCTGATTGGCTGCTGGCTGTGACTGGTCGGCTGTCTGTGCTCTCACTCCCCAAACTGGCTGGGTAAGTGATGACATCACAAAGGGGGCGGTGGCTCCACAGATCAAATAAATAGAGATGAAATTACAAACTGAGTAACTGGATTTCTGACCTACAGGACCAGCAGACCTACAGGACCAGCAGACCTACAGGACCAGTAGACCAGCAGACCTACCAGTAGACCAGCATGTCCGGCACCCTTCCTGATCCCGGTGAGACCCCCTGCTGCTGTTTATATTCCTGTAGTTTCTATTGGGTTTGTGACTTCATGTTTATCCTCCACTATGTTACGACAGCTTTTACATGTTGGCTCAAAGATTCCTTCACAGATGAAATCATGAAATAGAGCGTTTCCATTTTAAATTCATGATTCACATCTTAATACTGAAATATTCATTACATGATTCCTGACACAAATTTTACATTTATTTTTATGTTGCTCAGCAAAACCAACACCTGACCCCTGACCCCTGACCCCCGACCCCCACCTGTTCCCTCTTTGTTTCCTGTGTGTTTCCTGTGGATGTTAGACTTTCACCGTTGATAGCGTTTGATGATGTTTAAATTGTCCAACAGCGTCCGAGCTGAGGATCGTCCTGGTGGGAAAGACGGGAGGCGGGAAGACCTCTGTCCTGAACGCCCTCATGGGGAGACCTGGACTAGAGAAGCCATCTGCTTCCTCACAGACCACAGAGTGCAGCGTGGAGACGATGACGCTCTATGGCCAAAACCTGGTGGTAGTGGATACTCCGGGTGTGATGAACACAGAGAAGACGACGGACGAGATAAAGAAGGACATCGTGGGAACCATGATGAACGCTGCTCCTGGTCCTCACGTCTTCCTGCTGGTCCTGAAATGTGGCCGTATCACAAACACGAAACCATATGAAGTCATTCAGACCATTTTTGGTGAAGAATCCAAACGTTTCACTCTGGCCGTGCTCACCTGTATGGACGTCAAGAATGATGACAAAGATGATGCTAATGACAAAGCGGTGAAGAAATCCCCTCTCTATGACTTCGTTGTCGGACACCATTTCTTACACCTGAAGGACGGCAGGCTCGGGGAGCAGGTGTCCGATCTCCTGAAGAAGATCAACAAGCTGTATGAAGAAAACGGCCGGCAGAATTACACCAACGACATGCTGAAGGAGGCACAGGAAGTCATCCAAAGGGAGAAAGAAAAAGGTGAAAAGGTTGATGTCATCAACTACCTGGTTGACCAGGTGTCTGGTTACCTAGGTGGAGTTATCGGTGACGAGGAGGCCAAGAAGCTGGTCAAGGAAGTCGACAAAATGCTTGACAAAGTCGTGGAATTATCACTGAAGTGAATCGTCCACAATCAGCTGAAGATTCAACAACATGACAAATGTTTTCTATCGTTTGTTCGTCACACAGAGAGATTCGTCTCCAACCGCTTCACCTTTTTGTTCTTTTCAATATCAGGAATCATCAAACGCTGAGAGACGTTCAGAGTGGAACACTTCTTTGGTACAATGATGTCGAGCTGTGAACTGCAACAGAGCCGTCTATTGGGGTCTATCAGGGTTTATTGGGGTCTATCAGGGTCTATCAGGGTCTATCAGGGTTTATTGGGGTCTATCAGGGTCTATCAGGGTCTTTCAGGGTCTATTGGGGTCTATCAGGGTCTATTGGGGTCTTTCAGGGTCTATTGGGGTCTATCAGGGTCTATCAGGGTCTATCAGGGTCTTTCAGGCTCTATTTGGGTCTATCAGGGTCTATTGGGGTCTTTCAGGGTCTATTGGGGTCTATCAGGGTCTATCAGGGTCTTTCAGGGTCTATTGGGGTCTAACAGGGTCTATCAGGGTCTATTGGGTTCTATCAGGCTCTATCAGGGTCTTTCAGGCTCTATTTGGGTCTATCAGGGTCTATTGGGGTCTTTCAGGGTCTATCTCGGTCTTTCAGGGTCTATTGGGGTCTAACAGGGTCTATCAGGGTCTATTTGGGTCTATCAGGGTCTATTGGGGTCTTTCAGGGTCTATCTTGGTCTTTCAGGGTCTATTGGGGTCTAACAGGGTCTATCAGGGTCTATTGGATTCTATCAGGATCTATTGGGGTCTATCAGGCTATATTGGGGTCTATTGGGGTCTATCAGGGTCTATTGGGGTCTATCAGGGTCTATATTGGGACAAGACAAATATTGGTGTGCGGGGCTTGAAATGATTTTAAATGCAACAAAATCACCAGCAAATAAAAAATGATGCAAACTAAACTGTGCAGTGTTTATTAATTTTACCGTACTATATTTAGAATGATTTCATGTGTATGTATACGTATATGATGGATGTGTATGATGAAGAGCCCAACGGTGCTCTGAGAGAGTTTAGGGAGTCCTCTACAGACCACCACCCTTCTGGACCCAGCAGTTGAGACGCTGCAGGATCCTGAAGATCATTATCGAATAAATCTCAAAAACTTCAATTTATAATTGTTTAATTATTATGGATCGCAAAAATTGATTTGATCAATTTATTGATTAATTAATCACTTTTCAAGCAGAACAGCCAAATATTGTTGAGTTTCAGCCTCTTACAGTGGAGCTGAAGTGAAAGATGCCCTTCTCATCCTTTTAGATCACTTCCCTGTCTTCTGGACTTATTTAACACCATCAACCAATCAAACCAGTGACCTCATGACGTCCAACATCAACCAATCACAGCTGGAGTAGGCCATTTTTCAACTATCAAATCAAATTCCTGCCAGCCTTATGTCCCGCCTCCTGTTTCACTGTCAAAATGATGTCGCCATACCTGAAAGTTACCATGGTAACACAAGTATCTCTGGGTTTCGATCTCTACTTACCGTTGAGGCAAGTCACTTCCCTGAGCGTTAACGCCCGAGTTATTTCCTGTCTGTGTTAGTGTGTGAGTCTGTGTCGGCCAGGAACAGAGACAAATCTACATAAGGGACAATCCATATATTTTGTTTTCTGTGATTAAAACCCTCCGTGGAAAATCGATAATGGCAAAACTCTGGTGGTTATGATGCAAGATATCGCCGCAAAGAAACATAGGTAGTCTGATGGTGGCTGACAGGGACGTCACTAAGGTTTAGAGATGCTTAGAACCTGGTTATGTAAATGTGTCTTAAAGTGATAGCGTATCTAATTCCTCTCTCCATTAGATGACCTGCAGGTCAAAAGAATGCACTTTAATTACACCAGTTATGTCCTGTAGATTGGTTCAATCAGAGTGTGATTCTGCTGAGTCATGTTTCTGTCATGTTTGTAAAAAATGTATGAAAAATGAGGAAAGTGTCTGTAAAAAAAAATCAAAAACAAAAAGATAAATAGGTTGTACAGAAACGCTCATAGACTGGTTACCTGTCTGTCTCTACATGTCTCCCTGTGATAGACTGGTTACCTGTCTGTCTCTACATGTCAGCCTGATAGACTGGTTACCTGTCTGTCTCTACATGTCAGCACTGTGATAGACTGGTTACCTGTCTGTCTCTACATGTCAGCCCTGTGATAGACTGGTTACCTGTCTGTCTCTACATGTCAGCCCTGTGATAGACTGGTTACCTGTCTGTCTCTACATGTCAGCCCTGTGATAGACTGGTTACCTGTCTGTCTCTACATGTCTCCCTGTGATAGACTGGTTACCTGTCTGTCTCTACATGTCTCCCTGTAATAGACTGGTTACCTGGCTGTCTCTACATGTCTCCCTGTGATAGACTGGTTACCTGTCTGTCTCTACATGTCTCCCTGTGATAGACTGGTTACCTGTCTGTCTCTACATGTCAGCCTGATAGACTGGTTACCTGTCTGTCTCTACATGTCAGCCTGATAGACTGGTTACCTGTCTGTCTCTACATGTCAGCCTGATAGACTGGTTACCTGTCTGTCTCTACATGTCAGCACTGTGATAGACTGGTTACCTGTCTGTCTCTACATGTCAGCCCTGTGATAGACTGGTTACCTGTCTGTCTCTACATGTCAGCCCTGTGATAGACTGGTTACCTGTCTGTCTCTACATGTCTCCCTGTGATAGACTGGTTACCTGTCTGTCTCTACATGTCTCCCTGTGATAGACTGGTTACCTGTCTGTCTCTACATGTCAGCCCTGTGATAGACTGGTTACCTGTCTGTCTCTACATGTCAGCCTGATAGACTGGTTACCTGTCTGTCTCTACATGTCAGCCTGATAGACTGGTTACCTGTCTGTCTCTACATGTCGGCCCTGTGATAGACTGGTTACCTGTCTGTCTCTACATGTCTCCCTGTGATAGACTGGTTACCTGTCTGTCTCTACATGTCAGCCCTGTGATAGACTGGTTACCTGTCTGTCTCTACATGTCTCCCTGTGATAGACTGGTTACCTGTCGGTCTCTACATGTCTCCCTGTGATAGACTGGTTACCTGTCTGTCTCTACATGTCTCCCTGTGATAGACTGGTTACCTGTCTGTCTCTACATGTCAGCCCTGTGATAGACTGGTTACCTGTCTGTCTCTACATGTCTCCCTGTGATAGACTGGTTACCTGTCTGTCTCTACATGTCTCCCTGATAGACTGGTTACCTGTCTGTCTCTACATGTCAGCCCTGTGATAGACTGGTTACCTGTCTGTCTCTACATGTCAGCCTGATAGACTGGTTACCTGTCTGTCTCTACATGTCAGCCTGTGATAGACTGGTTACCTGTCTGTCTCTACATGTCGCCCTGTGATAGACTGGTTACCTGTCTGTCTCTACATGTCGGCCCTGTGATAGACTGGTTACCTGTCTGTCTCTACATGTCTCCCTGTGATAGACTGGTTACCTGTCTGTCTCTACATGTCTCCCGTGATAGACTGGTTACCTGTCTGTCTCTACATGTCGCCCTGTGATAGACTGGTTACCTGTCTGTCTCTACATGTCCCCTGTGATAGACTGGTTACCTGTCTGTCTCTACATGTCAGCCTGTGATAGACTGGTTACCTGTCTGTCTCTACATGTCGCCCTGTGATAGACTGGTTACCTGTCGTCTCTACATGTCTCCCTGTGATAGACTGGTTACCTGTCTGTCTCTACATGTCCCCTGTGATAGACTGGTTACCTGTCTGTCTCTACATGTCCCCTGTGATAGACTGGTTACCTGTCGTCTCTACATGTCTCCCTGTGATAGACTGGTTACCTGTCTGTCTCTACATGTCTCCCTGTGATAGACTGGTTACCTGTCTGTCTCTACATGTCCCCTGTATAGACTGGTTACCTGCTGTCTCTACATGTCTCCCTGTGATAGACTGGTTACCTGTCTGTCTCTACATGTCTCCCTGTGATAGACTGGTTACCTGTCTGTCTCTACATGTCCCTGATAGACTGGTTACCTGCTGTCTCTACATGTCCCTGATAGACTGGTTACCTGTCTGTCTCTACATGTCCCTGATAGACTGGTTACTGTCTGTCTCTACATGTCAGCCTGATAGACTGGTTACCTGTCTGTCTCTACATGTCAGCTGATAGACTGGTTACCTGTCTGTCTCTACATGTCAGCTGATAGACTGGTTACTGTCTGTCTCTACATGTCAGCCTGTGATAGACTGGTTACCTGTCTGTCTCTACATGTCAGCCCTGTGATAGACTGGTTACCTGTCTGTCTCTACATGTCCCCTGTGATAGACTGGTTACCTGTCTGTCTCTACATGTCCCCTGTGATAGACTGGTTACCTGTCTGTCTCTACATGTCAGCCCTGTGATAGACTGGTTACCTGTCTGTCTCTACATGTCCTGATAGACTGGTTACCTGTCTGTCTCTACATGTCCCTGATAGACTGGTTACCTGTCTGTCTCTACATGTCGCCCTGTGATAGACTGGTTACCTGTCTGTCTCTACATGTCCTGATAGACTGGTTACCTGTCTGTCTCTACATGTCAGCTGATAGACTGGTTACCTGTCTGTCTCTACATGTCGCCCTGTGATAGACTGGTTACCTGTCGTCTCTACATGTCTCCCTGTGATAGACTGGTTACCTGTCTGTCTCTACATGTCCCCTGTGATAGACTGGTTACCTGTCTGTCTCTACATGTCCCCTGTGATAGACTGGTTACCTGTCTGTCTCTACATGTCGCCCTGTGATAGACTGGTTACCTGTCGTCTCTACATGTCTCCCTGTGATAGACTGGTTACCTGTCTGTCTCTACATGTCCCCTGTGATAGACTGGTTACCTGTCTGTCTCTACATGTCTCCCTGTATAGACTGGTTACCTGCGTCTCTACATGTCTCCCTGTGATAGACTGGTTACCTGTCTGTCTCTACATGTCTCCCTGTGATAGACTGGTTACCTGTCTGTCTCTACATGTCAGCTGATAGACTGGTTACCTGTCTGTCTCTACATGTCTCCCTGTGATAGACTGGTTACCTGTCTGTCTCTACATGTCTCCCTGTGATAGACTGGTTACCTGTCTGTCTCTACATGTCTCCCTGTAATAGACTGGTTACCTGGCTGTCTCTACATGTCTCCCTGTGATAGACTGGTTACCTGTCTGTCTCTACATGTCTCCCTGTGATAGACTGGTTACCTGTCTGTCTCTACATGTCAGCCTGATAGACTGGTTACCTGTCTGTCTCTACATGTCAGCCTGATAGACTGGTTACCTGTCTGTCTCTACATGTCAGCCTGATAGACTGGTTATCTGTCTGTCTCTACATGTCAGCACTGTGATAGACTGGTTACCTGTCTGTCTCTACATGTCAGCCCTGTGATAGACTGGTTACCTGTCTGTCTCTACATGTCAGCCCTGTGATAGACTGGTTACCTGTCTGTCTCTACATGTCAGCCCTGTGATAGACTGGTTACCTGTCTGTCTCTACATGTCAGCCCTGTGATAGACTGGTTACCTGTCTGTCTCTACATGTCTCCCTGTGATAGACTGGTTACCTGTCTGTCTCTACATGTCTCCCTGTGATAGACTGGTTACCTGTCTGTCTCTACATGTCAGCCCTGTGATAGACTGGTTACCTGTCTGTCTCTACATGTCAGCCTGATAGACTGGTTACCTGTCTGTCTCTACATGTCAGCCTGATAGACTGGTTACCTGTCTGTCTCTACATGTCGGCCCTGTGATAGACTGGTTACCTGTCTGTCTCTACATGTCTCCCTGTGATAGACTGGTTACCTGTCTGTCTCTACATGTCAGCCCTGTGATAGACTGGTTACCTGTCTGTCTCTACATGTCTCCCTGTGATAGACTGGTTACCTGTCGGTCTCTACATGTCTCCCTGTGATAGACTGGTTACCTGTCTGTCTCTACATGTCTCCCTGATAGACTGGTTACCTGTCTGTCTCTACATGTCAGCCTGATAGACTGGTTACCTGTCTGTCTCTACATGTCAGCCTGATAGACTGGTTACTGTCTGTCTCTACATGTCAGCCTGTGATAGACTGGTTACCTGTCTGTCTCTACATGTCAGCCCTGTGATAGACTGGTTACCTGTCTGTCTCTACATGTCAGCCCTGTGATAGACTGGTTACCTGTCTGTCTCTACATGTCAGCCCTGTGATAGACTGGTTACCTGTCTGTCTCTACATGTCTCCCTGTGATAGACTGGTTACCTGTCTGTCTCTACATGTCTCCCTGTGATAGACTGGTTACCTGTCTGTCTCTACATGTCAGCCCTGTGATAGACTGGTTACCTGTCTGTCTCTACATGTCAGCCTGATAGACTGGTTACCTGTCTGTCTCTACATGTCAGCCTGATAGACTGGTTACCTGTCTGTCTCTACATGTCGGCCCTGTGATAGACTGGTTACCTGTCTGTCTCTACATGTCTCCCTGTGATAGACTGGTTACCTGTCTGTCTCTACATGTCAGCCCTGTGATAGACTGGTTACCTGTCTGTCTCTACATGTCTCCCTGTGATAGACTGGTTACCTGTCGTCTCTACATGTCCCCTGTGATAGACTGGTTACCTGTCTGTCTCTACATGTCTCCCTGTGATAGACTGGTTACCTGTCTGTCTCTACATGTCAGCCCTGTGATAGACTGGTTACCTGTCTGTCTCTACATGTCTCCCTGTGATAGACTGGTTACCTGTCGGTCTCTACATGTCTCCCTGTGATAGACTGGTTACCTGTCTGTCTCTACATGTCTCCCTGTGATAGACTGGTTACCTGTCTGTCTCTACATGTCTCCCTGTAATAGACTGGTTACCTGGCTGTCTCTACATGTCTCCCTGTGATAGACTGGTTACCTGTCTGTCTCTACATGTCTCCCTGTGATAGACTGGTTACCTGTCTGTCTCTACATGTCAGCCTGATAGACTGCTTACCTGTCTGTCTCTACATGTCAGCCTGATAGACTGGTTACCTGTCTGTCTCTACATGTCAGCCTGATAGACTGGTTATCTGTCTGTCTCTACATGTCAGCACTGTGATAGACTGGTTACCTGTCTGTCTCTACATGTCAGCCCTGTGATAGACTGGTTACCTGTCTGTCTCTACATGTCAGCCCTGTGATAGACTGGTTACCTGTCTGTCTCTACATGTCAGCCCTGTGATAGACTGGTTACCTGTCTGTCTCTACATGTCTCCCTGTGATAGACTGGTTACCTGTCTGTCTCTACATGTCTCTCTGTGATAGACTGGTTACCTGTCTGTCTCTACATGTCAGCCCTGTGATAGACTGGTTACCTGTCTGTCTCTACATGTCAGCCTGATAGACTGGTTACCTGTCTGTCTCTACATGTCAGCCTGATAGACTGGTTACCTGTCTGTCTCTACATGTCGGCCCTGTGATAGACTGGTTACCTGTCTGTCTCTACATGTCTCCCTGTGATAGACTGGTTACCTGTCTGTCTCTACATGTCAGCCCTGTGATAGACTGGTTACCTGTCTGTCTCTACATGTCTCCCTGTGATAGACTGGTTACCTGTCTGTCTCTACATGTCAGCCCTGTGATAGACTGGTTACCTGTCGGTCTCTACATGTCTCCCTGTGATAGACTGGTTACCTGTCTGTCTCTACATGTCTCCCTGTGATAGACTGGTTACCTGTCTGTCTCTACATGTCTCCCTGTGATAGACTGGTTACCTGTCGGTCTCTACATGTCAGCCCTGTGATAGACTGGTTACCTGTCTGTCTCTACATGTCTCCCTGTGATAGACTGGTTACCTGTCCAGGTGAACCCCGCCTTTGTCCAATAACAGCTGGGATCGGCTCCAGCCCCCTGCGAACCTGAATACAGGATAAGCGGTAGACGATGGATGGAAGCTGATTGGGTCGGTAGGCCTACTCTCGGCCCACCTGATTGGTCGCTTTCAGCCACAGTCTAACTGGCCGGCTGTCAGCTAGGCGATGTGTATCTGAGGGGAGGAACTAGAAGCCGGCTGAAATATAAAGTGATGAGACGGTAATTTGTCAGAAGAAGACAAGATGAGCAGCAGTACCAAGAAAGAGTTTGACAGTGAGGAGCCTCCAAAGTCTGGTAAGGAGCTTCTACTTCTACTTTTGTTATCTTCACACAACTGAATTAATACATCAAGAACTACAAAATCTCTCTGATCCTGAAGGAACAAAACGGTGGTACATTCATTTGACATTTATATATTTATAAATGTATAGATTTTTTAAAATACTTTTTTATGAATAAAAATGAATAAAACAGTAATTTATTTTTAAGTTGATATTTGTCAACTCTGTGTGCCACAGTTAAGAGTATTTTCATTTAATTAAACAAGAGTGTAAAGTCTGTAATTAATATAATACGTATAATAATAATGATAATAATAATAATAATAATAATAATAATAATATGTATCTAATAATGGTGTTCCTTTGCAGAGTTAAGTAATACAATGGGTTTGTGTAATGATGTTACACAATTTTGGAAAACGGCGTTTCGAATAAACACATAATCAGCGTTCTTATGCAAATAAGACACAATTGCTTGTAGTTCAGTTGGTGTTTTAATGTATAAAGACAAGCAATTGGACAAAAGCAACATGTGTGTGTTATTTTTATCAATGACTTTTCTTCATTTTTATTTGGTCCCTTATCTGAAGGATCGGTGACCTATGACCCCAGATCAGTTTCATCCGTCTATATTTGAAAGCAGCTCATGTATATTTTTTTAAAGTTCCTATTTTATGACGTTTTTGTGAGACTTTAACACTTGTTTTTGTATAAATGGCATAAATTTGTATAAATCCAGTCGTTTGAAGGATGATGAAGAATGTGGAATTTCAAGTCCTCTTCCAGAAACCAGTTGTCTCTGCTCAACACGATCCATGCACATTGACTTTGTAATGTGGAAGTATGAACGGATAATTAATGACCATGACAAATTAAACAACAGTTGTGAGGTGGCGTGTGCCAGAAGGCGGATACAGGCTTGTCTGTTATCTTTGGAAGTTCCGCATTCCAATGGAGGATTCTGTTCAGACAGGCAGTCTCTCCCTCGTTCCAGTCTTTATGCTAAGCTAGGCTAACAAGCTATTGGCTGACCGACTGCTCGTCCAAAAGTGTCCAAAAGTGTCCAACTGTTCCTTCTTGTTGTATTCACGGCAAACGCTGAGACATTTTTTTGGCATTGCACAATTTCATACAAAGCAATGACACAAAAAAAACTTGAGCGATGTGATGGATTGAGATGCATTTGTGTGTTTGACGAAACTTACGTCTGGAAAACATTCCAACAGGTGTTAAACCAGAGCTGAGGATGGTTCTGCTTGGGAAGTCCGGCGTTGGCAAGAGTGCTTCAGCAAACACCATCCTGGGAGAGAAGAATCTCTTCAAATCAGATGACGGGTTTTCCGCCATCACGGTCGAGTGCCAGAAGGAAACGAGGACTATTGGCGAGCAAAGGGTGGTCGTTGTTGATACTCCAGGCCTGTGTCAGAGCGGCAAAGAGGAGGAGGTGGTGACAGAGATCAAGAGATCCATCTCACTCATCCATCCAGGTCCTCACGTCTTCCTCATCGTGCTGAACGTGGAACCATACACAGAGGAAGAAGTCACCATGATGGATCTCATACGCAGCACGTTTGGCGAACACATGAAGAAGTTCACGATGGTGCTGTTCACCCACGGATGTCGGCTGGAAGGTCAGACCATCGAGGAGTTCATCGGAACCAACACGAATCTCTCCAATCTCCTCTTAGAGTGCAAACTGGGATATTATGTGTTTGAAAATGACCAGAACCAGGCCGACCAGGCGACCACGCTGCTGCGGAGGATCTGCGACAAGGTTCAAGCTGCGGAAGGAGACCACTACACCGCCAAGATGCTCGGGGAGCAGCAGGAGGCAGAAATCAAGAAGGCTAAGGCGGAAATTGCAAAGGAGAAGGAGTCTCAGATAAAATCAGAAGCTAAGAAAATCCTTGTGATAACCAGTTTTTCGGGGCTCGGCATCGGATGTGTGGCCGGTAACTTGGTCAGTAGTGGTGTGGTCATGTCTATGGTGGGAGCTGCAGCGGGGTTGATTCTGGGGCTTTCAGTGGGAGTGTTGGTGGTACTCACCAAAAAACACTTCAGGAAAAAAAGCATTGTTTGAGTTACTCTTACAACTGGGCATTCTGTAAAGGGCAAATCAGGGCAGTGGAGCTTCTTTATTTTGTTATTCATGTTTTTGCCTTTTCACGTAAAATACAGTTAACCAACAGGCCCTTTATGGTGTTTTTCCTCACAATAGTGTGATATTATGTATTTTGGTCATTAGCTCATAAATATTCATTGGTTTCTCATGTCCTAATGAGCTGGCAAGCAAATTTTAATAAAAGAGCACACACAAACCGTCTTCGGGTCTCCAAGCCTCTCAAGTTTCAGAGTTCAGAGTGAAATTTTGGGAACGCCGGATGGGTTCTGAGGGTCCCTACTACCACGCCTTAACGATCATCATTTTAACGTGTTAGCATTGTATCCATCCATCATTACAAAGTAAAACACAGTTTTATATGATATGTGATAGAAACACGTTGACCTCTGCTGTAGAAGCTATTTAGACAAAAGCAGCTGAGAACAACTGATGAGACGCTGCCCTCTGCTGGCCACAGGACAAATAAAAACACAGTCACAAATATGACCACTTTTAATGACACTTTAATTGGTTTGCATGTAAGTTTACGGCGTGTAGGAATCATCAGTCACATGATGGCGTGATGACCATCATCAGGATGCTGTGGTTTCCTGGGAGAGTCGATCCACACAGATCAGGTCGATCTGCATCAAACGTCTCCAGAGGGACGACGTCACACTTCAGACTCCACCTGTGGAGCAAGGCTTCAATGGACCAATCAGCACTGAGGGAGAAAGTTAAAACACTACACAGTAAGAAGAGATTCAACTACCTCAGATACACATACAGTATATACAACATATACACATATATACAGGTTTCTCTGCACCTCCTCTCCTGGTATGTGGTCCAGAACTGAGCTGTGGGGTTCTTCCTCAGGAGAAAAGCAACAGTCAGGAGAACGTCTTCAAAATCTGAAAGCAGGAAACACAAAATTCAGTTCCCAGGCGGGGGGGGGGGGGGGCATGGACACGGGGGGGGTCATGAAAAACCGACCTTGTGGCTCATAGAAAACGTCCGAGCCCAGGATGACGTCCAGCTTGGGGAGCAGGACCAGATCGGGGGAGACCTCCCCCCAGGTGAGACCCACCACGGCCACGTCGCGGAGGCCGTTGGCCTCACAGCTGCGTCTGCAGTTCTCCAGACACGACGGCCTGTCGGCGCTGTCCGACAAGATCACCTGGGACCCGCAGCTCGCCGCCACCACACCTGGTAGACTCACACCTGCACCGAGCTGGAGGGGGGGGAGGGGGGGGAGACCTCAGAATCGTTATTTTCCAAGATGGGACGCTGAGATGCTGGAGTGAAGCTCTTCTTCTTCTTCTCACCTCCAGCACCGTCTTGTCTCTCAGCTCCGCTCTGTGAGTCCACAGATACTGAGCCAGGACCACTGCACAGGGCCAGACATACATGCCGTACTGGGGGTCCAGGACCTGAGACAGGGTCATAGTCAGACAGGACCACAGTGAGACAGGACCACAGACAGGACCACAGTCAGACAGGACCACAGACAGGATCATAGTGAGACAGGACCACAGTCAGACAGGACCACAGTGAGACAGGACCACAGTCAAACAGGACCACAGTGAGACAGGACCACAGTGAGACAGGACCACAGACAGGACCACAGTGAGACAGGACCACAGTCGGACAGGACCACAGACAGGACCACAGTCGGACAGGACCACAGTCAGACAGGACCACAGTGAGACAGGACCACAGTCGGACAGGACCACAGACAGGACCACAGTCGGACAGGACCACAGTCAGACAGGACCACAGTCGGACAGGACCACAGTCAGACAGGACCACAGTGAGACAGGACCACAGTGAGACAGGATCACAGTGAGACAGGACCACAGTCAGACAGGACCACAGTCAGAAAGGACCACAGTGAGACAGGACCACAGTGAGACAGGACCACAGACAGGATCACAGTCAGACAGGACCACAGTCAGACAGGACCACAGACAGAAAGGACCACAGTGAGACAGGACCACAGTCGGACAGGACCACAGTCAGACAGGACCACAGTGAGACAGGACCACAGTGAGACAGGATCACAGTGAGACAGGACCACAGTCAGACAGGACCACAGTCAGAAAGGACCACAGTGAGACAGGACCACAGTGAGACAGGACCACAGACAGGATCACAGTGAGACAGGACCACAGTGAGACAGGACCACAGTGAGACAGGACCACAGACAGGACCACAGACAGGACCACAGTCAGACAGGATCACAGTGAGACAGGACCACAGTGAGACAGGACCACAGTCAAACAGGACCACAGTCAAACAGGACCACAGTGAGACAGGACCACAGTCAAACAGGACCACAGTGAGACAGGACCACAGTGAGACAGGACCACAGTCGGACAGGACCACAGACAGGATCACAGTGAGACAGGACCACAGACAGGACCACAGTCGGACAGGACCACAGTCAGACAGGACCACAGTGAGACAGGACCACAGTCAGAAAGGACCACAGTCAGACAGGACCACAGTCAGGACCACAGTCAAACAGGACCACAGTGAGACAGGATCACAGTGAGACAGGACCACAGTCAGAAAGGACCACAGTCAGACAGGACCACAGTGAGACAGGACCACAGTGAGACAGGACCACAGTCAGACAGGACCACAGTCAGAAAGGACCACAGTCAGACAGGACCACAGTGAGACAGGACCACAGTCAGACAGGACCACAGTGAGACAGGACCACAGTCAGACAGGACCACAGTCAGAAAGGACCACAGTCAGACAGGACCACAGTGAGACAGGACCACAGTCGGACAGGGCCACAGTCAGAAAGGACCACAGTGAGACAGGACCACAGTGAGACAGGACCACAGACAGGATCACAGTGAGACAGGACCACAGTCAGAAAGGACCACAGTCAGACAGGACCACAGTGAGACAGGACCACAGTCAGACAGGACCACAGTGAGACAGGACCACAGTCAGACAGGACCACAGTGAGACAGGACCACAGTCAGACAGGACCACAGTCAGAAAGGACCACAGTCAGACAGGACCACAGTGAGACAGGACCACAGTCAGACAGGACCACAGTCAGAAAGGACCACAGTCAGAAAGGACCACAGTGAGACAGGACCACAGTGAGACAGGACCACAGACAGGACCACAGTGAGACAGGACCACAGTCAAACAGGACCACAGTCAAACAGGACCACAGTGAGACAGGACCACAGTCGGACAGGACCACAGACAGGACCACAGTCAAACAGGACCACAGTCAGACAGGACCACAGTGAGACAGGACCACAGTGAGACAGGACCACAGTCAAACAGGACCACAGTGAGACAGGACCACAGTGAGACAGGACCACAGTCGGACAGGACCACAGACAGGATCACAGTAAGACAGGACCACAGTCAGACAGGTTGTATGTCGAATTAAAGACAGGAGTCTATCATATCAAATAAAATCCGTTGCTTCAACAGCAATCACATGCCATGTATTCCAATGATAGGTCAAAGGTCCGAGGCATGGCCGGTTATTTACCTTTATACTGGATTTTATTATTATTATTTTATTATTATTGTTGGATGTATGCCTAATTAAAGGGGATGACTCTAAAGTATCGTAGACCGCTTCTGTTCGTTGTTCCAACGGCCACTTACCTTTTATATCACGTGGTTGTCTTAAATTCACATATTTGATTGTGACGGCATAACACGTCAGCGTCGCATCAGAGGCATATAAACGACGGCTGCACCTGAAGTACGATCACATATAATAATGTATATAAAAGGTGTATTCTGGATCTCCAACACACCTCGGGGATGGAGACGGACAGCGACTCCTGACTGTCGCTGCTCTCGTTGGCTTCAAACGTGAAAACTTTGCGCGCTGCGCTCGGCGCTTCGGCTCCACTCGGCGCTTCGGCTCCACTCGGCTGTTCCATCGTGCGGGTTAACACCCCTAAAAACTACAAGATCACATGTCCAGCTAATATCCAGAGCCTTCTAATGAGAAATTCGTATTAAACCATTGAATTGACATTTATATCGGCGTTATAGCGCCATCAGCCAGGCTTGAGTCTGCTTCTTCTTCTTTGAGGTTTATTGGCGGTTGGGAAACAACTATTTGGCGCATTACCGCCACCAACTGGTATAATAATAATAGTGTGTATACTTCCGTGTCCTGCCTATGATGACAAACATTTTGAACATATATTTGCATCATTCTGCACAACATTGTGCATATTATCTTATTATGGTGCATATGCATGTTTATAGTGTCTCTTTTTATTTTATTTTTTTATCTTTGGAAAATGCCTTTTAATTTGTTCTTGACTGCAGTGCATGCTTTATTGTTTACTGTTTTATATATATATATATATATATATATCGTTTTGGCAATTTGGCAATAAACCTGTTCTGATTCTGATTCTGAATCTGTCGACCGCAAAGAAGAACGCCTTAACAGCCAATCAGAACAGCGCCCCTGCGTGGCGGGAAGGCTTTCCTCTCCATTCCATCCAATAGGCGTTTTGCGGTGGCGGACGCCGTAGCCAATGGGCTTTTTGTTCCGGCAACAGGGGGGCGGGTGCTGTAGGTGTCAATCAGTCAAGCATTGTGTTGTCCTGCGAGCCAGCTACCTAGCTTGCCTCTCTTGTTTGCTATTTATCAGTGTATCCAGCCGGGCAGGTATTAAAGGTGTCCTCACACCCTGGTGAAGATCCGAGGACGTGCTGACACACTGACTGACTCGTGCTGTTATTGTCCAATCACATACAAGAAGGCGAGACTGTCAGAAAGAGCGCAGCTAGCCGGGTGTCGGCGCAGGCTAGGCTAGGCTAGGTCGGATGCGTTTCTGCGGTAGCCCCCGTGTTAGCTTCGACAGCTAGCTGAGCAGCGCTAACGTCACACGCACAACGGGAGGAGGAATGAACCATAAAAGTAAGAAGAGGATTAAAGAGGCGAAACGGAGCGCCAGACCGGAACTTAAGGACTCGGTGGACTGGATACGACACGACTACCACGACACCTTTGACGTGTCGCACCGCACCGTGAAGGTACAACATGTAGCAACGTAGCATCGAGCGCTAAGCTAACACGAGCTAGCCGCGGCTAGCAGCAGGAGTGCGGCTTGTCACGTAGACACCGAGCTTGCGTTTACCCCCAAATCCTCTGCCTTAGTTGGTTCAATGTCACGCTCTCACAGCCTTATCTCCGACTCTTTCACACACTTAATTAAAGTCACGTTAATATCACTAGGTTGGCTATTAAATAAACCCAAAAAGATTACAATAAATAATAATAAGGCGTAAATATAAGGGAAAACAGAAACAAACGTTGACGTTTCAATAAATCCTCGTCTTTAAAGCAGAGGTTCGCAGAGGTTACAACAGGGGGATAATAATATGCTCTTTGTATATATATGAATCTGTCAATTATTATTGTAATGGTTTATTATATACATCCATCATTACAAAGTGCTGTTATACATGGCACTATATGCTGCACTACACGTTATTATTGGTTTAATAAGCCACATAGTTTTATATGATATGTAATAGGGGCACCCTCCACCGGGTCTCTATAGGCTTTGGGGGTCCCTTCACTGGGTCTCTATAGGCCTTGGGGGTCCTTACGACACAACATTGAAATTAAGTAATTAAGTAGAAGTCATCCATTTTATTAGTACACAAAGAGAGACTTCAACTGTGTAACTAAGTTCTCTACTTGATTTGGAACAATGTGCTTCCACTGAAGCGTTGTGTTAAATCCAGATAAACTTTGTAATATATTTTTGCACGAAAGGAGGACTGTGGATCACTTGCATTTAAAAAGTGCTTGAAGAAAGTACGTTTTAATGGCCCATATGAACAGGAGGGATGATCACTGACCTAAGACCAGATTAAATATCTACTCAAGATGTCCTGGTGACGCAAACCGGGTCTCTTGAAGTCAACATCACTGGCCGTCAGTTACTTAACCGTTCAATAACAGAGTTATTTACAGGACGTTATTTACAGGACGTAACATTAGAAGAAGGCGAGTTGAGAAATATAGCCACGTTGGTGTGGTGTCGTGTGGTCCTGTCCCCTCGGTTTGCGAAAGAGGCATTTCGAAATCCCCACACAAGAATGTGTACTTCAAATACAAACACACCCTCGTCTTTGTGCTGCACCTAGACATCTTTTAAGCTTCCAGGTTGTTTAGTAAGACGTTTCGCCTCCCATCGTCAACGTCTCCACAAACCTAAAGCGAGTCCAGTTGCCAAAAGAAATCTAATACTTATTCCAGCATTTGACCAGTGTTGATTTTTTTCAGAATCCAAATTATACATTCGATTCCCCGAACTTGATATTGACAGCCCTAGTATGCTGTGTTTCAGGACAACGTGGAGCGCGTGGACGCCGTCCATCTGTCCCCCGAGGAGTTTATCCGGCGCTTCGAGCGTCCCTACAAGCCCGTCGTCCTGCAGAACAGCCAGGAGAGCTGGCCCGCCCGCGAGAAATGGACCCTGGAACGCCTCAAGCGCAAATACCGCAACCAGAAATTCAAGTGTGGCGAGGACAACGACGGCTACTCGGTGAAGATGAAGATGAAGTACTACATGGAGTATCTGGAGACCACCAGGGACGACAGCCCGCTCTACATCTTCGACAGCAGCTATGGTGAACATGCCAAGCGGCGGAAGCTGCTGGAGGACTACCAGGTGCCGGTCTTCTTCAGGGACGACCTGTTCCAGTTTGCAGGAGAGAAGCGCCGGCCGCCGTACAGGTTGGACCTTTTGTTCGTTTACCTGTCCAGCTAATTCAAGGTGGCCTTTTAGACCGCTGTCACTGGCTCCCTGGCTTGTTTACTGGCCCATCAGTGGTGTTTCAGTGATCAATAGGTGGCGCTAATACGCTAACATATGCTGCACTAAGCCAGCAAAGATGCTTCCATGTAGTGAATTTTCATATTTAGTAATCGAGTTGAACCCTGATGGCTGTGTCTCATGTTGCCAACTATCTGAATGTTTAGGTGATTATATTCATTATAATCCGTACATATCATCATTTTTATATTAATTCTATTATTACATTGATAACAACCATTATATGCATCATGTTGTTATATTAATTATAAATTAGTTGTTATAAAGATATTCATTTTCTGATCAGACAGAAATATTATCGATGAAGCAATCAAACAGATAGAGAAAGAATAAAGTGGAGTTTTATTGATGAGGATGACTTGTAGACACGTGATAGTCCAGCTCACCTGGACCCGTCCTCTGGTCTCCTCCACAGGTGGTTTGTAATGGGCCCGGCTCGCTCCGGCACCGGCATCCACATCGACCCGCTGGGCACCAGTGCCTGGAACGCCCTGGTCCAGGGACACAAGAGGTGGTGTCTGTTCCCCACCAACACGCCCCGCGAGCTCATCAAGGTGACCCGAGAGGACGGGGGCAACCAGCAGGACGAGGCTATCACCTGGTTCAACGTGGTCTACCCCCGAACGCAGCAGCCCAGCTGGCCTCCAGAGTTCACACCACTGGAGATCCTCCAGAGACCCGGGGAGACCGTCTTTGTGCCTGGTCAGTGTCCTCTCCTCAGTGTCTTCTCTTCAGTGTCATCTCTTCAGTGTCCTCTCCTCAGTGTCTTCTCTTCAGTGTCATCTCCTCAGTGTCCTCTCCTCAGTGTGTGTGACCCAGATTGACCCGGAGCCGGATTAACCAGGATTTGGACTGTAGATTAAACCCACAGACACAACAGGAAGCTGCATGTGATGTCTGTTGATCAACCCTTTGAAACATACTAACAAATACTATTACCCCCATTTACAGTAGTATTATATATCCCCATTGACAGTAGTACTTCTTATATATATATATATATATATATATATATATATATATATATATATATATATATATATATATATATGATAGTGTCCAATGCTTGGTGATGTTAATGGTAACTAGCCGTGTGTCCACAGGCGGTTGGTGGCACGTCGTCCTCAACATGGACACGACCATCGCCGTCACTCAGAACTTCGCCAGTACGACCAACTTCCCCATCGTGTGGCACAAAACCGTCCGAGGGCGACCCAAACTCTCCAGGAAGTGGTACCGGTAAGGACGCCAAGCCGCATCACATCAGAAGCAGCAGCAGCAGCGAGTAGATTACTGGATTGACTAAACATGACTAAATTAATGATTATAATGTAAATCTGAACTAATTAATGAATTAGATATGAAAGTCTGTGCACTGATGATGATCAGAAACGTATGTGATTGGTGGAGTTAAACGGCGTTCTGGGTTCTTCCTGCTGGGTTCAGGATCCTGAAGCAGGAGAGACCAGATCTGGCGGCCCTGGCAGACAAAGTGGACCTGCAGGAGTCCACAGGAATCGCTTCAGACAGCTCCAGTGACTCTTCATCATCGTCATCCTCCAGCTCGTCTGACTCTGTATGTGTTCACACACAAATGCGCGCACACACACACTCACATACACACCCTCTGGGTTCATGTGTGTCCGTCCGTCACAGATCTGCGTGTTGTGACAGTTCACTTTGTGCCCTGTAGGCGGCGTCGGGCTCCGAGGGCGACGCTGCGTCCCACCGCAGGAAGAAGAGGCGGACCTGCGGGGCGGCAGCCAACGGGGACACCAGTGGCCAGGACGACTGCGTCAGCAAGGAGAGGAGCTCGTCACGGTGACCTCTGACCTGCTTTGCCCACCCGGCAGGCGGCGACCCCTCCTCCGTCCTCTGACACGCAGACGGCTGCTTCCTGTCTGGTTCTGGTTCAGGTTTGAGGATCCACCTGAGACCCGTCACCGCTGGGCTTTCAATCAGTCTGTTAGTGTCTGTCGTGGGAGGACGTGGAGGGGGATCAGAGCCGGTAAGCGGACTGGTGGGGGTCTTCGTTGTGGGTCCTCATTGTTGGCTCTAAAGGTCCCCTAAGAGAGCCGTGTTGTCACACTTGGGATATTTCTGGGGGTCCGTCTTTAGTTTGTCGACAGACACGTTTCTCTACACTTAAAAACGCCTTGAACTCTGGGATTTGGGGTCTTTGGGGGGGGGGGGGTCTCACAAAGACCGGATCGCACCACATCGTCACATAGTCTGAACCCTCAAGGACCGAGGACGAGGTGAGACAATTAAAAAGAGACTAGAAGGAGCCCCGCCAAGACCACAAGTGGAAAATAATAATCTGTGGTTTGGATGTAATGTGTTCTTCCTCAGCTGCTCGCCGCCAAGCGTCATAGAAATCACGCCGGTTGTTTCCTGTAGTCCTGCTGACAAACGAACCCGAAAACATGACGTCTTTTTATTCTGTCCAGATAGAAAACTTAACCCACCGCCCTGTTTCAGATTTCCCAGCACTGTCCGGCTCACACAAACGTCTCTGATTGGCCGTTGACTAACGGTTGCCTTGGTGATTTAACTTTGATTCTTTTGAAGAGAAAATGAAGCGTTTCTACTGTATGAAATCCGGGAGACTCTGGTTGTGTTTCTGCTTTGTGCCAAAAAAAAAAAACTCAGCTGCAGGACGTTTATGGCTTTTATACCGTCGTCATTAAAGGACACTAGAGGGCACTACATTCACCACAATGCACTGCTTCGTTTTGGAGCTCCGGTGGATGGAGGAGCTGACGGAGAGCTGGTGTGTGTTTGAGTTCACTCGTCAATCAGAGCTTAAGTGATCGATGATGCAGAAGTCCAAGTTCCACTAATCAATACCGTCAGAGCTGAGACGTGAGTCGACAGACGATCAATCGTTGGAGTTGTTTTTTCTCTTCCTCTCCTAGTTGTCGGCTCGGATGATGAATCATTTGATTTACGATGGTTATGATTGTGTCTTTACAAAAATACAAATGATCAACCTCCGTACAGGAAACACCTGAATGCACCTGCTGAGTCCGACGGATCATTAAAACTCACTATTGATGAACTGAAAAGCCATTCTCAGGTTGCTGATCATCTTTAGTGGCATTTTTTAAAAATAGTGTTTAAACTGAAAGAAAAGAGATGTTTTATCTGGAAAATATTCCTCTGATTTGATAAAAAGATCAATTTAAAAGTGGAGGGTTGTTTCCTCACAGTTAGAAGAGATTCATCAATAAATTAGTCACAGGTTACGTCCCCGCTGTCTATTTATTTACCTGATTGATCGTTTTCTAAAACGTGACTTATTCTAATGTCTCGTTTTTTACGACAGCGTATCAGGGCCACTGTAGGAGAAAAAACAAGCCCAGAGGGGGGGGGGGGGGGGGGGGGGCAAAGTTAAGAGTAAAGGTTTTTTGTTAATTGCAGGAATTCAAATTTGCTACTTTAAAATCTCACAAATTTGAAATGTTTTTTCTCTGAATATTGCCCCCCTCTCTTGGCTGTTTTTTTTTTGCGAAGTAGCCCTAATACGCCATCGTACATTTTCTTGAAAACCAAAATATTTCCTGAAATATAAAATCCTCACGTTTGGACTGTAAAAGGACTGACATTAGGAATCTGTTATGAATCCGGCTACTGATTGATCTCCTGTCGACTCGTATCGGTGAAACCTTCGTGTATCTTATCTAAAAGCCTGAATCCTTAAAAGCGAGCCGTGCCCGGCTGTTTGTGTCGATGTGAACCTGTTTGCTTTTCCACTAAAGTGCCTACGAACACGTCTATTACTAGTTTTCTCTCCTGGACTCGTAAGCGAAGGTGCCGCGTTGGTCTGTGAGGTCGGTCACGCGGCGCTTCCTTAGGTGGTCTGAACTGATCTGGGATCAGCTTTACGTGCTGGTGTTGAGTCTGCAGGTTTTAATGTCGAAGTGAATCTGAGCTCCGGCAGACTAAATGTGCTGATTTTCATTTTCTTTTTTTCTTTTTTGTTGAATAAAAATATTTTCTATGAGTCCGAACTGTTTAGTTGTTCAAGCTCAATGATGATTACCTCCTGTAATGAGTCTGTAATGCCGCCAAAACAACAACCTGAAGGATTATTAAAATAAACTCTAAAAAAGAATATTAATGTCTCATTTTTAGGCAGTTTTTTTTTGACACAAACATTTTTGTATTCACTAAAAAAGTTAGAATTGCTGCAGTTAACAGTTATTGTCATGTATGTTTAATGGCTTTGTTAATAAATAATATATCATAGCTCCATAGAGCCCAAAGTCGTCTTTGTCATCAGTGACAAAGAAAGCAGCAAATCATCACAAGCTGGAACTGGAAAATAAAAGTATGTTTGGTGACTGAAAACCAATAATTATTATCAAAAAAAATATTAAAAGGATATATTTTGTATATATTCTTTTTCATTGTTATTGTTGCACCTTCATTTTTATGTGCGTGTATAACGTGTTTTGTGTTTGTATCCATAGATTTTGTTGATATTCGAGAAAACCGTTATTTTATTCTGAAGACTACGTGACACTATTGTAATATCCGGTAGGGGCGTTTATTTTGAAACCCGTCCGGAAGTGCGCAGATGAGCCGTGGAGTTGAGCCGCTGAGAGGCGTGACGCCGCTCAGTGAGTGTGTGACTGCAGGCTGACCGGCACACACCGTTCTCCTCCTCATCCTTCGTCTCGAACTTCTTTAATCCTCCATCATGGATCTGGACCCGACCGTCATCGTTCCCGCCATCGTCTTCACCGTTGTCGCCATTTATTTCGCTTCGTCGCTGCTGAGCAAGAAGCCCGACGCCGCCTCAGCCGGGAAGAAGAAGCCGAAAGTCGGCTACGGAGACGACGTCCCCCCGTCCAGAGCTCTGGGAGAACCGCGCCGGGTCGAGCCTGAAGAAACCCCGCAGACACCGCCTCCCGCACCGCCTGTGGAGGACGTCGGAGCCGCGGAGAGCGTCCGAGTGAATGTAAGATCCATTCTGATCAATTCATTATAATCGGGACAACATGGATTGTTACTAGGAAGTTTTTTAGTTATTTTTCTCATCAATCCTGAACTTTTTTTAGTCTTTATAAATTAATTAATTAGGAATAATGTTGCTCTATGCACATAATATAATATTGGGCATAGTGATGGTAAAATAAAAAATATAACAAGAAAGAAACATTTAAATAAAATTGCATATTTGCATAGACCAAAAAAGGGATGGACATTACAAATGACCAAGTAGTAAATTTAAAATGTATTGAATTTGCAGTGACTTTAATGAGGAGTTTGTCGATCAATCTTTGTTGGTATTGTTATTTCATGTCATTTGATTAGGGCTGAAAGTATCAATTAATTAAATTATTAATGTTTCTAACGTATACTAAAAGATACCTGGTACAACCAAACACTGCAACATCTCACTATCATAACAATAATAACCAGTAAATAAGAAATAACTCATGTTTTCAGATAATTAGTGACACTGTGTGTGTGTGTGTGTGTGTACATACACAACAAGGAAACAAACCACCAATATCATAGTAAAACAGACCAAAATAATTTGATAAAGTAGTTTAACACAAACTTCTAACAGCCTGGATGAATAAGAAGTTAAATATAATAAAATAAAGCTTAACCCTATTTCGTAGATACAAATTAATTGAATTATTCTAAAGATAAACATTGTCAGTTAAATAACAATCCACTTAATTTTCGTATTTACGTATTTAAAGTATGAACTGTATAATGTTCACGTAGCGCCACCATCAGGTCGACGTGTGACCTTGGTTTCCTGAACAAAACAAAACACTTGCACAACTGAAGACGAGTTCACTGGTCCTGAGCTAACGTTAGTGTGCTAACAGGCTAACGTTAGCATGCTAACAAGCTAAGCTTAGATGGAATACTTACTTATAACAGAAATATTGAACGTTTTTCTTGTGATTATTGGTGTAAGTTAAGCTTTTTATTCTAACTGAAGTGATATTTTTCTTTCATTGCGTGAGCAGCGTTTCTGCGTGTCGCATGTACGAAGCGGAGCTGCGTGGTTGCCTTGGCGATGAGCTGACTCATTGACGTGGACCACGCGGTCCTGGGTTCTCTTCCTGGTCCACGTTTGTGTCTCGTTAGTGGATTTGCATGTTCACACAGGATCCCTGTTTGTGCTCCTGAACCGTTTGCATGTCCGCTCCGCATGTAAATCAGGCGTTGCCGGCGGCGACGGCAGGAAGGTTGACCCTTCGCCTGACCTTTGGAGCAGCTGAGGAATGTGCCCACCGCGGCTGGAACATGGGTCTCATGTTTGGAGGCCGACATGGATCCTATCTTTACACCTGTCACATGTCTGACATGGGGGTCTGTAGGGTTTCATGTGGTCCTGCCGGTTCAGGATCTGCCTGAAAATCATTTAGACCACTTCATCGTCACACTTCAAACCGTCTTCGTTCCAGATGGCTCTTTTAAACCGCTGAATGTTCTCATCACATTTCTACACAAAGGAAATGCGCTCTGTGGTTGCTAGGCAACCGTCTCCTCTCAGAGACCGGCCTCCGTGACCCCGGCCTCCGTGACCCCGGCCTCTGAAAGGTTAGACGCTGAATTTTTAGACACGGCTGATGTTTTTGGGAGTGCAATGCACCCTGGGAGGTGTAGTTGACTTCTCCCCCTTCCGTCTTGGTGGTAGAACTTATTGACTGTGGTTCTCTATAGGGGTCTCTAGGTAACTCTCGAGTCCCACGCTCCTCGAGCAGAGCATCATGGTCCATTTGTCTTTGTGTAAATGTGCCAAGATGCAGAGCGATGGCCTCCTGGTCTATGTGGGCCGCTGGTCTGGATTCAGGGCCGAGGAGGATCTATAAATATGGGACTATAAGTGAGAGGGTCTTCCTGTCCCGGGATCAGGATTTACAAGCCTGCAGCCTGAAGCGTCTCTGACATTTATGTTGCTAGCATGTCACGGTCCCTCTACGGTAACAGCTGCCTCAAACACACACACACACACACACACACACACACACACACACACACAGCATTGGTTTTATGGGATGGAACCCGGGAGGACGGAGAACCTTCATTCACCTCCTCATTCTTTGTCACTGAGCCGAGTTTGTGGAGACGCAGCTCCATACATGGAAACATTCCCACAGGTTCTTCTGCTGCAGATTCTCCTCCTCAGATTTTATATATATATATATATATATAATTCCCATGATGCATCTGTCCTGTGACCTGAGGACTGTGTGGCGTTCACAGACCGCTCGTCTCTTTTAACGGGAGTTGTGTCTGACGTACCTCTCCTGGTATTTTTTGCCGCTGGCTCAGCCCACTTCCTCCGCCCGGTCTGGTCTGGTCCAGTTCGGTCTGGTCCTGGTTCCACAGCTCCTCAGGGCTCTGAGCTGTTGGCTGGGCATCAAATCCAGGAGGAAACAATGGCTTCATACCACAACATCCCAGCTGGTTCCTCATCCAGCCCACCAATCAGGACCCATCCTGGTCTCTGAGCTGGTCTACGGTGTGCCAGAAGAAACCAGCACCCTCCCCTCACAGAGAAACCTTCATTTTCTGGTTCCAGATGTGGAGACCTGAACCCTCTGTGTCCCTCCTCTGTAGCAGCAGCACGCACGCGTCATGACGACGATGATGTCATCGTATTATCTGTTATCTCCATGAAACTAGACCTGGATTCAGTCTGATCACGGGAATGTTGATAGCAAACAGACGTGGAGTCCCTAAGAGTCCCAGTCCCTAAGAGTCCCAGTCCCTAAGAGTCCCAGTTAGAGTCTCTTAGACCGTGAACCTGCACCTGTCTGTCGAAAGGAAACTCCTCAAGTCTGCAGCTCTGGACTGCAGATGTATCATAACTCCTAATATAGATTTAGTGTCTCGTGCTCCGGAGTTATTCTTTTATAATCCTGATCTTTGGACTGCTTAGTCATGGTTTTGTCAGAACTGGTCTTCCATACTCTAACAGGGAGACGTGGTTCACAATGACTTCATAGAGGATTTCCTCACCCAGCAAACACCGGACCGGTTCGGGCCGCCAGTACGAGCCGGGCTTTGGTTTACAGTTCATCATCCTGCTGACTCATAGAACGATTTAATGAGTCGGCATTTAGCGTGTTGACCCACGAGCGCTTTGTTTCAGCCCGTCGGCTCAGATGGTTTTGGTGCTGCAGAGCTCAGGAATTCAGAGGAAGTGGTTCGGTGCTAAATGGATGCCAGTCCAGTTGGGGGGGTTCAGAGACCGGCAACTGGACTGGTTTCATGCAGGCCTGGTGCACTCTGCTGTCTCATGGCACCAGTTGTCACTTCAGTGAGTCATAGTAGAGTTGTCTGTCTGAGACCCAGACCGGGACCCAGACCAGGGCCCTGTAGTCCCCGTTCTTAGTTTGTCATGCTGATTCTGAGAAGATCAACATCACTTTGATCTGGATGCTGAATTCCAAACCTGCTCAGCTCAAAGACCAGAGGAACTGGAACCCAACAACAACTCAGTGGGAGGTCGAGGGAGAAACCAGATCTGCTGCTGAATGTGGATCCGTGCTGAGCTCAGCACTCCAGAGACACCCACAGGTGTGTGTGTGGGCGGGGGGGGGGGGCTCGGCCAATGAGAAGGCAGATATTTATAGACGAGAGCTGACAGGTCGGCGGCGCTGAAGAGGCCTCGTGAGTCAGCTGCAGGCGGCGGCTGACCCTCCACTGGGACCTGCAGCTGACCCTCCACCAGGACCTGCAGCTGACAGGGCAGAGGTCAGAGGTCAGCCGTCCAATCACATCACCACTGTTTCTGTTCTCTTCACAGGCAGCTCCAGAACCTGTAGCAGCACCAGAACCTGTAGCAGAACCTGTTTCAGCACCAGAACCAGTATCAGCACCAGAACCTGTAGCAGAACCAGAACCTGTATCAGCACCAGAACCAGTATCAGCACCAGAACCTGTCCCTGAACCATTAAAAGTTCCAGAACCAGTCCCTGTACCAGTGTCTGCACCAGAACCAGTATCGGAGACTGTACCAGAACCAGAACTTGTCCCAGAGTCAGTTGCAGCACAAGAACTAGCTGCAGAGCCAGAACCAGTCCCAGAGCCAGAACCAGCTGCAGAGCCAGAACCAGTCCCAGAGCCAGAACCAGCTGCAGTACCAGTCCCAGAGCCAGAACCAGCTGCAGAGCCAGAACCAGTATCAGAACCTGAACCTGTCCCTGAACCAGATGCGGTGCCTGATTCAGAGCCTTTGGTCAAGTCCGAAGCGGTCTCTGAAGAAGAGGTCCAGCCTGAACCTGAGCCTGTTGTGGAGCAGTCCTTACCTGAGCTGATTCCTGGTTCTACCGAGGACCGCCTCCTGACCCCTGAACCTGTCATAGAGGACCCAGAAGCTGAACCGGAACCAGAGATCCTGAACAACGGTGAGATACTGTCCTGTCCTGTACCATGTACTGCATGTTGGCTAGTATTACTAGTACTTACAGTGAGGTAATTACGAGGCGTTAACCTCGTTAAGGTCCCGAAGCTTTTCAGAATAAAAGCACACATTAATGGTGATCAATAAAGTGATCAGTGAGACAGAATCACATTTATGTAATAAAAACGGTCTCATAACAAACCGTCTGGGTAGATATGAAAATAAATATTTCATTTTTTTTTTATATTATGAATATTAAATAATTAAATATTGATTTGAGGTATTTATGTTGATGTTCAGATTGAAGCTGAATATTATTATATTCTTTTTCTGTGAGCAGCTTCTTTATGAACCAATGAGGTTCAGTACTGAGAGACAGACTAATTCCGGTGTACTGTCCCTGAGTACAAGTACTACTCGTACTACTACTAGTAGTATTTCAGAGTGATGCCAGTACACAGACTGTAGTATTTCAACTACTTTAACCTCCTTTATTTCAGTAGAAAATCTGGTTTTATTCAGTTTTCTTTACTCATTACGCTGATACTTTACCTTCATACTAGAAGTACTAGTAGTAGTACTAGTAGTAGTACTACTAGCCTACACACCACAGGTTACAGATACATTTTCCTTGACACAGTTTTCTTTTTTTAATATTTTATTATATATCACATTCTATTTTTTGTGTTTTTTATTTTTCTATTATATAATTTGATTATATTTTTAGTTAATGTTTAATTAAACAATGCATTTTATATTTATATATAAATATAATATTTCATTTGATTATATTTTTACTTCATTCTGTTATATACTTTTTCATTATATTCTATGATTACATATTAAATTATATTTTTGATATTTTCTTCCTTTATTTTTCCATCTGAGTTATTATATTATGATATTATATATATTTGTATGTGTTTGTACTCGTCTGTTTCTCCAACATTGTTGTGATAAACAGTTTCCAGCTGAGTGTGACTGATAACATTTATCTACACACACACACACGCACGCACACAGACACACACACACACAACACACACACACACACTGCTGTTGTTGTCCAACCATGTAGGAGCGATTATTGACTGGATCAGAAAATATGTCTAATCAATCAATAATTGTGATGAATGAGACTCTTTGTGCGTCTCAACAGCCATATGATGTTTACTTCCTGTGTGTGTGTGTGTGTCAGACGTGGCGGCAGCTGACGACACGGTGAAGTTCACTCCGGGAAAGAAGCAGAACAAGTTTGAGACGATGATGACGAAGGAGGAGATGGAGGAAGAGCAGAGGTCAGTCTAGACCTGGAGGTCAGGTGACCTGTGGGGAGGAGGGAGGGAGAGAGAGAGGGAGGGGAGAGAAAGATGGGGAGAATGATGGGAAACTCCATCTTTGAGTCCTCGGCGAAGCGTTAGGTTACCCAGAATTACGTATTCGTCTCATCATACAATTATAAGTTATAACACATAACTCTGCTCCCTTTTAATGCCTTTTCTACGGCTCTTTTAAAAATAAAAGTCACAAAACAAACAAGTCGACCTGTTCTCTAATATCAGAGATGAAAACTTTATGAAGTGGTTCAAAGAGAAAATCATTTTAATCTGGTGATATTTCATCGTTCTGGTCCAGGAAGGCTTCTTGTTGCGGGTGATCGCCCCCTTCTGGACAACCTGAGTCGTTACATGTAGGAACCAACATTTCCAATGACCCAGAATCAGATGTTTCAGTCAGTAACAGTCACGGAGATGAACGCCATCAACACCACAGTAGAAGAAGAGTCACACGTGGCAATAAGAAATTATTATTATTAGTATTATAAATACAGTTTATGTTAAAGTTAAAAAAGTACATTCATATTGATAATTGTTCATAAATATAATATATTATGGTGACACCAACCATGACGTACATATAATGAAGCAGATTCATAGGTCGGGTTAGTGGCCCCGCCCCCTCGGCCTCGGTCACCCTCACCTGTCCAGAGGAACGGTCAGGTGCACGTTCAGGTTCAGCTCTCTGCTTCTGCTTCTGGTTTACTGTCCCTGCTGGGGGTCTGAGTGCTCGCTCCCTCTACTTCATTTCTGGCTAACCCTGCATGCTAACCCTGCATGCTATCGCCACGGCTAACGATGCTAAAAACATGGATAGCGATGCTAACAACACGGCTAACGATGCTAACACTACGGCTGACGGTGAGTCGCTTTTCATTCTGGCTGATGATGTCACTACTAACCTGTGTAACCGCTGCTCCTGATTGGCTGCTCTGGCTGTTACTCACTTTAAACCTAATTTTTAAACTTCACTAAAGGTGGACGAAGATGAACCTCATTCATATAAATATTATATATTTATATATATATATATATATATATATATATATATATATATATATATATATATATATGAAATTCTGTCTGACTTATTAATGCTAAATTGAATAATAACTCGTCTGCATTTGAGGACTAAAGAAATCATGTACTTTTTCTTTTTACATAATTTGTATTATTTCTGAATGTATTTTAGATTTGTGTCTGTTGGTTTCCATTTATTTAAACTATGGAAGTCAGTGAGCTTCATTCATATCCACTTTATTTATTTATGTGGTGAGACTGTTTACTCAAAAACAAATCTTCCAACTCTTATTTTGTAAAAAAAAAAAAAAAAAAAGGTTTTAAATTGAATTGTATAACTTTATTCTCAAAATATTAAAACTTTTTTCAATCATGTCTTTTTTTATTTGACATTTATGAAAATATTTCGTTGTAAAAATATTTTGACTTAATTATTATTTATTGTCACCATAACATTGTAATTTTCTGCTTTTTTCTTTCAGAATATATTTTTATAAAATCCTCGCCGACCTTTTAATCTCTAAAAATATTATTCTCAGAATAATATTATGATACATTTCGGATGTATGCCCTTCATATTAATAGTTTTCAAGTCTTTTTTCAAGTTCATTTACGCTCTGACATCACAGTGAGCATTAATTGAATTCTCATAACCGTCATGAAACTGATAATTAAGGATGAAAATAAATGTAAGCCAACAGAAGGAAATATAATTAGAATATGCAAATGAATCCGCTGTGATTTAAAGCGCCATAAATCTTCTGAACGTCCCTTTGAAGCTGTTAAAAATCCTCCTGTTTCTATTTTTGTTCCAGAGCTCCTGAATGAGGCGTCGGACGCCGTCTTTGTTTGATCTCAGCTGACCGGCGAGGACGATGAGAGCCGAAGGAAACAGTCACGTTAAACTTCCTCTTCGTCGTCGTGTTTCTGCTCTCAGCCGCTCGTGACTCGTCTTCACACCGAAGTGCCTTCATCGGTCCAAGTGTTCGTTGTTCGTGGCGTTCTTTGACTCGTTTCAATAAAGTTTAGTCAAAGACGCTCGTTTCCTGTCCGTCGTGTGTTTGAGGTTTGATTTTAACGTTTTGAACAATTAATTAATAAACGTGTGAAACCAAACAGACGTTCCTTGTTTTTATTAAGTTTGATTTCAGCGTCGGTTAAAATATTTTATCGTTTAAAAACGTTTCGGTTGACGTTGAATACGAGTATTAATAACATCGGAGGTTTTTGTCGTCGACAGCTTCAGACTTTTATCCAAAAGTTTCCAGAAATCTAATCAGATTTCTAAATTAATATTAAATTATTAATATATCCAGATATAAAACATGTTTGTTTTAATATTTTATTCATGAGACAACATTATTTTCAAAACATTAAAACTTAAAATAAAAAACTGTCTCTTTTTTTTCAGATTATATTTTTGAAATATTTGTTGTAATTTGTTCTGGAAATATCAAAAAATGTTTTTATCAGCTTTTAATTTTTAATAAACCACCCAAGAGCATTTACTAAATATATTTTTGAAATGTTATTACCTTAACAGTTAAAGAAAGATTCTCTTGACAAATTAGTCGTATATTTTATAAACTGTACTGACTTCCCAGGGTCCAACAGGAGCAGCTGGCGGCCATCTTCCTGCTCCTGAGGGAGAACCAGGAGGTGACGGAGGGAGACATGGAGGAGCAGCTGAAGCTTTATTCCCTGTGAGATGCTGTGGCCACGGTTACCACCGTCACCACGGCTACCACATTGTAGTATTCACTAAATAAGTACATTCAACGTTATTATTGTGAAATAAGGCCAGAAAAATGGTTTTGATATTATTTATTTTAAAGTGTTGTACTTTATTTTTATTCTCATCAAAGATATGTTCTTTCTTCATGTATTATCAGAAACTTTAATTTTACTTTATTGTCACAATAACATCAACTTTGATGTTTTTCTCTGTTTGAGAGAATCTTTTTAGAAAGTGCTGCATTGTAGGTAATGTAGTTTTTGTTCTCTCAAAGCTAATTTTTACTTTCTGCTTTTGTTGAATTGATTTTGTTTTATTAATTTTTTTTTTGTCATGACAATAAAATATAAACCATCTGACTTCATGGATTTCTGATTAGTATAACTAATAATTTGAATATTTTTAAATTATTATTATTTCTATTATTAATTATTATTGTAAATGTTCATGTTTTTGTTGAATTTATTGCCGCAGCTAAGGTTTTTTTTTAGGTTACCTGTTGAACTCAGGGAGAACAGGTGAGTCCAGAACAGGTGAGACCAGATCTGATCACCTGACCCACATCCAACTGTGACGTCGGCTGCAGCAGCAGCGTCTCGCACGACGAGAGAAGAAGTTGAAGAAGTCGTCGCTCCTCGGGAACAATGAGATGGTCCATCCGGGATCTCCTCTACCTGCTGGGGATGTTTGGTCTCGTCCTCTGGACCCGTTTCTGCAGTAACAGGTGAGTCTCAAAACCTGAACCAGTCCGGAGGAGGAGGAAGTACTCACGCCATTCCCTCTGTGTGTGTGTGCGCGCGTGCGTGCTTGCGCGCGTGTTAGCGTTGAGTCTCACCAAGACCAGGTGGACTGGCTTCTGGGTGAGGAGCATGTGGACTGGAGTATCTTCTCAGCAGGAGGACCAGAAGAAGAGCCGGTGAGTTTGTCTTTTTCTCTTTAAGCTGCTGAAGATCTACATGCAGACACGATATCATTAATAAAAATAAAGGTATTTAAGTGTTAGAAAGTGTTTTGTGTTGAACTAAGATCAAAACAATGATAAACAAAAACAACAAACACACTGTCATGTGACGTTTGTGTTTTAACCGTTTACTTTCACTTTAACTTTGTAAAGTTCTTGTATGAACTTTGTAAAGTTATTCTGTAAACGTTGTTGTTTTTCTGTAAACTTTGTAAAGTTATTCTGTAAACATTCCCGCCACGTTCTGATCCAGTTTCATGTTGTTTCTATATTTCAGACCGAAGAAGCGGCTTGTTCTCTGAGGAATGTGGTGAGGAACGACGTTCGCCTCCGAGACAAGTTCAGGTTCTCCTCCTCGGTTCTTCAGTGGAAGCAAAGTTTCTCCAAAGCAGCCTGGGAACATCTGAAGACCCGATACCCTCCATACGGCTGGAAGGGACTTCCTGTCAATGGTAATGTCTCTTCTGGTTTCTTTCTGGAGAACTGGGTTCTCTGAGGACGGAAGCTGATCTGAGAATAGGATGTATGAGACTACTTCAAACTACGTTCCCTTTTAAGTAATTTTCATGTCTCTTTGTCGTCTTTTCATGCCTCTTTGAAGTTGTTTTATGTCTCTTTGTAGTCGTTTTATGTCTCTTTGAATTTGTTTTATGTCTCTTTGTAGTCGTTTTATGTCTTTAAGTCATTTTCATGTCTCTTTGTCGTCTTTTCATGCCTCTTTGAAGTTGTTTTATGTCTCTTTGTAGTCGTTTTATGTCTCTTTGAATTTGTTTTATGTCTCTTTGTAGTCGTTTTATGTCTTTAAGTCATTTTCATGTCTCTTTGTCGTCTTTTCATGCCTCTTTGAAGTTGTTTTATGTCTCTTTGTAGTCGTTTTATGTCTTTAAGTCATTTTCATGCCTCTTTGAAGTTGTTTTATGTCTCTTTGAGGTCGTTTTATGTCTTTAAGTCATTTTCATGTCTCTTTGTAGTCGTTTTATGTCTCTTTGAGGTCGTTTTATGTCTTTGAAGTCGTTTTATGTCTTTAAGTCATTTTCATGTCTCTTTGTCGTCTTTTCATGCCTCTTTGAAGTTGTTTCATGTCTCTTTGTAGTCGTTTTATGTCTCTTTGAAGTTGTTTTATGTCTCTTTGTAGTCGTTTTATGTCTCTTTGAAGTAGTTTTATGTCTTTGAAGTTGTTTTATGTCTCTTTGCAGTCGTTTTATGTCTCTTAGATGTCGTTTTATGTCTCTTTGTAGTCGTTTTATGTCTCTTTGAAGTAGTTTTATGTCTCTTTGAAGTAGTTTTATGTCTCTTTGTAGTCGTTTTATGTCTCTTTGAAGTAGTTTTATGTCTCTTTGAAGTAGTTTTATGTCTCTTTGTAGTCGTTTTATGTCTCTTTGAAGTCGTTTTATGTCTCTTTGTAGTCGTTTTATGTCTCTTTGAAGTAGTTTTATGTCTCTTTGTACTCGTTTTATGTCTCTTTGAAGTAGTTTTATGCCTCTTTGAAGTCATTTTATGTCTAGTCACTTTATGACTCTTTGAAGTCGTTTTGTCTTTGAAATTGTTTTGTGACTCTTTCTAGACCTTTTAATGTCTATTTGGTCGTTGTACATACTTGTACACTCTTAGTTCAGGAAGGTTTTGAATGCAGGATTTTTACTTGTAACCGAGTATTTTCACAGAGTGGTATTGTTACTTTTACTGCAGTATAAGTGTCTGAGTACTTCTTCCCGTCCTCCAGTCCTCCTCGAGACTCTGTCCCTCCTGAACAGCTCCTGTCTCTTCAGACGAGACTCACCTGTCAGGTGTGTTCGCTGCGCTGTGGTCGGCAATGGAGGAATCCTCCGGGGGTCCGGACAGGGCAGCAACATCGACAGCCATGACTTTGTCTTCAGGTGAGACTGGGGACACCTGGACTCGTTTCTAAAGGATCACATGTTAGTAGAAACCTGTTTCCGGTCTTCAGGGTGAACGGAGCCGTGACCAGAGGGTTTGAGGACGACGTGGGGACAAAGACGTCCTTTTATGGATTCACAGCCAACACCATGAAACATGCTCTCAGCTGGTACCGCAAGGCTGGATTCAACACAGTCCCCCAGAGTCCGGTGAGGAACTAACCTCTGAAGGCTTTTGTAGTCTGGGTCTGATTGTCCGGGGTCCCTGAACTGCTGGGCCCCTGTTCCTGACCTCAGTGGGCCCTTTATGACCCCCCCCCCTCTCCCCCAGGAGATAAAGTACATCTTCATCCCATCAGACCTCCGAGACTACGTGATGCTGGCGGCTGCTGTTCAGGGTCAGACTGTCCCCTCCGGCACAGACAAGGGGGACAGGTGAGTCCACTTCATCGGGTTCTGATTGTGGAACTTGTTTTGGTCCTCTGGACTCTAAGATCACAACAGACCACATGTGAAGGGATTTTATTTAACAAAGGTTTTAATCCAAAATGTGGAACTCAACAATCTGTCCTTCCAGGTCCTTTCATGTCCTTTGAGGTCCTTTCAAGGAAACATGATACCAACACACACACACACACACACACACACACACACACACACAGTTTTATTTATTCTTCCAGTCTGCTGCAACATTGAGTTTGGCCACTAGATGGCAGCACTACGCTGGTATCCAATTATCTTACATGTGAAGATGATTTTAGTTGGTTTTAAATTATGTTAATAACGTAAATATAAGTTACGTTATTAATATTAACATTATTAAAATTCTTATTTTTATTTATATTATTAAATTCATTGTTTTTCATGAAAAATAACTTTGACCATCAAAATCAGTTCACTCATTTCATAATTCTACTTGGTGAAGAAATAAAAGCTGTCAGATGAATAAAAGTAAATATACTCAAGTGAAGTACAAGTACCTCAAATGTGCCGTTCAACACAGTACTTGTTGAGTAAATGAACTTTGTTATTTTGTTGTTGGAACAGAACCTGGAAGTACTTCGGTCACAAACCGGCTGAAGGTTTCAAGTTTCTCCATCCGGCGTTCATCTACTATGTGACCCACAGGTGAGATATCCATCACATATCCATCACATATCCATATCCATCACATATCCATATCCATCACATATCCATATCCATCACATATCCATCACATATCCATATCCATCACATATCCATCACATATCCATATCCATCACATATCCATATCCATCACATATCCATCACATGTCCATATCCATCACATATCCATATCATCACATATCCATCACATATCCATATCATCACATATCCATATCATCACATATCCATATCATCACATATCCATATCATCACATATCCATATCATCACATATCCATATCCATCACATATCCATCACATA
>CM056839.1:19678395-19730895 GCA_029853015.1 Chelidonichthys spinosus | reverse complement strand
GTTAACGTGGCTTCGGGTAAAAACGCGTGCTTAGACGTCCGCTAGCTCCGCGGGGCAAAGGTCGACGGTGGCGGCGGTGGCGGCGGCGGCGGCGGAGCTCCCCGCGGTCCGCTGACACGCCAGAGTCCGGCCGCGATATGCCCGTTTCACCGCTCCACTCAAACCCTCCACACATGCATTTTTACTAGTCGAACAAACACTTTTCTGTTTCTTTACAATGAAATCTGGGATTCGGCGCAGTTCGGCTCCCTCGCGACGGACTGTGATCCGGTGAGATTTCAGGTAACATTCGGACCCCCCCCCCCCCCCCCCATATTATTGTGTGAGAGGTCCACTGGTGCTTTCTAGTGCTTCAGGTGTTCCCGAGTCTCCTCGCAGACTCGAACCTGCAAACACGTAATATTTCTGTTTATTCGCCAAAGTCTAGAATCGGTGTTTTTGTGAGCGGGGTCTGGTCCGGAACGTGTCATCTAACTTTTATTTTGGTTGGTGTCGGATTCAGTGTAAACACGCGAACTGCTTCAGTATTTTCAAAATAATGGCGTCATCGTGCAACGAGTGTGTGATTTGTTCTTCGCTGTCACTCTGCACACACTCCGGGACTCGGGACTCGGGAGAGACCCTGCGGGGTCAAAGTGAGACCCGCGCTTTGTTCCTCTCGTCGTGAATGCAGCGAGAGTGGAAGCCGCCGGGGGTGGGGGGGGTGATGGGTGTAAATGGGCCTGACAGCTCTGCTTACGCCCAGTGTTCCTCCGTGGCTGCCGGTTATGTAACGGATCCAGTTGTAACCAGGAAAAACAGACCAGTATCGCGATGTGGACTCTGTGATCTGGCTGCAAAACCCCTCTTTTCTGTTTATACAGCAACACTGTCTCTGAGGTCCTGGTCCTGCAGCAGCGATCAGGTTCTCGTGCAGAGACCAGGACTGTCAGCGGCCCACGTCTGTGATCTGCAGACCCCCCCCCAGGGTCTAAGTGGTGGCAGGGTCGCTGGGCCGGAAGACTTTAAGTAGTCTCTGCACCCGGGATGAAGTCTGGATGCACGTACATCATCACAGAGCCCTGAGGGCAGGCAGCAGATCAGGACTAGGCAGCCCACACAGAGACCAGGACCAGGACTCTACGTCAGCTGGTCCCACACACACATCACTCACTCGCCTCTGCTGTTAAACTGTGAGATAAGTGAGTCTGGTGTCCCGGATCAGGGGAGACCCTCTGTGAGGGGACCCTCCATGGGGAGACCCCGCTCCATAAGGAGACCCTCCATGAGTCCCTGACGAGCTGCCAGGGTTTGTTTTGTTTCTGTGTGTGTGTGTGTGTGTGTTAAACCTGATTAGACTCAGTGAGGAATAAGACGGGATCAGGATCTGATAAGTGGATTCTGGACGGGATTTGGGGGTTTACGAGATGCTCCGGGACCCAGATCCCTGGTGCCTGTTGTTATTGGAAGTAATCTGAGACGTTGTCCACACAGCTGACTGCATCTCACTTCCTGTTTGTGATCCTTTCTTTCCAGTCCTGAACCACATCGCCTCTGAACCTGGAAACCCCGTCGAGGAGGAGAAGAAACGTCTGCTCAGGAAATTAGGAAATACTCTCCCAGAGACAGGATCCGTCTGAAACCTGGTTCTGGTCCCTGGAGTGCAGAGAAAGGGAGTCCCACACCTGAGGCAGGTCTCCATGTCTCCGGAGGTCAGCATGAGGCTCTGAGGAGGATTTAATAAAGCCGGTTCAGACTCGAGGAGGATGGGGAAGGAGCAGGACCTGCTGCAGGCGGTGAAGACCGGAGACCTGCTGTCCACCCAGAAGCTGCTGTCCAAGCTCCGCGCCAACCGGAACAGTGAGTATCTCATGCTTTTATTGTGAAATGTTCTGCTGGTCTCAGGGGTCTCCTGTCTGGTATCCAGGGGTCTCCTGTCTGGTATCCAGGGGTCCCCTGGTCTGGTGTCCGGGGGTCCCCTGGTCTGGTGTCCAGGGTCTCCTGGTCTGTCCTGCTCTTGGTGTCTTTCTGTTGGAGATGGAGACATTTAGCCGTGCAGCTCTTACTTTTGGAGGTGTTGACGTTGTAGGCACTTCCTGTTTTCAACGCTTTTCATTGGATGCTGCTAAAGTTGTCTCCTAGCAACTTATTTCACTTAAATAATAGTAAAGTATTCACCGGCTCAGATTTCCAAAAACCTGACTTCCTACCAAAGTAGTTAGTCGGAGCTGAAGGGACTAAGCCCCGCCCCTTCCTGTGTCCACCATGTGACCATTTTTAATAAATATATAGAGAGATTAATAAAGTTATGATGATGATGATGATCGTGGTGATGATGATGATGAAGATGGAGATGATGAAGATGGTGGTGATGATGGTGATGGAGATGATGAAGATGGTGGTGATGATGACGAAGATGGTGGTGGTGATGATGTGATGATGATGAAGATGATGATGGAGATGGTGATGAAGGAGATGGGGATGAAGATGATGGTTATGGAGATGGGGATGAAGATGATGGTGATGGAGATGGGGATGAAGATGATGGTGATGGAGATGGGGATGATGATGATGAAGATGATGTAATGAAAATATTATATTGGAGTCTAAATGGTTGATAGAAGTCACTGAGAGGAGTAAGACCTCCTCCTCTTCCTCCTCCTCTTCCTCCTCACTGTCGCCTCACTGCCTGATATTGACTAAGAAGAGCGGCCCCCTAGCGGCCCCGGGGTCACCAGGAGGTCAGTCTTTATCAGGCAGATAACCGGTCCACTGGTGACCTCTGACCTCTGCGGGTGATGACAGGATGTGATGTAACGGTGTAGACGTTGATGTGGCCCCTCCTGGTCCCTCGGGGACTTCCTGCAAACGGTCACATGACCCCCAACCATTGTCCTGCTGCTCAGCACGCTGTCCATCACCCAGAAGGAGCCGCTCCCCCACCGACCGTTACCATGGCAGCGGCGCTGCTAACTAGCTAACTAGCTCACTATCCAGGCGTCCGTCTCCAGAGCTGCGTCCTCTCTCTTCCTGTTTGGCTGTGACATCACTTAACAGCCCCACTGGTGTGTGGCGTCACCATGACAACCAACAACAACCATGTTGTTCTGTACGAGTCACATGACTTCTGAGAACAGTTCTATGTCTGTTCTACTTCTATATGATGCACTTTATGTTCAGGAAACCACACACACGGAGGGAAACGCATAATAATGTTCCGACATTTAACGTCTGTTTAAAATCACATCAGTCTAAAGGCCAGTAAAAGCGTCCGCCGTCTTCTCAACCAGAGTGCTTAATGGGAATTATTATTGACCCGGCGGAGTCTCCTTATTGGGCGTCGTAAACCCGTCGACCTTCCGTTTTTGGTGATGAGAGGCGGAGCTTAGCAGCGAGGAGCAGTATATAACTCACCAAATACATCGCAGCAGTTTGAAATATAATTAAAGTCAAATAGAAAGTTAGATTTGTTTCTCATTGTCTTCATTTCTTTCAGCAGGAAACGTTGCATTTAAGGTCCGTTTGAATGGGCGGGAATTGTGGCGTCTTAACAACAAACTGTTGATAATAAATATCTAATATATTAGACCTCCTCCAGGAATCGTGGTGCCTTCAGGTTCTGCTCCGGCTGTTGTACGTCAAGGTTCTCCTGCTTTCCTGGAGTCACATGATCATCTGGAACTGGAACACGTTGACAAGGAAAGACGTTTCCTTGACATCACGGTGCCGTGTTCTCCCCGCCACCATCGCCGCCGCCGCTTCACTTCCGTTCTGACGTCTCCTCACATCCAAGTGTTAAATCTGTGTGTTTGACTCTCAGCTGTTTAATTTTGTTGTGATTAATTAGTGCTGCGGGGACACAGAGGGGCCCCTCAGGACTCCCAGACTGTCTGGGGCCCAGACCTCTAGTCTGTGACAGGAAGTAGAAGAAGAAGAGGAGGAGGAGGAGGTCTCACTTTGATTTATTTCAAATCAATCAATAATTCACTTCCTGCCTCGGAGGAAGTTGAAGTGAGACGAAAGAAACGTCGTCGGCGCGGGACGACTTCGCTTCATCTCTGAGACGTGACCCACTTCTTCACGTACATGTGTCTCCATGGCAACGGGCTACCTGCTGCACAGCGGTTGGGAACCGGAGCGCCGGGTCTATTTTCTCTGCATAGCAGGAAAATACTCTGATTACCTTTAATATGAAGAAACGATATAAATGTTCTAGAAGGAAATAGCGGCATGATGCGGAGTTCCACAGGCCCGCTGGCTCCTCCCACTCCTTCTTCGCCTGATGAACACCATCCTCCCTCCACGCCACCATCCTTCCTCCACGCCACCGTCCTCCATCCCTCCACGCCACCATCCTCCCTCCACGCCACCGTCCTCCCTCCACGCCACCGTCCTCCCTCCATGCCACCGGCCTCCCTCCCTCCCTCCACACCACCAACCTCCCTCCACGCCACCGTCCTCCCTCCCTCCACACCACCGTCCTCCCTCCACGCCACCGTCCTCCCTCCCTCCACACCACCGTCCTCCCTCCACGCCACCGTCCTCCCTCCCTCCACACCACCGTCCTCCCTCCACGCCACCGTCCTCCCTCCCTCCACACCACCATCCTTCCTCCACGCCACCGTCCTCCATCCCTCCACGCCACCATCCTCCCTCCACGCCACCGTCCTCCCTCCATGCCACCGGCCTCCCTCCCTCCCTCCATGCCACCGGCCTCCCTCCCTCCCTCCACACCACCAACCTCCCTCCACGCCACCGTCCTCCCTCCCTCCACACCACCGTCCTCCCTCCACGCCACCGTCCTCCCTCCCTCCACACCACCGTCCTCCCTCCACGCCACCGTCCTCCCTCCCTCCACACCACCGTCCTCCCTCCACGCCACCGTCCTCCCTCCCTCCACACCACCGTCCTCCCTCCACGCCACCGTCCTCCCTCCACGCCACCGTCCTCCCTCCCTCCACGCCACCGTCCTCCCTCCCTCCACACCACCAACCTCCCTCCACGCCACCGTCCTCCCTCCCTCCACACCACCGTCCTCCCTCCACGCCACCGTCCTCCCTCCCTCCACACCACCGTCCTCCCTCCACGCCACCGTCCTCCCTCCCTCCACACCACCTCCTCCCTCCACGCCACCGTCCTCCTCCCTCCACGCCACCGTCCTCCCTCCCTCCACGCCACCGTCCTCCCTCCCTCCACACCACCGTCCTCCCTCCACGCCACCGTCCTCCCTCCACGCCACCGTCCTCCCTCCCTCCACGCCACCGTCCTCCCTCCCTCCACACCACCGTCCTCCCTCCACGCCACCGTCCTCCCTCCCTCCCCCACCTCCTCCCTCCACGCCACCGTCCTCCCTGCCTCCACACCACCGTCCTCCCTCCACGCCACCGTCCTCCCTCCCTCCATGCCACCATCCTCCCTCCACGCCACCGTCCTCCCTCCCTCCATGCCACTTCCTCCCTCCACGCCACCGTCCTCCCTGCCTCCACGCCACCATCCTCCCTGCCTGCACGCCACCGTCCTCCCTGCCTCCACGCCACCATCCTCCCTGCCTGCACGCCACCGTCCTCCCTGCCTCCACGCCACCATCCTCCCTCCACGCCACCGTCCTCCCTGCCTCCACGCCACCATCCTCCCTGCCTCCACGCCACCGTCCTCCCTGCCTGCACGCCACCATCCTCCCTGCCTCCACGCCACCATCCTCCCTGCCTGCACGCCACCGTCCTCCCTGCCTCCACGCCACCATCCTCCCTCCACGCCACTATCCTCCCTCCACGCCACCATCCTCCCTCCACGCCACCGTCCTCCCTCCCTCCCTCCACGCCACCATCCTCCCTGCCTGCACGCCACCGTCCTCCCTGCCTCCACGCCACCATCCTCCCTCCACGCCACTGTCCTCCCTCCCTCCCTCCCATTAATGTGTCTTCCTCTCATCTGATTGGACGTCTTCATGTAAACATGTTAAACCACTCGCTGTCATAGAAGCTCTGCAAAGAAAAGCAGACATAGAGGAATCTGGTTCGAGGCTCCGTCCTGTGTGAAGTGTGTGTGTGTGTGTGGTTGAGTGTGTATTGTGTAGTATCCTGTGTAGTATTGTGTGTAGTACTTTGTGTATATTGGCTGCAGCAGAGTAACATGGCTGCCGGTGTTTCTCTTTATGCGCTGCGTTATGTAACCAAAGTTCTGCACTCGTCCTTTTATCTGCTGGGACGTCACATGACCCGCCGCTGACTTCTCCTGAAGGACATTGAATGCATCGCTCTATGGACTGTAAACACCTGCGACGGCGTCTCCGCGGTTAAAGACCTGGACTCGTGTCCACTGTCGTCTCAGCGTCTTCAACGTCCTCCAACGTTACAGACGGACATATTATAATATTATTATTATAATAACAACAACAATAATAATATAGAAGATTTATCGTGTGTATAAATCAGATAAACTGATGGATTTAGAAGTTGGACATGTTTAGTTACATGAACCGGCTGCTGGAAATCCTTGAAAACTCTTGAATTTTAGTGTGGTGTCTCCAAGGTGTGAAAAGTGCTTGGATGTAGACTAAAGGTCTATAAATGTGTGTTGTATGTGATGACATCTATGATAGAACAGAGGAAAGAAGATCTCCATATCTGAGGGACTGAAAACAGCATTTCCTGACATTTCTTTATGAAAAATGACTTTTGATGATGAACAGATGATGAAAATAGTTGGTGATTATATTTCTGTGGATCTGTTAGTGGAATTAGTTTTCCTTTCATTTGTGGTCCTTCTGTAAAAAGCTGTCTCCAAACATCATGTTGGTTGTTTAGAGGACAAGAACATCTCATTTAATGTGATGAACAAGTGACAGAATAAGTAGACTGAATACTGACCATTGGATTGGTACAAAGATGGAGTTTACCACAGCTGGAAGGGGCTGGAAAAGCATGGAAATGCACCTTGAAATGCTTGGAAAGTGCTCAATGTGATTTTGGAGAAGGTGGTGGAACCCTGATAACGTGTTGGTTTGATTCTTTAAACTGAGAAGAAACAAGTGAAGCTGAGTTTCTGCTGAGTCACTGTTTCGTCCTCCTGTCTAAATGACCTGTGAGCTTCCATGAAGAGAAACGAAGCTGAATGTTTCTCCTAAATTCACTGTAGAAAAAAAACATATTTTCTGCATGTTTCCCCGACGGCGGTAAACAACCCCCCGACGTAGAAGCGGTATCTCTTCTACCCAGAATGCTCAGCTGCGGCGGCGGCGGCGTCCGTCTCGTATCTGGACCGCGGAGCATGACAGGAATTCTCAGAGCTCTAATTTGGGTCAGAACTGTGGCGAGGAGCTAAAAGCAGAGTTTATTTCCAGGCGGTGGACTCGGAGGACTCGGGAGGACCGGAGCTGGTCCCCTTCCAGCCGGTTTGGGTCTCACAGCTGTGCTGCTCCCAGTTCCACTGGGTTTGTGTGCCTGGAAGCTGCCGGCGTCTCCGTGCCAGCCATTGTCCCCGTCTGAATGGAGGCGTGATGTCATGGTGTTGGTATGTGGACCCCAGCGCCGCCTTGGATCCCCCTTTCTGGGTCTGGAATCTGACTCCAGACCGTTTCCTCCAGAGTTCAGAGAGAGAGAGAGAGGGAGAGAGGACACAGTTCAGTCAGACACTGGAACATTGGAACATTGGAACACTGGGAACACTGGAACATTGGAACACTGGGAACATTGAGAACATTGGAACACTGGGAACACTGGAACATTGGGAACACTGGGACGCTTGGAACATTGGGAACACTGGGACATTGGAACACTGGAACATTGAGAACACTGGAACATTGGGAACACTGGGAACATTGAGAACACTGGGACATTGGGACATTGGAACATTGGGACACTGGGACGCTTGGAACATTGGGAACACTGGGACATTGGAACACTGGGAACATTGGGAACACTGGGAACATTGAGAACATTGGGAACACTGGGAACACTGGAACATTGGAACACTGGGAACATTGAGAACACTGGAACATTGGGAACACTGGGAACATTGAGAACACTGGGACATTGGGACATTGGAACATTGGGACACTGGAACAATTGGGGATACTGGAACATTGGGACACTGGGACGCTTGGAACATTGGGAACACTGGGACATTGGAACACTGGGAACACTGGAACATTGGGAACACTGGAACATTGGGACACTGGAACATTGGGAACACTGGAACATTGGGAACATTGGGACACTGGAACATTGGGACGCTTGGAACATTGGGAACACTGGAACATTGGGAACACTGGGACATTGGGAACACTGGAACATTGGGAACATTGGGACACTGGAACATTGGGACGCTTGGAACATTGGGAACACTGGAACATTGGGAACACTGGGACATTGGCACATTGGGAACACTGGAACATTGGGAACACTGGGAACACTGGAACATTGGGACACTGGAACATTGGGAACACTGGAACATTGGGAACATTGGGACACTGGAACATTGGGAACATTGGGAACACTGGAACATTGGGGATACTGGGAACACGGGAACACTGGAACATCGGGAACACTGGAACATCGGGAACACTGGAACATTGGGGACACTGGAACACTGGGAACATTGGGAACATTGGAACACTGGGAACATCGGGAACACTGGAACATCGGGAACACTGGAACATTGGGGACACTGGAACACTGGGAACATTGGGAACATTGGAACATTGGGAACACTGGGAACACTGGAACATTGGAACATCGGGAACATCGGGAACACTAGAACATTGGGAACATTGGAACACTGGGACGCTGTATGAGTACTGTGCAGTGTGGTGACTAGCTAGCCACACAGCTTCCACTCCCATGATGCACCAGGGGTGTCAGGGCGAGGGTGTTCCCGGTGAAACGTGAGTTTTAAACACTCTAAAGCAGAAAGCTGTAACGGTACACAGTAAAGGAAGGCAGTTAATGGGCCGGCTTATCTCCCTCCAGGCGGGGGGGGGGGGGGGGGGGGGGTCTGAGAGGAAAAGTCCATTATGAGCAGAGGAACAGGGTGTGGAGCTGAACTCACTTCCTCCTTAACAATAAGGGAGGCGAGCTGGGAGCAAACATGTTCCTGTGATCCTTCACAGTCCACATCAGACCAGTGCCCATCAGTTCAGTCCACATCAGACCAGTCCACATCAGACCTGCACACTTTCATTATCATACGCTGTGTGACGGGGGGGGGGGCTCATATCCCCTCCAAGACTCCAAAACTTCAAACAGACCCAGAATCTCTACAAGAGTCCACCAGTCTGACCAGTATATGTATCCATGTGTATACACACACACACACACACACACAAATATATATATGATAACGAGTGTAAGAGGCGGGACAGGAAGTGAGAGACTTTGAAGAGAAGTTTCATGTCTCTGTTTGTTCACTTTGTGTCTGAGTTTTAATTTTCCTGCTGATTTATTCCCATTAATTATAAAATCCAGGTCATTATCAAAGCGGCGCTCCGACCCCCCAGAGGGGGCGCCTGCTGCTCCCCCCCCCCCCCCCCCCCCCCCCCCCCCCAAATAACGCTGCAATACTTCAAAGCAGTTTTGAGAGATGAATCCACTACACTTCCACGTCTAAAAGACTGATCTTGGGTCTGCTGGTCTGGGATCTGGTTCCCATCCTCCAGCTGCAGCGCGGCCTGACCTTTGACCTGCCGTGACCCCCGACAGTAAACACAGCAGCAGCTTCAATCGCCGTGTTTACAGACAGCAGGTCTGTGAGAGAAGTCGGGCCGAGGCGTCGCTGTGACATCACACGAGTCAGCGAAACTGCCACACACACACACACACACACACATACACACACACACACACACACACACACACACACACTTCCAGAGTGATAATTATCTCTGATGTTCATCCAGAGGAAAAACTTCCCTGAGAATCCTCTGATACAGACCGAGCTGATCCCAGAGCAGCTTTATACTGTGGTGGCGGGTCTGGATCCTGTGTGAGGGGGTCTGGATCCTGTGTGAGGGGGTCTGGGTCCTGTGTGAGGGGGTCTGGATCCTGTGTGAGGGGGTCTGGGTCCTGTGTGAGGGGGTCTTTGTCCTGTGTGACGGGGTCTTGGTCCTGTGTGAGGGGGTCTTTGTCCTGTGTGAGGGGGTCTGTATCCTGTGTGATGGGGTCTGGGTCCTGTGTGAGGGGGTCTTGGAGGACTTGCTGGTCCCAGAACTGGTCACTGATCCTGTGTTGTTGTGTCTTCCAGAGTTGCTGGGCTCCACCAAGAAGCTGAACGTCAACTACCAGGACTCCGACGGGTGAGTGACCTTTTCTGCTGAGTCGTACCCCCCCCCCCCCCCCCCCCCCAGTCAGTCTGGAGACCCTCTGACTGTCCATCTCGAGCCACCATCAGGTCACAAGTATTTATTATTTGTACCTTCATACGTAAAGAAAACGTCCCGGGTGAGCTCTGAGTCAACACCGTCGCCATGACGATGGCTGAAAGAGACGGCGGCGTGCTGAGAGTCCCGAGATGTCGTCAAGTGTCGGTCTTCTTTGTTCAGAGGAGGGGGGGTCGAAGGTCAGGGAGCAGAGGGCCCCAACAAAGAGCTGGGATGACTTAATGCAGCGCCGACACCTGATGCATGATGGGAAGGTGTTCCCGGAGGTCATGAAATATGAGCTAGCTTCACTACTGGGAATAATTATTATAATTATAATAATACAATAATAATAATCATAATAATAATAATGAAGATGGTTAAGTTAAGTTAAATACTAAATGCCCAGCGGTTTAGGGCAAATCCATTTTGTGTCTCTTCCTGTCTCTCTCTCTGTCTGTCTCTGTCCGGTTCTGGTGCTCAGATGGGACGTTGTAATCCACGGTTGGTCCACCATAGTCCTCGTTAGTCCACATTAGTCCATGTTAGTCCTGTTTCTGACCCGGCAGGTTCTCAGCGCTGCACCACGCCGCCCTCACCGGAACCACAGAGCTGCTGTCGGCCCTGCTGGAGGCCGGGGCCACGGTGGACGTCAAGGACAGCAACGGTGAGGCGCGCGCACACACACACACACACACACACACAACAACACACACACACACACACACACACACACACAACAGACACACACACACACACACAACAGACACACACACACACACACACACACACACACAATCATCATCAAGGAAGATAAATACTGTACGTACACATAATTGGGTTTCGTCTCATTAGGAGGAAGTGATCTATTCTAATATTCATAATAATGAATGAACTGTATGAATGGCAGTATATTTAAATGTACTGAAATGTACTTAAAAAAAATAATAATAATGGTATTAAAACCTGAACCCGCCTCACCGTGTCCAGACCAACAGACCCTGAATGTCGATTCATGTTTCTGACGACGCGTTCAGGGACCGTCGGGAGCACAGAGCGCTCCTCTCGGTGAACCCTCAGCGTGGAGTCAGGAGACCAGAATGAAGTCTGGCACGCCTGTCGTGAAAGACGGCGAGCTGTGATTGGCCGACGTCTGACGTGTAATCTGTACTGTAACTTCTGACTGACGGGGACGGAGACCTCCGGGAGCTTCTAGAACAACAGTTGCTTTATTGAAACGCTTCACTGAGAGCAGATTTAATTTCCTGTCTGCTGGCCAGTCACATGGGTCACATGACCTGTGTGTGTGTGTGTGTCAGCAGATTAACATCTGATTTGGGCTACGTTCGCTGCAGCTCGTTTTATATCTGAAGGTCCTTAAAGCTGCATTCTCCCTGCTGGCCACCAGGGGGAGACTCCTCTCTGGTTGTATAGAAGTCTATGAGAAAATGGTCCTACTTCTCTCTGCTGGCCACCAGGGGGAGACTCCTCTCTGGTTGTATAGAAGTCTATGAGAAAATGGTCCTACTTCTCTCTGCTGGCCACCAGGGGGCGACTCCTCTCTGGTTGTATAGAAGTCTATGAGAAAATGGTCCTACTTCTCTCTGCTGGCCACCAGGGGGCGACTCCTCTCTGGTTGTATAGAAGTCTATGAGAAAATGGTCCTACTTCTCTCTTGATGTATTATCTCAGTAAACATTGTAAACATGAGTTTATGGTCTCAATCTCTAGTTTCAAGTCTTCTTCAATCCAGCATGATGTTCATTTAGTACATTGTGGTCCATTTAGAGTCCACCAGACCAGAAAGCAGGGGATGCTTTAGGGGGCGGGGCTTATCTACTGATTGACAGGTCCATTTAGAGTCAGACAGACCATGGACTGATGGTGAATAATTATACAATAATATATCATGTATACATGAACACATGTGCTGAGCTGTGTGTGTGTGTGTGTGTGTGTGTGTGTGTCTGTGTGTATTGGACGCTGGCAGGAATGCGTCCGCTGCACTACGCCGCCTGGCAGGGGAAGTCCGAGTCCGTCCTGATGCTGCTTCGCTCCGCAGCTTCAGTCAACGGCATCTCTCTGGACGGACACATCCCCCTGCACCTGGCCGCCCAGTACGGACACTATCAAGTGGTGCGTTCACTGTCACGGTAACACCTGTTACCTCACCTGTCCTCTCACCTGTCCTCTCACCTGTCCTCTCACCTGTCCTCTCACCTGTTACCTCACACCTGTTACCTCACCTGTTACCTCACCTGTCCTCACACCTGTAACCTCACACCTGTTACCTCACACCTGTTACCTCACCTGTTACCTCACCTGTAACCTCACACCTGTTACCTCACACCTGTTACCTCACCTGTTACCTCACCTGTAACCTCACACCTGTTACCTCACACCTGTTACCTCACCTGTCCTCTCACCTGTTACCTCTCACCTGTTACCTCACCTGTTACCTCACCTGTAACCTCACACCTGTTACCTCACACCTGTTACCTCACCTGTCCTCTCACCTGTTACCTCTCACCTGTTACCTCACCTGTCCTCTCACCTGTTACCTCACCTGTCCTCTCACCTGTTACCTCTCACCTGTTACCTCACGTGTCCACTCACCTGTCCTCATACCTGTCCTCTCACCTGTTACCTCTCACCTGTCCTCTCACCTGTTACCTCTCACCTGTTACCTCACCTGTCCTCTCACCTGTTACCTCTCACCTGTTACCTCACCTGTCCTCACACCTGTTACCTCGCCTGTTACCTCTCACCTGTCATCTCACCTGTTACCTCACCTGTTACCTCACCTGTCCTCACACCTGTTACCTCACCTGTTACCTCTCACCTGTTACCTCTCACCTGTTACCTCGCCTGTTACCTCTCACCTGTCATATCACCTGTTACCTCACCTGTTACCTCACACCTGTTACCTCACCTGTTACCTCACCTGTCCTCTCACCTGTAACCTCACACCTGTTACCTCACACCTGTTACCTCACCTGTTACCTCACCTGTAACCTCACACCTGTTACCTCACACCTGTTACCTCACCTGTTACCTCACCTGTAACCTCACACCTGTTACCTCACACCTGTTACCTCACCTGTCCTCTCACCTGTTACCTCTCACCTGTTACCTCACCTGTTACCTCACCTGTAACCTCACACCTGTTACCTCACACCTGTTACCTCACCTGTCCTCTCACCTGTTACCTCACCTGTCCTCTCACCTGTTACCTCACCTGTCCTCTCACCTGTTACCTCTCACCTGTTACCTCACGTGTCCACTCACCTGTCCTCATACCTGTCCTCTCACCTGTTACCTCTCACCTGTCCTCTCACCTGTTACCTCTCACCTGTTACCTCACCTGTCCTCTCACCTGTTACCTCTCACCTGTTACCTCACCTGTCCTCACACCTGTTACCTCGCCTGTTACCTCTCACCTGTCATCTCACCTGTTACTTCACCTGTTACCTCACACCTGTTACCTCACCTGTTACCTCTCACCTGTTACCTCGCCTGTTACCTCTCACCTGTCATCTCACCTGTTACCTCACCTGTTACCTCACACCTGTTACCTCACCTGTTACCTCACCTTTTACCTCACCTGTCCTCTCACCGGTAACCTCTCACCTGTAACCTCTCACCTGTTACCTCACCTGTGCTCTCACTTGTTGTTTGTTTTCAGTCTGAGATGTTGCTGCAGCATCAGTCCAACCCCTGTCTGGTCAACAAGGCCAAGAAGACTCCTCTGGACCTTGCCTGTGAGTTCGGAAGAGTCCAGGTGAGCAAGTTTGTTTATGTTGTTTATGTTATGTGTGGAGACTGACATTCTCCCTGCTGGCCACCAGGGGGCGACTCCTCTCTGGTTGTATAGAAGTCTATGAGAAAATGGTCCTACTTCTCTCTGCTGGCCACCAGGTGGCGACTCCTCTCTGGTTGTATAGAAGTCTATGAGAAAATGGTCCTACTTCTCTCTGCTGGCCACCAGGGGGCGACTCCTCTCTGGTTGTATAGAAGTCTATGAGAAAATGGTCCTACTTCTCTCTTGATGTATTATCTCAGTAAACATTGTAAACATGAGTTTATGTCTCAATCTCTAGTTTCAAGTCTTCTTCAATCCAGCATGATGTTCATTTAGTACATTATGGTCCATTTAGAGTCCACCAGACCAGAAAGCAGGGGATGCTTTAGGGGGTGGGGCTTACCTGCCGATTGACAGGTCACTACCATGCTACCAATGCTAGTCAGCTACTAAGATGACTTTAACACTCAGCTGTAAAGTTGACCTTGAATCATGAAGCTAACTTTGTTAGCAGCTTCACACCAGAATCTACATGGATCCAGATCCAGTAAGGGTGCTGCTCTGTTGCTTGTGTTCATCAGATCCACTCATTGCTCCTCCACAGTCCAAATATGGTCACTTCCTTCTATTGGTAGAAAATCCTCCCTTGTGGGGACCCTGGTTTCTTGTGGGGACCCTGGTCTCTTGTGGGGACCCTGGTTTCTTGTGGGGACCCTGGATTCTTGTGGGGATCCTGGTTTCAGGTCCAGGCTATGACCTGGGTGGGTGTTGAGAGTGAGTCTATGCGCTGAGTGTGTTGGACGTGTTGACTGACGGCTCAACAACAACACACAGTTCCAGCTGGACAAACACATACAGGTTGATGCCGTTGTCAGGACAACCTTTCTATCTCCGTAGGCACACATGGCCGTTCTCTTTGTCTCTCTCAGGCCTAACATGTGGATTCAGCAAGCTTGTCGGGTTGTCGTGTCTTCCGTTCCCATGACAACCAGACCAACACTCCCGATGTTTCAAATCCTCAACTTTGTCTTCCAAACATCTGGACTCCCTGGTGGGGGTTCTGGGGTGTTTCTGCTTGTCCCCGTTTCTGTGTCTGCAGGTCCCTGGCTGCCCCCCCCCCTCCCCCCTGGTCCTCATGGTCTGGTCTGGTCTCATCGTGTCCCCCTTGTCCCCTCCAGGTGGCCCAGCTGCTGCTCAGCAGTAACATGGTGGTGGCGCTGTTGGACGGCGAGAGGAAGGAACAGACGGACTCGGCCTTCACCACGCCACTGCACCTCGCCGCCCGCAACGGGCACAAGGACATCATTGGGTAACGAGACCTTTATTCAGATGGGGTGCTGGAAATCCTTGAAAAGACTTGAATTTCAGTGTTTTCAAGGTTTGAAAAGTGCTTGGATTTAGAATGAAGTGCTTGAAATGTGTGTTCTATGTGAGGATTGGATTGAGACAAATATGTTGTTTACAGCTGGAAGGTGCTGGAAAAGCATGGAAATGCACCTGGAAATGCTTGAAAAGTGCTTGAATGTGACTTTGGAAAAGGTGGAGGAACCCTGTTTACAGCTCGGTTACAGGACAGGTTCAGGACCCAGGTTCAGGACCCAGGTAGATCATGCCGGTCTCTGTTGTGTTCCAGACTCCTGCTGGCGGCCGGCATCGACATCAACAAGACCACCAAGTCGGGAACGGCTCTACACGAGGCGTCTCTGTACGGGAAGACGGAGGTGGTCCGCCTGCTGCTGGACGTGAGTTCACCTGAGAGTACTGAGTGATGTCATCATCAGTTACCTGTCGGACCAGAGAGCCCACCTATGTAGACCACATAAACCAAAGATGGTGGTCTTAGTCAGGTCTATCATTGGTTTAGATTCACTAACCAGTGTAGCATGAAACCACAGCAAAGACCTGCTGGACCTGATCTACGTTGCTGGACTTAGCTGTTTGAACTTCATGATGGCTGTTAGCTAGTTTATCACAGTTGAAGGATGCGGTTCAGACAGATGGTTTCCTGCTGGATGTAATGATACGTATGACATCACCACGGCGTCCTCCTGTCCTCGTCCTGTAGGCCGGCGTGGACGTCAACATCAGGAACACCTACAACCAGACGGCGCTGGACATCGTCAACCAGTTCACCACGTCCCACGCCAGCAGGGACATCAAGCAGCTGCTCCGAGGTCCACTCTGCTTCTGTCTGTCTGTCTGAGTGTCTGTCTGTCTGTCTGTCTGTGTGTCTGAGAGTCTGTCTGAGTGTCTGTCTGTCTGTCTGCAGTTCTCTATAATGTTTTGGTTACGTAACGTTCAACTCTTATCTGCGCCTTCAAAGAGCAGACTGCTCAGTGTGTGTGTGTGTGTGTGTGTGTGTGTGTGTGTGTGTGTGTGTGTGTGTGTGTGTGTGTGTGTGTGTGTGTGTGTGTGTGTGTGTGTGTGTGTGTGTGTGTGTGTGTGTGTGTGTGTGTGTGTGTGTGTGTGTGTGTGTGTGTGTGTGTGGCTCTGTAATCCTGCAGTCTTTTGAAGTTCCTGTGGGAACCCAGTGAGGGAGTAATGAGCAGTGTGTGTTTCATGGAGACTTTCTCTCCTCACAGTCAACACACTGGCCTCTTATTTTGAAAACCAGCACTACTTCCTGTTGTTTTCCTCATCATCATGGATAGTTTTTTGTTATTAATTCATCTGTTCAAACCCCAAAAAATCTTTAGTTTGAATAAAAACAGCAGTTTCTTCAGTTTTTGGATTAATAATCCATAATAATCCGTTTATTGATATCATCGACTTCAAACAATTATAATGTACTTTTAAAATCCTAAATAATGTAGAAGAAGAATATGTGATTATTATATTTTGTTTCTGGCAAAAAAGGAAAATTAGTGAAATAATAGTAGGAATGGATATAAATATAATATTATTAATAATAATAAGCAGAAGAAGAAGGTTGGGGGATTTGCTGAAGGTGTAACTACAGTTCTGGTTCTGGTTCTGGTTCTGGTCTGGATCCTGACCCCCACCTGGATGTTATTTCCTGACAGATGCGACTGGGGTCCTGCAGGTCCGAGCTCTGAAGGACTACTGGAACCTCCACGATCCCACAGCCCTCAACATCCGGGCAGGAGACGTCATCATGGTGAGAAACCGCTCGTTACCATGGAAACACTGGACACGCCTGAAAGAGAGACAGGGGGAGAGTTAGTACACAAACATGGGTTCATCCAGAAACACATTAAAACAAGAAATACATAGTGATCCATGGTGATCCACAGTGACTCTCGGTGATCCACAGTGACCAGCTCAGTGTTGCCCCCTGCAGGTGTTGGAGCAGCACATGGACGGACGCTGGAAGGGACACATCCACGACAGCCAGCGAGGGACGGATCGGGTCGGCTTCTTCCCCCCGTCCATCGTGGAGGTGATCAGCAGACGGACCGGTGAGTCCAAGGAGACCAGGTCTAGACTGGATCCCCCATCAGTGTTGGTGTATACGATGTTTTTAAGTTAGAAACTAATCCGCCTGCTTTCAGAATCATCCCCCTCCCTCCCTCTGACTCCCTCCATCCCCCCCTCCTCCTCTCCTCCCCCTCCTGCCTCCATCCATACCACATAATGACTGACCTCCACCTCTAACCATCAGCTTGATAACCCCCCGCCCCTCCCTGTCTCGCCCTGTAGGGGGCACCCTGTCCCGGCACGCCTCTCTGCCCACCCAGCGCCAGCAGCAGCTGTCCAGAGCCCCCCTCTCCTCCAGCCTCAGCTCCGCCCCCCAGACCGACGACTCCTACACCTTGTACGCCCCCCCCACCCACGTGGTGCTGCCGCTGGCCAACGGCCTCAACGCAGGTACAGACCCCCCCCGGAGGAGGAGGGTCCTCTCCCTGCATGTCTGCCTCCTCCTCCTCCTCCTCCTCATCATCATCATCGTATGCTTTGATATGACTGAGACCTGATCCAGGTTCTTAATCAGGGATCTGGTCTTCTAACAATAACCTGATATTAACAGGAAGTGTCATCACTAATGTGCATGAAGAGCTTCTTTCCCCTCCAGAGTCCTGAATCAAAGACCCGGTAGAAGCCTCTTCTATCTCTATCTCTGCCCCCCCCCCCAGTCAGTCCCCATGACAGAACGCAGTCCATCAGAGTCTTTGTGTCTGATAGGTTTGTCTCCGAGCCGCCTGTCTCAGTCTGGGTGTCCCTTCGAGGACATCTGGGTCCTCAGGGACTCGTGTCATGGTAAGAGTCCCCGAATGACGGCTTCTCCTCCCCGGCTGTTCTGAAGCTGCCTCGCTGCCCCGCTCACCGCTCTGCATCCGGACCCGACACACCGAGACTGGGACCACGTCCACAAAACGGGACCACGTCCACAAAACGAGACCACGTCCACAAAACGGGATCACGTCCACAAAACTGGACCATGTCCACAAAACGGGATGCCTCGTGACGCTTCGCATTATCCAGACTGACTGTAGTCGTCCCGACTGTAGTGGACCCGACTCTAGTCAACTGTAGTCGACTATAGCTGATTGTTGTCGACTCGACTCTAGCCGACTGAAGCCGACCCGACTGTAGCTGACTGTAGTCGACTCTAGCCGACTGTAGCCGCCTGAAGCCAACTGTAGTCGACTGTAGCTGACTTTAGCCAACTGAAGCAGACTGTAGTCAAACCAAATGTAGCCGACTGTGGTTGAGCGGACTGTCGTCAACTGTACTTGACTGTAGCTGACTGTAGTCGACTCTAGCCGGCTGTAGTCGACTATAGCTGATTGTTGTCGACTCGACTCTAGCCGACTGAAGCCGACCCGACTGTAGCTGACTGTAGTCGACTCTAGCCGACTGTAGCCGCCTGAAGCCAACTGTAGTCGACTGTAGCTGACTTTAGCCAACTGAAGCAGACTGTAGTCAAACCAAATGTAGCCGACTGTGGTTGAGCGGACTGTCGTCAACTGTACTTGACTGTAGCTGACTGTAGTCGACTCTAGCTGGCTGTAGTCGACTGAAGCCAGCTGTAGCCGACCCAAGCCGACTGTAGTCGACCTGACTGCAGCCAACTGTAGTCCGTAGTCGACTTAAGGTGACTGTAGTAGACTGCAGCCGACCCGACTGTAGTCTGTAGTTGACTGAAGCCGACTGTAGCTGTCTGAAGCCGACTGGAGCCAACTGTAGCTGACTGTGGTCGACTGCAGTAGACTGTACCTAACTGTAGTAAACCTGACTGTAGCCTACTGTAGCTGACTGAAGCCGACTGTAGCCGGCTGTAATCGACCCGACTGTAGCCCACTGTAGGCTGTAGTCGACTGTAGTTGACTGTAGCCGACTAGTCAACTCCATTCGACTCTAGCTGACTGAAGCGGACTGTAGCCAGCTGTAGCTGACTGTAGTCCATTGCAGCTGACTGTAGCTGACTGTAGTCCATTGCAGCTGACTGTAGCTGACTGTAGCCAGCTGTAGTCGACTATAGTAGACTGTAGTAGACTGTACCTAACTGTAGTCAACCTGACTGTAGCCTACTGTAGCTGACTGAAGCCGACTGCTGTAATCGACCCGACTGTAGCCCACTGTAGGCTGTAGTCGACTGTAGTTGACTGTAGCCGACTAGTCAACTCCATTCGACTCTAGCTGACTGAAGCCGACTGTAGCCAGCTGTAGCTGACTGTAGTCCATTGCAGCCGACTGAAGCGGACTGAGGCCTCTGCCGGTCTTCTCGGCGTGTCGGGTCCAACCTCTGTATCAATCACTGCTTCAGGCTGAACTTCAGAGCGTCTTGCTGTCAGTAATCCCTGTCGTTGTCCTCACTGGTGCCACAGGGGGGCGCCACTGGTTCATTGGATCATTACAGGCTGAGAGCTCAGTGAGGATCCTCAGATGGAATTTAGAATCACAAATACTCTATTGATCTTTGGGGGCATTTGGACGTTGCAGTTGCTCTTAAATATAATATATATATGTATTATAATATATATTATATCTAAACATAAACATGTAAATTAAGGATTATGTACATAAATATGAATGTAGTGTTTGCTGTGTTCTCTTGTAGTATCTGATGTTGTGTTTAGTATTTCTGCTGATGACCTCATGGCTGAGTCCTCCTGCTCTCCAGCAGCTTTTACACCAGAAACCTGCATCCTCCAGCCTCATGCCGGCCCTCTCTGCCGCCGTGATGCTCCGCCCCCCACCCTCTGGACGCCGTGACATCATATCTGTCCTTGCTTGTCTTGCAGCCGGAGACAGGAACAGCGTGGGCAGCACCGGCAGCGTCGGCAGCACCCGAAGCGCCGGCAGCGGCCAGAGCACCGAGAGCAACGGCGCGCCCAACGGGCTCCAGCACAACGCTGGTCACCACGACAACGCTGGTCACCACGACAACGCCGGTCACCACGACAACGCCGGTCACCACGATAATGCCGGTCACTACGACAACGCCAACAAGGTACAATCACACCGATGCACCAGCTGCTCCATCGTGTGCACAAAGTTTCCAAACTTTATTTACACATGTGACTTCTTAAAAGTGCTGATTCATGACATGACCGTAATCTGTCTTATCATGACGGTGCAGAATGACTGTGTTGAAGCTGTTCCTCGTCTCGTTTTCCTGAAACTTCTCTAGAAGTCAGACTGCATTTAAGTGCATTGTTGTGTGTGTGTGTGTGTGTGTGTGTGTGTGTGTGTGTGTGCAGCCGGCGCCCCCTGCTGGTGATGCTGGACACTCAGACTGCAGCAGACAGCCTGATCATCCAGCAGGTACGAAGAACTCAATGTTTCTGTTTGATTTATTCAAACATAATTTTTTATTTGTTCTATGATGTAATAAAAATGTGATTCTTGACTAGACTGTGTTATTTTAAGAGTTTCAATATTTTTCTGATGACTATCAGGAATTTATTGTCTTTATTGATTATTGATCAAGTCTTTATTTCTTTGAGGATTTTTTTTTACTATTAAATATGAATTCGTTTCCATTATATGGGATATGGACGTTGTTCAACCTCTGAGCTCTTGCGTTGGATTATTGAGGATCAGGATACGTTGTGAAGATCCCCTGCTGGGTTCTGGTTCTGGTCTGCAGGCGGGACCCCTCGGAGACAGACGGTGACGGTGCAGAGACCAGCAGAGCAGAGTTTCTCCCAGCAGTTCCTCCGTCCTCAGCAGCTGCTGGAGGGGAAGGTGAGCAGACTCTTTATGAGACCCATGTGGTCTTCACCATGTGATCTTCACCATGTGGTCTTCACCATGTGGTCTTCCCCCCGGTGGTCTCTCTGCAGGATGCCGAGGCCATCTACCAGTGGCTGAGTGACTTCCAGCTGGAGCAGTATACTGGGAACTTCATCTCCGCTGGTTACGACGTCCCGACCATCAGCAGGATGACGCCCGAGGTGAACCAGCACCCTGTTTCCAACCTGGACCCGGGTTCTGTTTGTGGACCCGGGTTGTGTTTGTGGACCTGGTTTTTGTTTATCTGACATCTCTGGTCTGCAGGATCTGACAGCCATCGGGGTCACCAAACCAGGCCACCGCAAGAAGATCTCCATGGAGATCAACAACCTGAGCATCCCCGAGTGGCTGCCGGAGTACATCCCAGTAAGACCCCAACCGCTGACAATGACCATGTGATCCCAGTAGATCACTGACCTTGTGACCCCCATTGATCTGAGTGATCTGTTGCTCCACAGTCGGACCTCGGCGAGTGGCTCAGTGCCATCGGACTCCCTCAGTACCACAAGAAGCTCTCTGAGAACGGCTACGACTCCATCAGCATTGTCAGAGACCTGACCTGGGAGGACCTGCAGGAGATCGGCATCATCCAGCTGGGTGAGGACTCGTTGCATTCTGGTCCCGTCGGGTCTAGGTCCCGGGGTTGTTAACGTTGTGACTGTCCCCCCAGGCCACCAGAAGAAGCTGATGCTGGCGGTGAAGAAGCTGTGCGACATCCAGAGGGCCGTCCTTCAAGCCGAGGCGGGCCACGGGACGCTGCGTCGCCGGGGCCCCGGGGCCCTGCACCTGGTCGCCATCGAGCCACCGGACTCGTCGGGCGAGTGCTCGTCCCCCCACACCCCCAAGATGCTGAGCTTCCAGGACAGCGAGCTGAGCGCCGAGCTGCAGACCGCCATGAGCCGCCACTACGGCGGCTGCGAGGACGGCCTTGCCTTCAAGACCTCCACGGGGATCTCCCGGAGCCAGGAGAGCATCGACACTCGGTCCAGAGGCTCTGGGCGCTCCCAGGAGCCCCCCACGGCGTCGGTCACCCCCCACAGCTGGTCCCAGGAGAGCCTGGAAGGCAGCCCTGCCCGGGAGAGGAACCTCCCCGAGGGCTGGGACCAGAGACCGCTACCCAAGCAAGTCCCTCTGGGCACCGCGACCGTGTTTAAGTACCCCGCCATCCCGGCCAAGCCCAGACTGTCGGGGTCTCGGGGCCCCTCCCCTCACGGGTCCCCGGCACTGAAGGGTTTCAGCTACCTGCATTCTCGTTGTGGATCCACAGACTTCGGCTCCAGGCCCGAGAATCACAGCATGACCCTGATGCCGCCCAAGAAGCGCACCCAGACCCGCTACGCGCTGTCGGACGGCGAGCCGGACGAGGACGATGAGGAGCCAGCGTACCGGTCTGGGAACCTGGCGTCCTACGCCACCTTGACCCGCAAACCGGGCCGCAGCCAGCTGGCCCGCCTGCAGGCGAGTCCGGAGAAGAACGGTGGCGTGGGACGAAGTCAGTCCTTTGCAGTGCGCGCCCGGAAAAAAGGTCCGCCTCCCCCGCCCCCCAAGAGACTGAGCTCGGTGAGCAGCACCACCAGCGGCGAGCTGAGCGACAGCAGCAGCACCTCGTCGGCGGCGGGGGGGGCGGGGCCAGACAGCCCGCCGAGCGTGAGGAGCATCGCAGCCTCACTGGAGGGCAGGACGGAGGGGAGGATCCCCCCAGGACCCAGACCGGAACCCGGCCAGCAGGAGCCCCCACTTCCCACCTCCATCAACTCGGCAGGGCCGGAGCCCCGGGAGGCCGCCGCGGTGAGGAGGAGGGTGCAGAGCGAGTGTCTCCCCACCAAGACCAGCAGCAGCACAGATCCGGATCGAGGGGTGAAGTCCGACTCTGAGGAGGAAGAGTCCAAGGGTCGTGGCCTGGAGGGCTCCTCGTCCCCTCAGAACAGCTCCAGTGAGTGCATCCCCTTCGCCGAGGAGGGCAACTTGACTATCAAACAGAGGCCCAAGGCTCCGGGGCCCCCCAGGGCCGAGGCGGTCCTGGAGCCCCCAGAGAGACCGGCGGCCAAGAACCTGGATGTGCCCGAGTTTAACCTGAAGGAGTCGGACACGGTGAAGCGGCGGCACAAACCCAAAGACAAGGAGCCGGGAGGAGGGTCCCCCAGCAGGGAGGGGGCCGGGTCAGAGTCCGGCACTAGCAGGCCTGCATCCGGGATCCAGGATGAGGTCAGCCTGAGGATTAGTGAGGCTGGTCTGGAGAGGCCGGGCAGTCCGGCAACAGGGTCCCCCATCAAACCTCCGCTCTCCCCTAAACCCACCGTGGCCCCGAAACCAGTCCGCCACAGTCTGCTGGCAGCACAAGGTAAGATGCTCCGTAGATCACATTAGACCACATCCAGGAACCCAGACCAGTAATATCAGTTTGTTGGTCCTGACTTGTTGTCTCTCCAGCAGCTGGGCTCTCCTCCCCCTCAGTGACCGTCACGGTGGTTCAGAGTCTGGCCTTCACCTCCCCATCCTCTCCCTGTTACGGGCCCCGGGCTCCAGCTCCAGTACCAGCTCCAGTACTGGCTCCGGCTTCAGTACCAGCTCCGGCTCCAGTACCGGCTCCAGCTCTGCCACTGGCCCCTCAGGCCCCTCAGAGTCCCTCTATGACAGCAGCAAGGACTCAGGTATGTGCGGTGGGTCCAGGTCTCGTCCCCGAGTCGTCCTGCGGGACTGAGGTGGTCCAGCAGAGACTGGATCAGACCAGCACGTCACTGGAAGCGGCTTTGAAGGCCGTCGAGAGAAAACTGAACCTGGAGGAAAACACAGAAGGGTAAGTCTGTGTTTACCGCCGCTAGGGGGCAGCAGCAGGTTGGTATCAGGTGTAATGACTCAGTGTCCTCTAGGGGGCAGCAGCAGGCTTCCATGGTGTCAGGTCTAATGACTCAGCGTCCTCTTGGGGGCAGCAGCAGGCTGGTGTCAGGTGTAATGACTCAGTGTCCTCTAGGGGGCAGCAGCAGGTTGGTGTCAGGTGTAATGATTCAGCGTCCTCTAGGGGGCAGCAGCAGGCTTCCATGGTGTCAGGTCTAATGACTCAGCGTCCTCTAGGGGGCAGCAGCAGGCTTCCATGGTGTCAGGTCTAATGACTCAGCGTCCTCTAGGGGGCAGCAGCAGGCTGGTGTCAGGTGTAATGATTCAGCGTCCTCTAGGGGGCAGCAGCAGGCTTCCATGGTGTCATATTAAAGGGGAGAGTCATCACCGTTCATGTGGAGGTCCAGTCAAGTGTTGATAGTACTTGACTGGAGTACTATCAACTCCAGTCAAGTACTGTCAAGCAAGACCCACGTGGGCTGGTTCACCACAGCTGGAGGAACTAGAATAAAGTATTTATCTGTGATTTAATATCAATAACCAGATGAAAAGGATGCTGAAATAACTCCATAATGATGGTGATCGGTGAATAGCGCTGAGTCATGCTTTGTTAGGTCTGTCTGCAAGACCACAAGATAACTCCTGTTAAAACGCTGGTTTTCTGAATGGAGTCTGGTGGATGGACGTTCTAACCGGTCCCGTTCTCGTCTCCAGCGGCTCAAACACGGTGAAGTCTGCCGGGACGATTCTGGACGACATCGGCAACATGTTCGACGACCTCGCCGACCAGCTGGACGCCATGTTGGACTGAGGAGCAGGAGGGAGGGGCGGGGCAGCACTTAACCTCCTCTGAGTCTCTCAGCCAATCAGAGCGGGGAACCTTCTCATCCAAGCACAGATCATTGAGATTATTGTTCAACACTAATATTGTTACGTGAAGTTTTGTCTTTGTGACGTGATGGAGAGCCGAAGTACATCTACTCCCGTACTAGTACTTTAGTACTTCTACTCATCTCAGAGGAAAACGTTGTACTTTTACTGTAGTACATTTGTAATTAGTTACCTTACAGATTATTAAAACATTATGACGTGTTATTACACATTAATTATAATACAATAATATCATATATACTACTATATATATGTACTTGTACTGTTGTGCTTTTATTAAAGTAAATATTTATATATAACATAGTATTTTTACAAACATGCAGACATACAAAATATAATGAAATTATAATTAATGAAATGTGAAAAGTATCCCCCCCCTCACACACACACACACACACGTACACACACACACACCCTCTTCATGTCGTGTCTCTCGGCTCTCCATCAGACCTGTCCTATCGTTTCACCTTTGACCTTTTGTGGTTTTTAAGACATTTTTTTTACGTGCGACTCGTGGGCGACACACAAACTATTTTTTGATATTCATTTTTAGCCAAACTAGTATTTAAATTAGAGTTCTCTGAATATGTATATTGTACACTAGAAGTATTTACAGGAGAGATATTCAAACCAAAGTCTTTGTACAGAAACCCTCCGTGTCCAAACGTTCCTTTTAAAACAAGCCGAGTCATGGTAACGATGTTTGGTGTCAGCGAGCGGATGGCGAGCGTTTGTGTGAACCGATCGGATGTTTGACCTCTCGAGTCTCAGGAAACGAAGCCGTCGGCTCCTCCCACATTCACACCACGCCAGACGACATCATCATGATGTCACTCACCAGGAGCCGTGATGTCAGAGCCTGACTCCACCTGTAACAATGATGTCAGAGCCTGATTCACCTGTAACGATGATGTCAGAGACTGATTCACCTGTAACGATGATGTCAGAGTGAGAACCTGTGTTTTCATACCAAAACACGAAGGACTCGGATCTCTGCAGTAAAAACTAGGTGCATCATAATGGAGCCAGAGAGAGAGAGTGTGTGTGTGTGTGTGTGTGTGTGTGTGTGTGTGTGTGTGTGTGTGTGTGTGTGTGTGTGTGTGTGTGTGTGTGTGTGTGTGTGTGAGAAAGTGTGTGTGTGTGTGAGAAAGTGTGTGTTATTTTGGTATTTCCTGTTGTCTCTTCGTCTGTATTATTTGTTTAACCAATAAATATCTACGATGCTCGTGATCTTGTGCTCCATTGTTATTGACACAGATTTGTATTATTATTATTACTAATATGTATATTATGACTTTCATTAATATTACTTGTATTTCTATTGTATAATAATAATAATGGCCGACGCTTCCTATATGACCGCCTGGAGCTTCGTGTTCTATACATCGATACGTCACCACCTGACTGTGACGCACCTCTGCAGCAGTCGGTAAATCACGTGACCGCTGACAGCCACGCCCACCAAATCCGTTGTCAGCTGTGTGCGTGGTTGTCCTGGTTCCTACAGAAACTGCTCCTAAACTGGAACCAGAACCCGCAGCTCCTGCAGACACTCAACGGGGACCAGGTAAGGGAATCGGGGGACCTGTTCGCAGAACTCCGCTCAGAAATCACCACATTTAAAGCGTCTCTACTCTCCGGAACGGATTCCCGTCGGCGGAACAAACTTTAAGATGTTTTCTGGATGTTTCGGAAACGAACTTCAAATCGGCGCGCGACCGACACACCCTGCACTGCTTTATTTCCCAGAATCCCTACTTTGGGTTCTGGTTGTCTTCCGGGTTCTAGCAGCATGACGTACATCGGACAGCGCCGTGGAGTTCAGACTAGACTTCAAACTGAATCTGAAACGCTTCGTGTTTGTTCGAGGAGACGATCTCAGTACAGTTTCCTCCTCAATCCCAAAACGTCTTCATCGCTGTTCTACGTGACGTCACCGCCACCGCACGCGGAAGGGGGGCTATTACCAGGAAGTTTCCTCGCTGCTGCGCGTGTTGATGTCTGCATGTAAAATGATCTGCCACCCCCTGTTTCCATTGTGGCCCAAGTTTTTGTCACGTGACACACGCACGCACGCACACACACGCGCACAATACCAGTTTAACAAGAATCCTGAACCCAACTGGTGTGTGAATCTCAGCTGGTCCAAGTGATGTTTCCTAATTAATAAGGAATTATTATAATAACAAATCGCTTTATAAGCAATATTATAATAATTGTTATTACTATGGTTGTTTGTCATTAGTACTACTGTGTTTATACGATTATTGTTGTTATTGTAATTATGGTTATTATTGTTGATATTCTGGTTATTATTTTTAACTAATAGAATATAAAGTGATGGTTTAATGTGTGTGTGTGTGTGTGTGTGTTCTTTTGTTCGCCGTGTTCAAACTTTGTACTGCAGATAAAGAGCGGGGTGTGGTACAAGTACACAAGTAGTACTCTACACAGTACACATTTAAAGCAGGCCTAAACCAGGTCTGTGCCGGTCCTCGTGACACACTAATAATACTAATACTGGTCTCTGGTCTCTGCAGGATCTAGTCTTATCATGTCCAACAAGGGAGGACACGGGGGTCCGATGGAGGCCTCCATCATCCGCATCCCCCCGCACCACTACATCCACGTGTTGGACCAGAATACCAACATCGCCCGCGTGGAGATCGGGCCGCGGACCTACATCCGCCAGGACAACGAGAGGTCTGGAACCGGGGACTCTGGTCCTCTCACTCAGCTCACATCTCTGACTCGTGTTAGTTCTAGTCTCTTTGATTAAATCCGAGTGTTTAGCGATCACACAAACTGCTGACATCAAAGTAAACGGACCATGTGACTGAGTATTGATCTCATTGAATCCTGATTGATTTTCTCTCTGTGACTTTTAAATGCATCACAATGTTAAACAGTTGGATCCATCAGTAATCAGAGTGATCGGAGTATTGATCCTGCAGGGTCCTGTTCCCACCGGTCCGGATGATCATGGTGCCGCCGCGTCACTACTGCGTGGTCATCAACCCGGTTGCCCGCGACGATGACAAGCAGGTCCTCTTCGACCAATCGGGTCAGGCCAAACTTCGCCATGCCGACCTGGAGATCCGTCTTACCCAGGAGCCGTTCCCCCTGTACCCCGGGGAGGAGGTCCAGCAGGTCTGACAGAAACCACTTCAGACCTCACATCCGTGTCTGAAGTACAAATATACATTAGAGCATAAACACACACATATTGTGTGTGTATGTATATATATATATATATATATATATATATATATAGTGATTACATAATTGATTTTATTGTAACAGGATGTGACGCCGCTGCAGATCGTGTTTCCCGACACAGCGCTTCGTCTTCAGGCGCTGCTGGACTTCCAGGAGGACGGGGGGGACAAGCGGGTCGCCGGGGACGAGTGGCTGTTCGAAGGACCAGGTGGGTCTTCCTGTCTTCCTGTCTTCCTGTCTCATGGCCTGTCTTCCCGTCTCATGGCCTGTCTTCCTGTCTCATGGCGTGTCTTCCCGTCTCATGGCCTGTCTTCCTGTCTCATGGCGTGTCTTCCTGTCTCATGGCCTGTCTTCCCGTCTCATGGCATGTCTTCCCGTCTCATGGCGTGTCTTCCTGTCTCATGGCCTGTCTTCTCGTCTCATGGGGTGTCTTCCTGTCTCATGGCCTGTCTTCCTGTCTCATGGCGTGTCTTCCTGTCTCAGGGACCTACATCCCCAGGAAGGAGGTGGCCATGTTGGAGGTCATCAAGGCCACGGTGATCAGTGAGAACCAGGCCATCAGACTGAGAGCTCGCAAGGAAGGCGTGGACCGAGGGGGGGTCCGCAGGGTCACAGGTAAACCACATCATCCAGCATCCAGCAGGGTTCACCTGGACAGGAAGAAGACTTCTGAAGACCCAGATGTACCAGATGTTGTTGTGTTGCAGGGGAGGAGTGGCTGGTCAGTAAGGTGGGAGCGTATCTACCAGGAGCCCACGAAGAAGTCCTCGACATCGTCAACGCCTTCATCTTGACAGACAAGGTGAGTCAAAGTTAGGTCTGTCTGCAAGATCACAAGATGACTACTTTTAAAACGCTGGTTTTCTGAATGGAGTCTGGTTGATGGTGCTAGGCTACGCTAACATTGTAGCTGCTCCATCAACACTCCAATAAGGTCATCTAGACATAAATACGGCAGAGACCTCTACATGATCTGGTCTGGTCTCTGGACTCATGTGAGCTACTATTGTAGACCTTTGGGGGACCACAGACAGACTCTGGTCCTCTACATGATCTGGTCTGGTCTCTGGACTCATGTGAGCTACTATTGTAGACCTCTAGGGGACCACAGATAGTCTCTGGTTTCTCCACATAGACTGGTCTGGTCTCTGGACTAATGTGAGCTACTATCTAGACCTCTTGGGGACCACAGACAGTCTCTGGTTTCTCCACATAGTCTGGTCTGGTCTCTGGACTGAGCTACGGTTTTGTCTCCCCAGAAAGCGCTTCATGTCCGCGCCCTGCGGCCCTTCAAAGACGCCGCCGGGCGGGACCGCCGTACAGGGGAGGAGTGGCTGGTCACCATGGCAGACCGGGAGGCCCACATCCCGTCTGTGGCGGAGGAGGTAGTGGGGGTGGTGGACGTGACCACGCTGAACAGCAGGCAGTACTGCGTGATCCTGGACCCGGTGGGACCCAACGGGAAACCTCAGCTGGGCCAGAAAAGGGTGGTGAAGGTGACGACCTCACGGAATATTTAGTTCCTGTATTATTATAAAACATGAACCCACTAAGACCTTTCCGTTGGTTCTGCAGTAATATTTGAGTTGTACCTTTTAATTCCGTCAGGGCGAGCGCTCGTTTTTCCTGCAGCCGGGCGAGCGCCTTGAACTGGGCATCCAGGATGTGTACGTGCTGTCTGAGGAGGAGGGTCTGGTGCTGAGAGCCGTGGAGGCGTTCAATGACACTGAGGAGGTGAGGACGCCATTCAACAGAATATGAACATGAGCAGAGAATGAGTCTCCTTCGTCGGCTGTTCACATGTCTAATATTGACTCAGTTGGTGGAGGAATGGAGGGTGGAGCTGGCAGGGTGGAGCTGGTTTGACTTGTGTAACCATACAATAAGGAAAACAAACTTGTACCACTGATGAAAGATCAGTCAGACGTGAAGTCTTTTATGACTTGTTCCAAAGGTGTGGTCCGCTGCAGGAGCTATACCGCAGGGATTTATGAGGGAAGAGAGGCTGGTTGTGTGAAGGATTAACTAGCTCACGAGATAGGCAGATACCGAGATGATGAGGATTCTTCTTCTTCTTCTTCTCCAGTGCGAGGAGGAGGAGGAGGAGGGGGAGGGGGAGGACGAGGAGCCGATGCAGGAGCGGGCGAAGCGCTCGCGGAGGAGCGGCGTCCTCCGTCGCCCTGGAGACCGCTGGATGCTGCGGGGTCCCGTCGAGTACGTTCCCCCCGCAGCCGTGGAGGTGACGCTGAGACGGCAGGCCATCCCTTTGGACGAGAACGAGGGCATCTACGTCCGAGACATCAAGACGGGAAAGGTACGTAGAGACGTTGTTCTTCTTGTGTGTTCTTGTGTGTGAGCCTCGTTGACATCAGCATCAAACTCAGTTACTCACTTTAAAGAAGACTAGATCTCAAGCTAACTGGATCCCAAGCTAACTGGATCCCAAGCTAACTAGATCCCGGGCTAACAAGATCCCAGCTCACCCTCTGCGTGTCTTGGCGTCCCTCAGGTGCGCGCCGTGATTGGTCAAACCTACATGCTGACTCACGACGAGGAGCTGTGGCAGAAGGTGCTTCCTCCCAACGTGGAGGCCCTGCTGGCTTCCCCTCTGGACCCGCTGGCTGACCGCTCAGACCGATCCAGAACCGGACCCGACCAGCCTAGGGACAAGACCAGGGTGGTGTCTTACAGGGTCCCCCACAACGCTGCCGTCCAGGTCTACGACTACAGAGAGAAGAAGGCCAGGTGAGACCAGATCTCCTGTTCTTGTGGTGAGATCCAGGGATGTGGGGGGGGGGGTGTAACGTGAGGAGCTGACATGGTGTTGTGGTCTCTGGTCTACAGGGTGGTGTTCGGACCAGAGATGGTGATGTTGGGACCTGACGAGCAGTTCACCGTGCTGTCGCTGTCCGGAGATAAGCCGAAGAGGGCCAACGTCATCAAGGCCATCTGCCTCCTGCTGGGGCCGGACTTCTTCACTGACATCATCACCATCGAGACGGCGGACCACGCCCGCCTGCAGCTGCAGCTCTCCTACAACTGGTAGTCCAGACCCATATTAATAATAACAGATCGGTGAGGGTGGAGTGGTGTCTGTCTTGGTGGGGATGTAGAGCTGAGTGTCGTCAGCGTAGCAGCGGTGACGGATGTTGGCGGAGGGTTTGACTGAATGGGATCCCTCTTCCTCTCCTGTTCATTTCCCATCAGGCACTTTGACGTCAAGTCTCCGGGGGACGCCGCTGATGCAGCAGCCTTGTTCTCAGTTCCTGACTTCGTCGGCGACTCCTGCAAGGCCATCGCCTCCCGAGTCAGAGGAGCCGTCGCCTCCGTGCAGTTCGACGATTTCCACAAGGTTTGTATTTCCCCGTCTTCAGTTTGAATGGGTGATGGAGGAAGTATTCAGACCGTTTACTCAAGTAAAAGTACCACACAATGTAAAAAGTACCTTGAAATATACTCCGAGTAAAAGTGCCTATTATTTCAATAAAAACAGAAGATGTTTCGTGTTCATAGAACTCGAACCGGATCATCTGCTCTGCCGTGTTTGGGTTCGATGACAAGCTGGCGGTCCGTCCCAGCCTTCGCTTCAACCAGAACAACCTGATGATCAGCAGCGTGGACATCCAGTCCGTGGAGCCGGTCGACCAGAGGACCCGGGACGCCCTGCAGAAGAGCGTCCAGCTGGCCATCGAGATCACCACCAACTCCCAGGAGGCGGCGGCTCGGTCCGAACACACCCACCCACGCACCATAACCCTTCACCTTTTTAACGTTTGGAGGCAGCTGGAACTTTAGAACAGAACTCAAACATCACTATGGAAACAGAAAGGAGCAATTTCTGCTTCTTCTGCAGGACTCCCAGGTCCTTTTCTGCTACAGGCCTCCTGGTTTAACAGAGCCAGAAGCTAACTATAACCTCAGGGGAGCTAGGAGCTAACTGTAACCTCAGGGAAGCTAGGAGCTAACTCTAACCTCAGGGGAGCCAGAAGCTAACTCTAACTTCAGGGGAGCTAGGAGCTAACTGTAACCTCAGGGGAGCCAGAAGCTAACTCTAACCTCAGGGGAGCTAGGAGCTAACTGTAACCTCAGGGGAGCCAGAAGCTAACTCTAACCTCAGGGGAGCTAGGAGCTAACTGTAACCTCAGGGGAGCCAGAAGCTAACTGTAACCTCAGGGGAGCCAGAAGCTAACTCTAACCTCAGAAGAGCTAGAAGCTAACTCTAAACCAGAGCCAGTTCGGAAGCATCTTTTCTCAAAATGACTCCTTTTAAGCTGAACTGAGTGAAACCATGAAAACTGCATTGGTTGGTCACCGCAAACAGGAAATGACATCACTGTTGTCCGTTTGTTCAGGCACGAGGCAGAGCGTCTCGAGCAGGAGGCCCGGGGAAAGCTAGAGAGGCAGAGGATCACCGACCAGGCCGAGGCGGAGCGGGCCAGGAAGGAGCTGCTGGAGCTGGAGGCCCTCAGGTAACCGGACTGGGTCCACTTGGGGTCCACTGGGTCCGCTGGACGACTTCCATCGTTCTCTTACTTCATACGAACCCTGTGCTCTGTGATCCAGTGCTGCCGTGGAGAGTACAGGAGCCGCCAAGGCTGAGGCCCAGTCTCGGGCGGAGGCAGCCCGCATTCAGGGGGAGGCGGCGGTCAACGAGGCCAAACTGAAGGCTGAGGCTCAGAGGATCGAGGCGGTGCGTCCCATTTCCTGTTTTACCTTTCAGCGCTCGGGAAGTAGTACTTAGAGAGAGAGTGTGTGTGTGTGTGTGTGTGTGTGTAGGAGGCGGAGCTCCAGCGGCTGGCGAAGGCCCGTGAGCAGGAGCTGAGCTACAGGAAGCAGATGGACGGTCTGGAGGTGGAGAAGCAGAAGAACCTGGCCCAGATCGAGAGTCAGCGCTTCAGTCAGCTGGTAGAGAGTCTGGGCAGCGAGACGCTGAAGGAGATCGCCAGGGCCGGGCCGGAGCTGCAGGTAGTACTCCTAGTAGTACTACAACAGTAGTAGTAGTACTAGTACTACAACTCCAGTATTTGTACCTCCTCCTCACCCTCTTGAGCTGCTCCTCTGACCTGTCTGTCTGACGTCTCTGTCGTCTTCCAGGTGAAGATGCTGCAGGCTCTGGGACTGAAGTCCACCCTCATCACAGACGGCTCCTCCCCCATCAACCTCTTCACCACCGCCAACGGCCTGCTGGGGGCGCTGGCGGGGCCGGGACAGGGACAGTGAGACGGAGAAGGAGACTGTCCAAAAGTAACGCTCAGCAGATTCTCATCTTTCTGACTCTCTGGCGCTGAAGTGTTTCTTATATTCTCATCTGATATTCATGTGTGTATTTGGGGCGTCACTATCTGGTTGTCACTAGAGAAAAGAGGAGAGGAGTCTCCCCCTGTTGGCCAGCAGAAACAATGTAGATTTAAGGGCCTTCAGTTCCTCCTCAGGGAAACACTGTTAGCTCTGTTAGCACCGATAGCATCTAGCCACCATGTGGAGGCAGTAATCTGCTCAGATTATTGAATGGAGAACTTTTAAAGCAACTCTCTGGTTTAGTTAAATCTCCTCTCAGATCTCTCTTGTTGGGTTGCCGACACTGTATCTGACATTCATCACTTCACCGTCCTCCTCTGCCTCGTTCAGGAGGAAATGAGACTCTTGAGTTTTTACTTTTGGACAGACGACCGGCGTGAAGACGCGTTAAATAAAACTGAAGAAACGTGCCTACAGACAACTCTGCGGTTTGTTTAGTCATATATAAACTGACAGCCAAAGATTCCTACTCCTGCTTTGCACTATGCCCTCTAGAAGTAGAAGTGAGCGGTCAACGCTGATGTTTACAATGTCCGTATGTTGAACTTCCTGTGCAGCGGTGATGCAATAAAATGAGTGTTTCTCTGCCTTACAAAGTGTTGTTTCTACACAAATAACCGTGTGTATGTGTGAAGCCATTAAAATGCTGCTGCTGCCCACAGCTTCTTCTTTTTTGTCTTTGTCTCTGTTCATCAACATCAAACTGGGAACATGTACTTAAAGTTATACAAGGATGTATTTCATATGCAGGTGAATACATCAAAGGTGAAAAATTAATGACCTCTCGTGGCTTTAATGTAGCAGAAATATATATTTTTTATTTTTAAAAAATAAAAAAAATGAATGATATATACCTACACACATACACATATAGAAATAAAAAGTACAATTTGATTTAATAGATATTTTACAAAATATTTCAAATAAGTGCTAACAAATTATATTGCATTTTCTCAGGGTAACTAATTTGTTCGGAAAGATATGTTATTATTAGGATTCGTTTTTTTAATGTATTTATTGAATTGAATTAATATAAGATTATTTGATTCACACTCCATACCAGTTGGTGGCGTTAATGCACCAAAACAATGTTTGCCAACTGCCAAAAAACTAGAAAGAAGAAGAAAAACTCTCCTACCCACAATCCAATCGCATCATTTCCGGTTCCCAACCATTCGAGACCTAAGATGGCGGACCGGCGGCGAAGGAGGAGGCGCGCGTCCCAGGACAGCGAGGACGACGACGAGTCCGGCTCGGGTTCGGACAGCGGCAGGTCGGGATCCCCGACGACCAAGAGCCGCGTGAAGGATCCCGAACCGCCGGAGGTCCCGGCGACCCGGGCCGAGCCGAAGAAGGACGCGGAGTCCGAGTGTGTGAGTAGCTAACTCGCGGTAGCTCCGGCGGGGCTGACTGCTTCCATCTCCCGGCCGGGAGCTGCGCCGTTAACCGCTCGCAAAACTTTTTCCCCCGGGGCCGAGTGCTGCCTTCAGGCTGTATATTATATTGTTATCAGCGTGAAAACAAAGACAGGTAGCCTGGGTTGGCTCTGGACACACAACGGCTGGACGTCCCTTCAGTAGGCGGCTTGAGCTGGAAGGAAAACCGGACGTTAGCGGTTTGACCGTCGGTTCTTTTTAACCCTGCATAGTTTTAAAGTGTTTAAATGAATATATATATAAGCTGCTTTAACTACTGTGTTGAATTAGCCGGGTTTTAAAACGTAAACTGTCCGGCGTTGTTAACGTCGTTGTCATCTCGTTCCCTCGGTGTTGAAACGGGAGACGAAAAGGCGCCAGTTGGAACGCGTTTACACGGCGACGGAACTCGCCACAACACCGGCTCCGGCTCGCGCTCCTTCCCTCCGCTTCCCGCTCCTTCCCTCCGCCTCTGTAACCGAACACAAGAAGGTCCAGTTAGCCTGCTAGCCTAGCTAGCCACACAGACAGTGTTGCTGCGGCCCGGAGGATGTTTGTAGTTCGCTCCTAGCTAGGCCCGTGCTAATGCTAACCGCTGCCTGCCACGTCCAGCAGCAACATCAACTTAGTATTATGAGCAACGGAAGTATTTAGAGCCGTTACTGATACTTGTACTACACCGTTACAAGTACCGCGTGGACACTGTAACTCAACTGGTATGAAGTTATTTGCTAGTGTATTGATGTGAAAGGGTATTTAACTAATCATATCACTCAATGTGATTATTAACTACATTAAATGATTGTTTTATCGGTAAATTAGTAAGTGATAATGCGTCACAATGACCCCAAAGTGTCACTCACATTCACATCATTATTAATACAAACAATCTAGTTAACTTGTGATGTAAGTAAAGCTGTGAGCTGCATGTAGGGCAGTTAAAAACGTACCTCTGAGATGTAGAGTGCAAGTACCTCAGATTTGTACTTTGGTTAATGTACTTGTACATACCAATACATGACCGGTGGCGCTTCCTCTGTCTGTTTGGTTGGTTGGTGTAAATACAGGTTTACACTTCCTCTGATGCCAGTGTACCTTGCATGCAAATATTAAATAAACAGGACTCCATGTCATATTCAGGGTTGGTACGGGTGCTGGAAATCCGTCAAAACACTTAAGTGTGGTGTTTTCAAGGTTTGAAAAGTGCTTGGATTTAGAATACAGTGCTTGAAATCTCTGTATGTGATGACATCTATGATAGAAAACAGAGAGAAGAAGGTCTCCACATTTGAGGACTGAAAACAGCATTTTCTGACATTTCTGCATGAGAAATGACTTTTAATGATGTAAATAGTTGATTTATATTACTATGGATCTGTTTGTGGAATTCGTTTTCCTTTCATTTGTGGTCCTTCTGTAAAAAGCTGTCTCCAAACATCATGTTGGTTGTTTAGAGGACAATAACATCTCAGTTAATGTGATGAACAAGTGCCTGTAAGAACACAGTTCATCTGAATGTAGTCGGCCAGTTTAAATGCTGCGTTCTCAGTACTTTTCTCTTTCTCGTTTCTTTTATTCTATCACTCGATATCTTCAGTTGTTTTTGGGTGTTCAGGTGATCTGAACCCTGGACTTACAGACAGCCTTGTTGTTTGGGGTAGAGAGGGGAGGAGAGCTACTGTACTTCACTGGCCCCTTAGGGAAACTGTGGGGAGCCGTTGGCATGGCACCACAAAAACAGAATAAACACAAAACACCGTACACATGTTAGACAGTTTGTAAATGACAAGAATCCCATCACAGTGACTTAACGCCAGTCCCCGGTATCGCACTCTACAATAAGATGTATTTCTGATTTAACGCATAACGACGTCGCTGTTCAGAGATGCAGGAAGAAAAGGAGACCTAAAGGTTCCCATGCAGGCGTTTATTTAAAGATGTAATCATTTGTTTTTCTCGGATGGAAGCTTCTGCATCACAACCCTGTGATGGATGACCATCATGACAATATAATAATTAGGGGTGTAACGGTTCACCAAAACCACGATTCGGTTCGACTTCGGTTTTTGACTCACGGTTCGGTTCAAACCTCGGTTTTTAAAAACATACTGAAAAACCTTTTGGAAAACTTCCAGAAAAAATGTCTGGATTTTATTAAAGGATATATCAAGAACATGAACATTAGTTATATTAACAAGTATAACACTTCTCTTTAACAAGTCACAACAAAAACTAAAACACTTCTATTAATCTCTTAAGGAATACAAAAAATAAACATTTGTCTTAAGACCAGTCTACATTGTCTAAATAAAGTAAAAATGAAAAACGTCTTACACCAGTCTGAGGTATAACAAAAATAAATAAAAAGCACTTCTCTTAAAGTGATGGTCTGGAGTGAAATGGACCCTAGGTAATTTCCATCAAGACCTCCAGCCAAACACCCCCTCGGAAGCATGTTTAGCGGTGGTCAGCAGTGGTCAAGAGCAGTGGTTACGGCTTCGTAATAGCGCTATGGTACTTACAGTATATCTCGTAAATGTCCCCACTAACAATGCATGGAGTGTTACCAAACTTCTGCAGTAGTACACACAGGGTCTGCACTCACAAAACGAGGCATTTTAAAGTTTGTAAGTACATCAGGAGTTTATTTAAAAAGAACACTTGGCTGATAGCTTCTAATGCTAAAGCTATGCTGTTTGCCAAGACGGCACCGTGTTTACACAGCTTCTTCTTCGTTGGTGTTTCATGGCAGTCGGCGTTTACCCAGCTGTTTCTGTGACGCGAGTTTCACGCCAGCGTATGAAAAAGTTTTGCCGATTTTTTTATAAATGCATGTCGACCTGATAATATAAGCATTTATGAAGAAAAAAAAAATTAAGCGAAACCTTTTCATACTCTCGCGTGTAACTCGCGTCACGATTAACAGCCAGGTATACGCCGACTGCTATTAAACACCAACGAAGAAGAAGCTGTGTAAACACGGGGGATCCGCTAGCTCAGGTTTATTAGCCATCTTGCAGAAATGAAACTAACATGAGTGACCTGACACACGTGTGTGGTCGGGGCGGGGATGAACCGAGGTTCGGGAAGATAGAATGAGTTTCTGAACCGAAGTCCTCTGAACCGAGGTTTTCCGTTTCGGTTCAGAACCGTTACACCCCTAATAATAATAATTCATTGGACTCATAAAGCACTTTTTTTGGATACTCAGACACTTTACATTAGATGCTGGACAAACACTCAGAACTACAATCCCAACATTTCAGGGTTTGACTGCATCTCTGTGTTGTTGTTGTGGTGTGTGAGCTCGTCGTGCTTCGTGTCAGTGCTGATTCTTTTTTCTGTGTCTGTCGTTGCAGGAGAGTGAAGATGGCGTGGGAGACGGTAAGACATTGATTAGTTCACATCAACGCAGAGACGTAACGAGCAACAGCACACACGTGTTTATGACGGATAAATCAATATAATATAATATTGTATATTGTAATATAATATAATAATTTAATATAAACTCAGCAGGGATGGTATCAGCTAGTAAACACGTTTCTGATTATTTGCTGACTCAGTGAAATCTGTGAAGTGATGCGTGTTTCTGTGTATTCGGTGCAGCCGTCCTCTCCGACTACGACAGCGCAGACCCAGAGGAGAACGGCTCCCATTCAGAGGTAAGACTCGTCGCCGGATGGAACTGGTTCCATTGGCGCCCAGCAGGGCCTCCAGTAAGATGTGTAGCAGGGAAACAGGAAACGTGATATCATTATTGATATCTTTGTATCGGACTGTTTGATATTTCAATGCAAACGGCTTAAAGCAGAATTAAAGAGAGACCCCATAAGACCACATCACTGTTAACCCACATGCTCCCCCAGGGAGCGGAGGAGGAAGAAGAGCCGGAGCAGTACAGCGATGAAGAGGCTCCAGCTGCAGCCAGCGAGCCCAAACCCCTTGCAGCCGACAGCCCCCCCACAAAGGTAGAGGAGGAGGAGGAGGAGGTGGTGGTGGGGGAGGAGGAGGAGGCGGTGGAGGAGGAGGAGGAGGAGGAGGAAAGGGTGGTGGTGGTGGAGCAGGAGGAGGAAGAAGAAGTGGAGGTGGAGGTGGTGGAGGAGGAGAAGGAGGCAGAGGAGGAGGAGGGAGGAGGAGGACGCAGTAAAGAGGAGAGCAAGGCTGAGGAGAAAGAAGACCTGGCTGGAGAGAGACAGAGTGGCGACGGGCAGGTGAGACGTCATACTTAATATATGAAACACTACAATAGTTTACAAAGGTCTGTAGTAACTGACACTCTCCCACTCAGGAGTCTACAGACGACCCGGAGACGAAGGTCGGAGGGAAACCTGGTCAAAAGCTGGACGACGATGAGGACCGGAAGAACCCGGCTTACATCCCCAGGAAGGGTCTGTTCTTTGAGCACGATGTCAGAGGCCAAACCCAGGAGGAGGAGAGGTCTGAATACTACTATATTATTATTATTATTTAATGAGGCCACGCCCAGTAGGAGGAGAGGTCTGATGAAGACATTTTTTGGTGCATAACAATAAATACATGAAGTCATTGTCTTAATAATTAGTCATGTGATAATAAATACTCTCAGGCTGAGCAGCAGTCTTCTCAGGGAAGACCTCACAGAAAAAAACACGTGAAAATATCACCAATCTCTTTTCCAACTTTCTCTCTTCGACCCCTCAGACCTAAAGGTCGAAACAGGAAGTTGTGGAAGGACGAAGGTCGCTGGGAGCACGACAAATTCAGAGAGGAGGAGCAGGCGCCGAAGAGCCGCGAGGAGCTCATCGCCATCTACGGCTATGACATCAGAAACGGCGGCGGCTCCGGGAACCGACCGTACCGGCAGCAGCGCAGGCCGAGGTGAGATCTCCATCTTATCACTAATCTCATAGAACCGGATCAGCTGATCCAGGATAGAACCGCTATCAGATCTGGTAGCATTTTCCCGATATTTTCCAACATTTAACCCAAAGAAGGAGGTAAAAGTTTATAATTTTGTCTCCTTGAAGCCACGTTGATTTGATGTGAATGTCTCTGTCCCTGCAGACAGAGTCTGTCTCCCAGCAGAGACAAACGGTGGCGAGACGGGGAGAGACCAGTCCGGTCCTGGCAGAATAGTGGAGGAGGTGGAGGTCTGCACCGAGGAGGCGCTCCAACACCATCCAGCCACCCCTCCTCTACACCCCCCTCCTCCGGCCCTCTGTCCTCGGCTCAGCGTGGCAGCAACCCCTCCAGACCACCGCCCCCCCGCAGCAGACCAGCCCACATGCACTTCACCCCCCAGTCCCAGTACAGGAATAACGAATCCAACGCACCCCAGATCCACCCCAGAGACCGACAGGGCCCCAAAGTCCAGTCCGACCCCTCAGGGGACCGGGGTGTCGGTAGGGGGGGGCGTGGTGGGGGGCGTGGGCCCTCGGTGGTCATCGAGGACATTGCAGTCAGCCACGGAGGCGTCAGGGACCAGGACCATAGTGCTGTAACGACGGCGGCGGTGCCACAACCCGCCGTGTACCAGTCTGCATCACCGAGGCAACAGCAGCAGGAACAGCGAGGCGACGCCGACAGATCTGCATCGGGATTGGCTGCCTCCACCTCTGACTCCTCCCTACAGTCGTCGGCCGCTGCGACCATTCGGGAAGCCTCTCCTCCCACGGAGCGGCCGGTGGAACGTAAATCGTACTCTCTGGCTCGCAGGACTCGCTCTCGGCCCGCGGACCTCGGCAGTAAACAGCCATCCGTGGAGGAGTCCGCCGCCGCCGGCTCTGCCCCCTCCCCTGCCACAGGCTCCGCCTCCTCCCCCAGCACTGTGGGGGGGAAGAGCTGGGCGGGGCAAGTTGACGGGCCGAGTCAGGGAGGAGGAGGAACGCTGGCGGAGCTGGACCAGGACGTGGCTCGACTCAGTCTGGCAGGACAGAACTGGAGCCCGAGTCCCACACCCTACTTCCGGTCTGAGATTAGAGGTGAGTCACTCTAATGATCGTCACCCGATCAATACATCACCAACACGATCCCGATCAATACATCACCAACACGATCTTGATCAATACATCACCAACACAATCCCGATCAATACATCGCCCTGAGAGTCTTCTTTAAACACAACTGACACCACACAGTACAAATACTGCTGGTCAGGGTTGGTAAATCCTTGAAACCCCTCGAATTTTAGTGTGGTGTTTTCAAGGTTTGAAAAGGTCTATAAATGTGTGTTGTATGTGATGACATCTATGATAGAACAGAGAAAATAAGATCTCCATATCTGAGGGACTGAAAACAGCATTTTCTGACATTTCTGCATGAAAAATGCCTTTTTGATGAACAGATGATGAAAATAGTTGATTATATTTCTGTGGATCTGTTAGTGGAATTAGTTTTCCTTTCATTTGTGGTCCTGGAAATGCTTGAAAAGTGCTTGAATTTGACTTTGAAGAAGGTGTAGGAACCCTGTGCTGGTACTTCACTGGAAACACAGTACAAATACTGCTGGTTCTGTAACTGGTCCCGTCTGCTCCACAGGCCACCCCGGCACCATGCACCTCCCCGGCAGCCCGCCTCAGTTCTCCAACATGGAGGAGATGGGCGTTGCCTCCAATCGAGCCAAGCGCTACTCGTCCCAGCGGCAGAGGGCCGTACCAGAGCCAGCGCCGCCGATGCACCTGGGGGTGATGGAGGGACACTTCTACGAGCCCAGTAAGACCATGACAGAGACTAGGGTGCACCCCAGGGTCCTACATAGTCTCACTTTGAAAACTAGCCCCTTTTAGACACAGTTCCGCCGTAATGGCGGGATGGCGAGTCAAAATATGCCGCAAACTGTTATGTTTAGATAGATCTTTGTTTGCGGCGTAACGCTAAGCCCCTCCCCCCAGGTTAAGTAGTTCATGTAGCAGTAGTCTGATAATATGAGGTAATTTAATACATCAACAGTCGAACAATCTGGTCCTGAAAATAAAGTTCCCCGTTTTAGAAAAGCGTCAAAGTCACTCTACAGTCGCTGTCGTACTTCATCCTCCTCACCAGCAGGGGGCCGTAGTGCTCAAGATCATTATTTATTATGAGAGACTCCAATTTTCTTGCAAACTGTGGATTTATTTGGGATTAAGGTATTAATCTGATTTCAAACATTTACGGAAGAATTAAACAAATCATCTAACTGTAATTTTATTATTATAGTAATATTATATAATATATATATATATATATAATAATAATATATATATATTATATATATATATATATATATTATATATATATATAATATATATTGAGAGGAAAACAAGAAAAAGTTCATTATTTTACTCTGAATGTTCATGAACTTAACCTTCCTCTGTCTCTCAGTGTCGTACCAGGGACCAATCTATGCCCACGGCGATGGCCCTGCCCCCATCCCGCCGCAAGGCATGCTGGTCCAGCCCGAGATGCACATGCCTCACCCCGGTCAGTTGTCCCTCCCTCTCTCTCCTCTCTCTCTCTCCCTCTCTCTCTCTCTCTCCCTCTCTCTCTCCCTCGTTTCTCGGGGTGAAGTTGTGGATTCTTATCTTTTCTCTCGTCTCCTCCTCAGGTCTCCATCCCCACCAATCAGGTGGCCCGATCGCTAACCCCACCCTCTACGGAGGCCCACCTGTTTCTCTGTCACCGGGGCAACCACAGCAGCTGCTGCCACCTCCTTTCTACCCTCCGCCGGGGGTCATGACCTTCCCTTACCCCGCCATGTACCCGACTCCCCAGGTAGACGCGCTTTGTTAACACTTAATTGTTTGATCCCCACGCAGGTCCTGATCCTCACGGCAGTCCTGATCCCCACGGAGGTACGATTCTGACTTGTGTGTCTGTGTTTCAGGGTCAGGCCCAGGTGACCTACGGAGGCGTGACCTACTACGACACCATGCAGCAGCAGGCGCAGCCCAAGCCCTCGCCGCCACGCCGCACCTCCCAGCCCGTCACTGTCAAGCCCCCCCCTCCGGAGCTGCACTTCGCCTCAGAGTGACCACGCCCACCCTCGCCCCTCCCCCGCCACCCAGTCTCAGCCTCACTGTGATCCCAGAACTACAGGTGAGCACTGACTGGGGTCTGCTGAAATAAACTAAAGCTGAAACATGAACCAGGGTTGGTACGGCTGCTGGAAAGGTCAGAACAGAGGAAAGAAGATCTCCATATCTGAGGGACTGAAAACAGCGTTTTCTGACATTTCTTTATGAAAAATGACTTTTGATGATGAACAGATGATGAAAATAGTTGATTATATTTCTGTGGATCTGTTAGTGGAATTAGTTTTCCTTGCATTTGTGGTCCTTCTGTAAAAAGCTGTCTCCAAACATCATGTTGGTTGTTTAGAGGACAATAACATCTCATTTAATGTGATGAACAAGTGACAGAATAAGTAGACTGAATACTGACCATTGGATTGATACAAAGATGGAGTTTACCACAGCTGGAAGGGGCTGGAAAAGCATGGAAATGCACCTGGAAATGCTTGAAAAGTGCTTGAATGTGAACCCTGTGTCTGTCGTATTCTTTCTGCTTCTACAGATGAATATTTGTTTGTGTTTGTAGGAGCGGGACGGGGGGGTCAGTGATCACAACCACCCACGTTGTCCAGGGAGGGAGGACAGACAGGTGGACAGACAGGTGCCCGGCAGCATCACTGGTGAAAAAGGACTTCTTCCCCCCAAACCCCCCCTTTTTTTTGTTTGTTTTGTTGTGTTTTCTGCGTCGTAGCAGCGACGCGTCAGTCAGACTGTTCACAGGTTCGATGCCACCAACGTGTCTTTGAGCAACAACAGAGCTGCACCTGGGAACATTGAACACAAACACACCTGTCGGACTGGTGAGTTCAAACCCTTTAGGAGCATTTACACGTCTCGGAGTCGGACTCTGGACGTGCCGACGGTGTTTTCACCGCCAACAAACGGTTTCTGTAGTTTTGAGTTCACTTCGTTGTCGTAGGAAACCCGTTGATTTGTGTTCAAGATGAAAGAAGAAGCCGACTGACTGAGACAGTGGAGAGAATGACGTGTAAATAGTTTGAATGCGGCCCTCGTCATGGCGCGGCGGCTGACCCGGTGCTTCCTGTAAACCTCCAAATGTCGCCGTCACATCTGGATGAGCCGGTTGGTTCTCGGTGTGTGTTCTCAGTGTGTGTTCTCGGTGTGTGTTCTCGGTGTGTGTTCTCGGTGTGTGTTCATGCTGCGACGTCTGCGTTTGTTACTGTAACGACTAAATGAAAAGGTTCACTTCGACCTCCACTGAGAGGACCTTCCTTTATTTTATGTGATCATGTTTTTCCTCACATTGGCGAAAATCTGCCTCCGTAGTAATTTGCACAGAATTCAGGTTGATTGTCGCCCCCAGCTGGGGAGACCGCGTTGCCATGGTTACCGGTGTTACCACGTAACCAGTAGTTACGACACAACAGCCGTGGCAGCCGCGGCTAATAAATTGGGCTAACGTGTGAAATCGGTGTCGTACGGAAGCCTGGAGGTGTCTGAAGTGTTACCAGGATACTTTTTGTTATCGTTTGAAAACGTTTGTTGTTGTAGTTCTCACATCGGCCTCAAGAGGCTGAAGAGAACCACAACCCAATCTTTAAATAGGACTAAAGGCCTTCTCGTAACGGTTAGCGCTGGTTAAAGTACCAGACTTCAGTAATGTTACATTTAGAAAATTAGACTTTTAGTTCTTCTAAAGGTCTCTGACAGATTAATCTGCAAAGCTTCGTCAACACGGGAGGGGAAGTTCGATCGCAAATGGAAAGAGCCCCCCCCCCCTCTCTCTCTCTCTCTATCTCTATCTATGTCTCTCTCTCTTCCCCTCGGTTCATCAGCTCGTCTGGACGTTTATTGAGCAGGAAGTGAAAGGACAGTTGCACAGACGTCTGAGCGGTTTGTTGTAAATAGAAATGAAATGTGTATAAAGCAGCTGGAGAGATAAAGTAGAGCCGTAGACGTATTCTAGTGCCGGAGGATTCAACGGCGCATCGGCAGGGACCTCGAACGTTAGCGGTGGATTTAATTTAGAGACGACGCCTGTGTGGTTTTCAGTTTTCTTCCGGTCTCATTTTCCTGTTTCATTGTCATTCTGTTTTTTATTGTTAGTAAACGCAGCGGTGAAACAACCACTTCCTGCCTGGACAGTTATTTGTTTCCACTTCATAAAACTAATAACAGAAACATGGGCTGTGTCCGAAATCATTCCCTACTCCCTATATAGGGGAGTTCTATGGAGGGCACTATATAGTGGACTCAAAGGCAAAATGAAAAAACACGTTCGGACACTACTCGGGGGATTTCTTTCGGCGCCGTTGATGACGTTGCCAACGGCTTTTAAGTCTCACGCAGAGAAATTACCAAGATAATTATTTTTTTAATACATATTTGTTGCGAAAATTTACAAAACCAAAAGAACGAGTCCTCCAGCAGGAGGGGGATTCCGTGGCCGTCTCATTTCTTGAGAAAAAAATAATTTTCAATAATGAGACGATCACTACATCGTCCTCACTGCTATTTTTATTTTCAACGATCCCGATCGGGTCCAGGTGGACTTCAGGACCAGGTTGCAGCACCACCCCACATCTCCGCGATCCACCGGAGCTGAACAGGCTGCAGTCCGTCCCCGATCCCAAACTCCTCGGCGATCGCTCGCCACAATCTGTCCCTCATCTCCGCATCTTTATAGTTTTCAGACTGTCATACGGCACTTTGGTATTGACGGACGAAGACCCCGCCGCCGCCTCTCGCCGGCCACCAGCCAACTGTCTCCCTATATAGTGCACTATATCGGGAGTAGGGAGTGATTTCGGACACAGCCATGTTTTCAAGATGGAAGTCAACGGAAAGGATGCTCATTAAAAACTGAACTCTTCACCGTTTCCAGCCGTTTGTGGTTCAAAGTTTATAGTTCTGATTGAACAAAGTCACCCAGTGAGTTGTGATGAACGTCGACGGGGAAATACGGAGGCTCATTTCTGCCAGAAAAATGTAAAAAAAAAAAAAAAACAACAACAAAAAACGTATTGATCATCTGTTGGACTGTTTGGTCATTAGAGATGCAACTAATTATTTTTCATTGTTGTTAATCTGCTGGTTTTCAGTTATTTTGTCTTGTTTTTGCAGTTTCAACGACTGCAAACTTCTTAAAATGACTTGTTTTGGTCGTTTAGTGAAAATATTTAATTGAACTGACTTGTTCTGTTAACGACTCGATTGATCGTTGCAGCTGTTTTATATTGATTGATCAGAGCGCCGGCACAAGTCCTGTTTTAACAACCGGACCACGTTTTTCTGGCAGAAACATGAAGAAAGTGTCTGAACTTCAACGTTGACGGACTTCCCTGAGGAGCTCCAGCTCCATTAGGAAAAATAAAATTCCTTTTTTAATACATAATTTACCACCAGTTTTCTGCTTCCAAGCAGGCACTTTGATTTTAAAATGTGATTTAATTTACGGAGCCGTGAGATCACCAACTTTCTGGGGAATTTAAGATTCAATATTCTGTAAGATTATAAATCTGTTGTGATGAGGTCATCAATCTTGCACAAATTTTATCATCTCGGAATATTCTATCAAGTATGTGAGATTTTCTTTCTTGTAATTTTAGGACAAAATCACTGAATACAATTTTTCTTTTGAATTTACGGATTTCTGTTTTTGGTTAAATGTTTTATTATTTTTTGTGATATGAACGAGTTTAAGCGTGTAAATTGAGTCTTTTCTCAGATGGTGACCTCCGTCCTTCGGCTCCGTACATTTAAACGGTTTTCCGACTCGCCGTCGGCTTTTGTTCCAGAGCTTTTTGTATTCCACAAATGTTTCTTTTATTATAATTTCTTGAGAGAGCGTGGCGGCGGCGACCATCCAAACAGATCCATCCAGCCGCCTCTTTAACGGGGAAAGTGTCGGCGGCGGCTTCGTCTCACTTCCAACGCCACCGAAACGTTTCAGAGAAAACTTTCTTCTTCTACACTGAATTGTCGCCGCAGGAAGTGACGTCGCCGCTGCTGACTGCTTGACCTGAGATGACCAGCCTGTGTTGTCTCGGCGTTACCATGGTGACGGCTTGTTTGTTTGTAAGTGGAGAGCATCTACAGAGGATCAATAAAGACATGATGATATCAGCGGAGCTCCTCCTGTGTTTCTTCTCCTCTCAACCGTTAAACAGCGTTTCTCTTTGAATCTTTTCTTTTTCTTTTAATCTTGTTTATTCTCAGACACCTGCTCCGACCGTTAACATGAATATTCATAACGGGGGTTATGTAAACTGTGACTGACGCGCTGTGACAGCCAATGGGAGAGCAGAAGGCCTCATGAATATTCAGCAGCAGCTGCTGAACACAGGCTCAGCTGTTAAAGGGTTTAACCCTTCGAGGGTCTGAATCCTCAGTCAGACTCGTTCAAACACACAAAACTTTATCCGTTTACTGTGTCGGACAATAGCGGGTCAGAGGGCTCCTGCTGATTGGCTGCGTGCCCTGCCGTAACCATGGCGATGAGCTCACGATGAGGCCTTTTGACAGCCGAGCGTAGACGATGATGTAACTTGGTTTGAAATGGAGCGTCCTGCCTTCTTATTGGCCTGTTGTCGATGATGTAACAGCTGCTCCACCACTCCTACGTCAGCGTTCCTGTTCTCCACGTCTTCTGTCTGTCTTCATGTCTAAACGTCTTCTGTCTGTCTTCATGTGTCCGTCTTCTGTCTGTCTTCACGTCTCCATGTCTTCCGTCTGTCTTCATGTCTAAACGTCTTCTGTCTGTCTTCATGTGTCCGTCTTCCGTCTGTCTTCACATCTCCATGTCTTCCGTCTGTCTTCATGTCTTGTCTGTCTTCTGTCTGTCTTCATGTGTCCGTCTTCTGTCTGTCTTCACGTCTCCAAGTCTTCTGTCTGTCTTCACATCTCCATGTCTTCCGTCTGTCTTCATGTGTCCGTCTTCTGTCTGTCTTCACGTCTCCAAGTCTTCTGTCTGTCTTCACATCTCCATGTCTTCCGTCTGTCTTCATGTCTTGTCTGTCTTCTGTCTGTCTTCACGTCTCCAAGTCTTCTGTCTGTCTTCATGTCTCCACGTCTTCTGTCTGTCGTGTCTCCACATCTTCTGTCTGTCTTCATGTCTCCACGTCTTCTGTCTGTCGTGTCTCCACGTCTTCTGCCTGTCTTCATGGCTCCACGTCTTCTGTCTTTCTTCACGTCTTCTGCCTGTCTTAGTCTTCTGTCTGTCTTCATGTCTCCACGTCTTCTGTCTGTCTTCGTCCTCTTTCTGTCTTCACGTCTTCCGCCTGTCTTCACGTCTCTGTCTTCATGTCTGTCTGATTGGAACATGGAATACAAGAACCTATACAAATGATAACAAAATCGTAAATAAAATACGATAAAACAGTTTTATTCTGGTAGTCTCCATTGAACTCTCGTAAAGAAACTAACAACCACAAAACGAAACACACGCTAACGTAGTAAAGAATTCAGACCAAAACAACCTACGGAGCTAGCTGTGGGTCCGTTTACTGTAACATTACCCCTCTGGGGGGTCGGGGTCTCCAGTTCCAGTCTGTGGTCATGAGGCTGTGACCAGAAACGATGAGATTACATCGTCCACAGATCAATGAAGGATCATGTGACTGTTTGGGATCAACTGTCAGCTGATTACACGTTGATGTTACCTGATCCCTAACCGAGACCTGGTCCTGACAGGAACCCTCAACCTGGTCTTGAACCCTCAAGTGAAGACGTCTCCTCTATTGGTGTGAATCCTGATCCCTCAGGACCCTGTGGACCCTTCAGGACCATGTAGACCCTCAGGACCCTGTATACCCTTAGGACCTGTATTTTGGGTCCGTGAGCTGTTATTACGTTATTATTGTGATGAGGTTAATAAACATATAATCCATATATTACATAATATTTATATAAATGTTGTGCAAGAGATCATTTTGTATATCATTGTTTAGTTTTACTCTGATATTTGGCTGATACTTGTGTACTTTTACCGAAGTAGTGCAGTATTAGTACTCCGTGTATTTAAACATGTTTATTAATGTACCTGAATCCGCTTTTTAAAATCAATACCAATAAACATATCCGTCATGGTATAAAGCAGATCATCCTTCGTCCTGGTGGATCGATATGTTGTCTGATCGATCGTTTCTGATCGGGCTGCTTCACGTTTCGCTTCGTGTCGTCGCGGATTTTTTCCATCTCCATCAACGTTACAGCGCTGGATGTAAACGTGCATGCGCGCGGCCGAGCTGTCGGTGTGGTGTCGGGAGCGCGCAACTGCAGCAGATCAGGAGGGGGAGGGGGAGGGGGTGTGAATGTTACGAGTCACTTCTCATTCCACTAATTTAGCAGCGAGGAGGAGAGAGAGGGCGGGAGAGAGAGGCTGGACCAGAAGGGGGGCCGTGAGGCGGACTGACGGAGCCTCTGCAGTAAAAACACACCGGCCGCTGCTCAGAAAACCCACAGCCTCGAACGCACCAGGACCGGGCGGGTTCACGTCCAGGTGTGTGAGAGGAGCAGCAGCGACTGAGATCCGGATCCGTCGACCGTCCAGCCGGAGAAACGCACACGGTGTCCGCGGAGAGACCACCGGAGGGCTGCAGCGGGACTCAGGCGGACCGGACCGGAGCGGCTCGGATCCGGATCGGGATTGAGATTCTGGGTTGTTGTTTTTTTGTTTGTTTTTTTTTTCTTTCCGCCCACGGTCGCGCGCTCGGTCCCGGTGCTCGGAGCTCACGCGGCGGCTGTAGAGCGCGAGGAGAGGCGGGAGGAGGAGCGGCTTAGTCCGGAGCAGCTCTCTGGGACTGAAGGGGATCGGGATCTCGTGACGGACTACAACCCCCCCTCATGGGTTAAAGGGGGCTCGGTCTTGCAGAGGGTCCGGTCACACCTGCTCACACCTGCCCGCCAGAAGACCAGCTGGGCTGGATGATGTAGCCCCGCCCCTGGCCCCGCGTCTCTGCATCACCTTCCTGTAGACCCGAACCCACCTGCCCCCCCCCCCCCCCCCCCCAGAGTCCCATCATGCCGGCGGGGATGAAGCCGCTGGAGAAGTTCTTGAAGAAGCAGACCACGGCTCTGACCCGGGCCGGGGGCTTTGTTGGTGGGGTGGCGGACAAGGCCAGCGGGGGGACGGGGGCGTCCCGCCGCAGGGCCAGCCTGTCCCGGGTCGTCCCCTTCTTCAGGGAGACATCACCAGAGAGCGGCCAGACCCGGGAGGTGTTCAGGTGAGACTGGAATGTAGGGCCGGATTAACCTGCTCAGGGGCCTCAGGGCCATGATGAGCGCCATAGGCCCCAAATGGCCCCCTGATAGTCATCTAGAGTTAAAAGTGCAGGAAGATTTAGCCGACTCCGGGTCCTGGTCTGGAGACTTTAAATCTTATTTACTTGTTTACTAGTCACCAGAAAATAGATGCAGAAATATCACATTAATAAAACCTGAAGATGCAGATCGAGAGCTGTAGACCAGGAGGCGGGGCTTCCCTCCACGTAGACCCCAACCGGGTCTCCTCCATCACGGCTGAAACCACCACATCATCCAGGGGTGCTCGTTGGATTTCACCAAGCTGGATTCACTGGATCTAGCAAGACCAACGTGGGCTGGTTCACCACAGCTGGAGGAACCAGAATAAAATATTGATCTGCGATTTGATATCAATAACCAGATGAAAAGGATGCTGAAATAACTCCATGACGATCAGTAAATAGTGCTGAGTCATGCTTTGTTAGGTCTCACTGCAAGACCCCAAGATAACTACTTTTAAAACGCTGGTTTTCTGAATGGAGTCTGGTTGATGGTGCTAGGCTACGCTAACATTGTAGCTGCTCCATCAACACTCCAAATAAGGTCATCTAGACATAAATACAGCAGAGACCTTGTTGTTTGGACCACAGACAGTCTCTGGTTCCTCCACAGTCTGGTCTGGTCTCTGGACTAATGTGGTGTACTATCATAGACCTGTGGGCCGAGTCTAACCTGTGATCTTTGACCCCTCCTCAGCCCGGACAGCGAGGACCCCCCGTCTTGGCCCTCAGCCACAGGGCCTGGTCTGGTCTCGGTGCCCAGCAGCGCCAACGGCTCCAGTTCCGGGTCTGGTTCCGGGTCTGGTTCCGGGGGAGGAGGAGGAGGAGACGTTCGTAGTCCGTCTCTGTCCAGCGACGAGCAGAGCTCCGAGGCCAGTCTGATCACAGAGGGGGGGGGAGGGGGGACGCCGCTGCCCCCCGACACACCTGACAACCTGACCCTTGCCCTGCTGGACGGTGCCGCGGGACGACGCTCCGGACTCTGCACAGGTGAGATGATGTCATGAGGAGGAGGAGGAGTCAGCTGATCTGCTGTCTGTCTGAGCGTTGATGATGTCAGAGGGGGAGGAGTCAGCTGATCAGCTCTCTGTGTGAACGTTGATGATGTCAGAGGAAGGACGCCGCTGGTTTGGCTGAGCATCGTTCGTGTTTGTCGCCACGACGACGCGATCATAAATTGTGAAGCAGGAATGTGTTTACATTTAGTGAAGAGTGAAAAACGATAAAAAACGTGTCGGTGCAGATTTGCAGCTGAAATAAAAGTGCATTATTTAAATCTGACTCCGTTTGTCACCACGGCAACGTGAACTTATTATTCTCACTGAGGGGTGTTATCGCACGTTAAAATCTTCCGTCGTCCCGTCGCTAGCCCCAACGTGCGATGTGTTGATGTAGCGTCTCTGGAGTGAGCGACTCCCCCTGCTGGCCGGAGGAGAGACCGGAGAACAGCTCACATTCATCCTGCGTTCCTTCTGCAGGATGTTCAGTTTCTAGTTCACGATACAGACTGTTCCTGCAGCCTCAGCCTGTCTCACTGCGTGTCTCACTGTGTGTGTGTGTGTGTGTGTGTGTGTGTGTGTGTGTGGTTACATAACCGCTGCCGTCCTCTTTCAGAAAGCAGCCTGCTTATTACAGCTGAAGTGGGTGTGCATGCATGCGTGTACGTATGTGTTCCTGCAGGAATGTGTGTGTGTTGGTGTGAGAGTGTGTGTGTGTGTGTGTGTGTGTGTGTGTAGGTGTGTGTGGGCTGCAGGGAGTGTTTCTGTGTTTGTGGCGACGATTCATTTGGTCTCTAAAATGCAACACATAAACTAGAAGATGTCTCTCTCTATACATATAATATAATATATGTATTTATATAACTACGGTATATACACTGTGTGTGTGTGTGTGTGTGTGTGTGTGTGAGTGTGAGTGTGGTGTGTGTGACTGGTGTGTGTGAGTGTGTGTGTGAGAGTGTGAGTGTGTGTCAGTGTGAGAGAGTGTGTGAGTGTGTGTGTGAGTGTGTGTGTGTGTGTGTGTGTGTGTGTGTGTGTTTTTATGCAACACGTCTGTTAATATTCACTTTGAGGCTTCAGGTGATGAGTTTAAAGCCTCACATAGAAACGTAAACCAAGACGAGATGATCACATCAGCTAGAACTGAGACCAGAGACCCTGTAGAGACCAGAGACCCTGTAGAGACCAGAGACCCTGTAGAGATCCAGAGTCCCTGT
>CM056839.1:19638395-19670895 GCA_029853015.1 Chelidonichthys spinosus | reverse complement strand
AATAATGACTGTGTCATGTGTTCAGAGAAGGCTGTGTTTCGTCCCAGTGATGAGGCCGTCTTCACCACACTGGGAGTCAACACGCACCTGTTCGCCTGTGAACCGACTGAACTGGAGTCTCTGGTGAGGACTGATGGGTTAGGGGTGGTTGGTTGGAGGTTGGTTGGTTGGAAGTTGGTGGGTTGGTTGGAGGTTGGTTGGTGGGTTGATGGGTTGGTTGGTGGGTTGGTTGGAGGTGGGTTGGTGGGTTGATGGGTTGGTTGGAGGTTGGTGGGTTGGTTGGAGGTTGGTTGGAGGTTGATGGGTTGGTTGGAGGTTGGTTGATGGGTTGGTTGGAGGTTGGTTGATGGGTTGGTGGGTTGGTTGGAGGTTGGTGTGTTGGTTGGAGGTTGGTTGGTGGGTTGATGGGTTGGTTGGAGGTTGGTGGGTTGGAAGTTGGTGGGTTGGTTGGAGGTTGGTTGTGGGTTGGTTGGAGGTTGGTTGGTGGGTTGATGGGTTGGTTGGAGGTTGGTGGGTTGGAAGTTGGTGGGTTGGTTGGAGGTTGGTTGGTGGGTTGTTGGAGGTTGGTTGGAGGTTGGTGGGTTGGAAGTTGGTGGGTTGGTTGGAGGTTGGTTGGTGGGTTGGAGGTTGGTTGGAGGTTGGTGGGTTGGTTGGAGGTTGGTGGGTTGGAAGTTGGTGGGTTGGTTGGAGGTTGGTTGGTGGGTTGGAGGTTGGTTGGAGGTTGGTGGGTTGGTTGGAGGTTGGTTGGTGGGTTGATGGGTTAGTTGGAGGTTGGTGGGTTGGTTGGAGGTTGGTTGGTGGGTTGATGGGTTGGTTGGTGGGTTGGTTGGAGGTTGGTTGGTGGGTTGATGGGTTGGTTGGAGGCTGGTGGGTTGGACGTTGGTGGGTTGATGGGTTGGTTGGAGGTTGGTGGGTTGGTTGGAGGTTGGTTGGAGGTTGGTGGGTTGGTTGGAGGTTGGCGGTTGGTTGCTGTAGGTAATGGAAATTCTTATGGATTTCTGCCCGTGCAGTTCTTTGAGGAGATCCATGGAGCCGGTGCGAATTGGTCAGCAGAGGAGGTAGCCAATCAGCTGGTGGCGTTCGACTGGGAACTCTTCAGCTGCGTGCACGAGGTACGATAGCTGGTTTCTGTTTCCAGAATCAGGATTCCTTCATAAATACATAATAATACCGTCTGGTTTGTCGTCTTCTTCGTTGGTGTCTCCTCCAGGTGGAGTTTGTGTGTTACGTGTTCCACGGGGAGCAGTCCCGCTGGCGCCCCCTAAACCTGGAGCTGGTACTGCAGCGCTGCAGCGAGGTGCAGCACTGGGTCGCCACGGAGATCCTGCAGTGTCAGTCGCTTCCAAAGAGGGTCCAGCTGCTCCGCAAGTTTATCAAGATCGCAGCACTGTGAGTCCAGATCCCAAAACCAGTACCTTTAAAAGGAGACCGAGACCACCACGGTTTGGGTCTAGAGTTCAGATCAGGTCCTGACACGCCGGCCGGTCCGATGACAGCTGCATGTGTGCTGCCCTGTGTACCCGTCTACCAGTGTACCCGTCTACCTGTGTACCCGTCTACCTGTGTACCCGTCTAACTCCCCTCCCCTCTACCTGTCTACCCGTATACCTGTCCACCCCTCTATCCATGTACTTGTCTACCTGTCTGCCCATCTACCTGTCCGCCTGTCTACCCGTCTACCTGTCCACCCCTCTATCCATGTACTTGTCTACCTGTCTACCCGCCTACCCATCTACCTCTCTACCCGTGTACCTGTCTACCTGTCTACCCGTGTACCTGTCCACCCGTCTACATGTTTACCCATCTACCTGTCAACCTGTCTACCTGTCCACCCGTCTACCCGTCAACATGTCCACCCGTCTACCTGTCCACCCGTCTACCCCTTCACCCGTCTACCCGTCTACCCGCCTACCTGTCTACCTGCCACCTGTCTACCCGTCTACCTGTCTACCTGCCACCCGTCTACCCGCCTACCTGTCCACCCGTCTACCCCTTCACCCGTCTACCCGTCTACCCGCCTACCTGTCTACCCGCCACCTGTCTACCCGTCTACCTGTCTACCTGCCACCTGTCTACTCGTCTACCTGTCTACCCGTCTACCTGTCCACCCCTCTATCCATGTACTTGTCAACCTGTCTACCTGTCTACCCGTCTACCTGTCCACCCGTCTACCTGTGTACCCGTCTACCTATATACCCGTCTACCTGTCTACCCGCCTACCACTTTACCCGTCTACCTGTCTACCTGTCCACCCTCTATCCATGTACTTGTCTACCTGTCTACCCATCTACCTGTCTACCCGTGTACCCATCTGTCTACCTATATACCCGTCTACCTGTCTACCTGTCTACCTGTACTGACAGCTGTGTTCTGTGTGGCAGCTGTAAGCAGCAGCAGGACCTGCTGTCCTTCCTGGCTGTGGTTCTGGGTCTGGACAACCCGGCTCTCAGCAGACTACGACTCACCTGGGAGGTAAGACCAACACCTGCTACACCTACACCTGCTACACCAACACCTGCTACACCATATTCTCATATTTCATTGTGTGTGTGTGTGTGTGTGTGTGTGTGTGTGTGTGTGTGTTCAGGGTCTCCCGGGGAAGTTCAGGAAGCAGTTTCAGCAGTTTGAGAGCGTTGCGGTGAGTAACATCAGTTTTCATTCCTGATTTGATCTGGTTTATTATGATGAAGGGCATCATCATCATCATCATCATCATCATCACCACCGTCTTTGAACTGGTTCTGGATCAGCAGTACTCCATTCAGAAAACAAGGAAAATACTACTGCAGTACCGCTTTCCACCTGAATTTGTACTGATGGGGGAGGCGCTGTTTTGCAGAAAAAAGTCTTATTAAACCCTGTTTAATGTGAAATCTGGTTGTAAATATGAAGTTTACTATCAATGAAATCACATAAACTCAAGTATAGATACATCATATTACTGAATAACATGTAGACTTAACATTTTAATGAATAGGAACATTAATGTTCCATCATCATTTGGTTTCAGTCTCGTGTCGAAATCTCAGCCTTGGAATCGAAACAGCTGACACATTAATGCAGCAGTAATATATATGATACTAATACTTTAACTACATGTGGTCTTCCAGGACCCCTCCAGGAACCATAAGTCCTACAGAGACCTGATCACCAGCCTCAGACCTCCACTGATCCCCTTCACACCTCTGCTGCTCAAAGGTGAGTCTGGACATTTCAGCTCATTACCACTGGCCAACCAGAAGCCTGCTGACAGTCACATGACCCCGTCTCATGACCCTGTCTTGTTGCCGTGGTTCTGGATCAGAGACTAGTCCTCCTCCACCAGACTCCTGATCAGCTGTTTTCCTCCAGAGGTGACGCTGCTGTGGACCAGTTAGCTCGTTAGCTAGTTAGTGCCTTAGCTCCATCTTGCTAATCAGCACCTCTGGCTAATCAGCTCATGTTATAGTTAATCTGGGACACACACACACACTGTGTGTGTGTGTGTGTGTGTGTGTGTGTGTGTGTGTGTGTGTGTGTGTGTGTGCATGCATGCAGCCTTAAGATCTCTGTCTCCATGGTAACCAGAGGGAGGAAAGGATGGAGCTGAATGAAACTGTTAAAAAGATAAACCCTCCAGCTCGGCCCGGGGTTGATTTAGATTTTATTTTTAGATATGTATTGATGTATATTTGGTCACGTCTTTGAGATGAAAGTGATCAGCTTATTGATCTGACGGCTGGTTGGCTTGTTGGTTGACCTGCTTGTTTCCTGTTTGTCAGACCTGACGTTTCTCCACGAGAGCTGCAAGACGTTTCACGGCGAGCTGGTCAACTTTGAGAAGATGGTGAGTTCAACCAGCGACTTTAGCTGATCAGCATTCAGACGTTCAGTCACAGAAACCAAAGTAATAAAACAGCAACAGATCAGAGAGCCGATGGGATATACGTATATATATATATATATATATATATATATATATATATATATATATATATATGTATATGTGATATCTGAGATTGTTTAGACTTCCTTTTGTGTTTGTGGAGTTGAATGTGAAAATAAAAGCTTCTCCTCCTCCTGCAGCACAAAGTGGCCGACATGGTGAGGATCATCAGACGCTACCGGAGCAGCCAGCTAGGTAACACTGCTGACATCTGACCTTTGACCTCTACACATATCTCCTGCATGTAAAACTGTGTGTTTGTGTTGGCCTGCTGATACTGTTTACTGTGATTATTATATATTATATTATGGTGAGTGTGCTTTTATTATGAAAGGCCTGCAGGACTTACTGAGCTCATGTGTTGACCTCTGTCTCCCTCTGGTGGCGGCGTGGCGGCGCTGCTCCACCCTGTAGATAGAGGATGGATTGATGTTAGTGTCTCTAACGTGGCTGTCGTCTCTGTTTCGTGTACCCCCCCGGTAGCCATGGATACGGAGACGTCCCCCTCCCACCTGCAGACCAAGGCCTACGTCCGGCAGCTGCAGGTCATCGACAACCAGAACCTGCTGTTTGACATGTCCTGCAAGCTGGAGCCCAAAGACACATAGAGGGGGAGGAGGAGGAGGAGGAAGAGGAGGAGGTGGAAGAAGAGGAGGAGGAGGAGGAGGAGTGAGGAGGAGTGTGTTGCCCAGAAACAACATTGAAAAGAGACGTAAATAAAAGAGGAAGGAACTCATCTTCCTCTTCATCAGCCTGAGACAACAAAACAAGTGAACTGAGACGTTCTTCTTCTTCTTCTTCTTCTTTCTTCTTCTTCTTCTTCTCTTCTTTTCTTCTTTTTCTTCTTCTTCTTCTCTTCCTCTTCTTCTTCTTCTTCCTCTTCCTCTTCTTCTTCCTATTCTTCTTCTTGGCTAAAAAAAGACATTAATATTTTATTTATTCTTTTAATCTCCTGCACCTGAATGTCCCTTCAGGTCGACACACACACACACACACTCTGGGAACCTTTGACCCCAGACAGCTGACTGGTTGAACTTCCTGTCCGAGGCTGATCAGAAAGGAAACCCTGGAACTGACACAGACGACGCCTCTTCAGAGACACGAGGACGCCGGACCTGCAGGGTCCAACTGGATCCAGTTTACTCGGGTCGCTCTGAACCAGGAACCAGTTTGGTTAAATTCAGAGTTCAGAGACTACAAAATCTGTCTGAATCTATTTTTACATGAAAGTAAATCATACTTAAAACTCATGGTGGACCTCATGGTGGATGTCATGGTGGACCTCATGGTGGACCATATGGTGGACGTCATGGTGGACCTCATGGTGGATGTCATGGTGGACCTCATGGTGGATGTCATGGTGGACCTCATGGTGGACCATATGGTGGACGTCATGGTGGACCTCATGGTGGACCATATGGTGGACGTCATGGTGGACCTCATGGTGGCCCTCCTGGCCTGTTTACACCGGTGACCTCTGACGACGATGCGTTCACTGACCCACTGTGACGGACTTACGGACACTTGGGACCCTGGTCGCGGTGCGTTCATGGACTGGGATCGTGCAGGAGTTTGTAGAAGCTGGTTTTCTACCCGACGTGGTCCCGGTTTCAGACTGGAGACGAGTCTTTGTTCTTTTTTGTTTCCTGGCGAGGACCATGATCATTAACAAGTTTAAAGGGCCGGTACGCAGCGTTTTGTAGGTTTTAAGCGGTTTACCGGAGTCAGCAGAACGCGGTTCCTTCTGATTATCGGAGCAGATTTATAGATGACCAAACCCTCTCAACAAACATAGACAAACAAAGTTACTGGTTTAGTCTTTGTTTTGTGTGTGAAGCGTTTCCTGCGACTCCGTTCTCGTTAACTTGTTAGAGTTTAGAGACTTTGTTTTGGTGTAAATGAGTTAAAACCTACAAAAATGGACCGTCAGCGGAGGTCCTTTAACTCACCACGCTGATCGAACTGACGATCACACGGCAGCCAATCAGCTGTGTTTACAGGATGACATCACAAACACACAAGGAGTTGACGGCTTCTTTAAATTTTTTTCTTCTCAGCGTTTCCGATCGAACCACCGTCGCATCCGAGCGACTAATCGGCCGCTAGGAAGGACGCGGTCAGAGCCGCGCTGCCATTGGTCGGTTCGGTCGGAGGCAATAACAGGAAGCCGGTTGGTTGACTCGTCACAGCAACGAAGCACTTTTTGCCAAACCTCAGGGCTCAGAGACGGGAGGTTTCGTTTTCTCTTTTCTTCTAGATTCTCAGTTCTGTGTTTGTACAGCTGATCACCTTATATTTACTATCATCATAATAATAATAAATATAGTAGAGTTGTTGTTTTGCTGCTGTGATCACCACCAGGTCTGAGACCCGGTCTGAGACCAGCCTGAACTCGGACTCTCTGGTCCACCGGGTCCTTCGCACCGAAGAGTTTCACCTCGTTTTAAATGCTTTATTTCATTCGTTGACGATGAATATTTAGAGGAAGAAGGTTCCACGTTAAAATAGATTCAGAGGGAAACTTTCATTAAAAATAAACGATGTTATGATGTTTATGTTTAAGTTTCACAAAGTGACGACTAAAGTCGTAATATTTTGAGATAAATTTGAAATATGAAGATTCTTTAGCGTCGTTATTTACAGTGAGATCAATAAAGTTTTCATTGCTCGCCTCGTCGTCACCAGGCAACCAAACACTTAAAACACGGTCAGTCTTCCAGATGCTCACAAACTGATTATATATCTGTTATAGTTCAGAAAGTTCACGAAGATGTAAAAAAAAAAAAAAAAAATACAATCTGATCAAAGTCAGTAGTTAATTAGTAATCAGATAATGTCGTAATTTAAAAGAAAGATCGTACGTTGAGATTCAAGAATTTAAAGTAAAACACAGGACTTTCACCCGGAGACCGACGTCAGCGTCTACATCATTATGTGGCGAGTTCTTGTTCTTTAATCACACGTTTCAAGCGGTCCAGAAAGAAACCCGTTTCCGTGGCAACGTGAGGCGTTGACGTTCCCGTGAGACTCTTCGGTGCGTCTGGACGCGTCGTGTGTTTGTTTACTTAAAGTCGTGAGCGGTTTGAATAACGTCACCTCCATCTGTACCATAACATCCTGTCTGTGAGAGCGAGGCCGACCCGTCCAGAGACAAGTCCACTTCCTGTCCACGTCAGGACAAGACCAGGTCCAGAAACCTTCAGCTCAAGTCTACTTTATTCTGGTTTACAACGCGACTCTTACTTTGGTAACTTGACACGCAGCTGAGAGTCGTTCAGGTTTACAGGATGTGAACGGAGGCGACTTGTTTCAGGAAGAGAACCTGCAGAACGTCTCCGGCCGGACAAGAACTTCTATCTTATCCTGAATCCTCAAGTCTGTCTACTTGAAACAGACGTGACCCAGAACTCCCCAAAAAATACTAGTCTAGACTTACAACTCGGGTTTGAACTCCCAAGAACACTAGAGAACCCAGATAGACCATTAAGACATCCGGAGAACACCAGTTAGATCTCGAAGAACACCAGTTAGAACTTGAGTCAAACCCAAAAGACGAGTTAAAAGTGAGTTGCAGGGTTCTCTAAGTGAGTTGCAGGGTTCTCTAGATGACCTGCAGGGTTTCTCTAGGTGACTTGCAGGGTTCTGTAGGTGACTTGCAGGGTTCTCTAGATGACTTGCAGGGTTCTGTAGGTGACTTGCAGGGTTCTCTAGGTAACTTGCAGGGTTCTGTAGGTGACTTGCAGGGTTCTGTAGGTGACTTGCAGGGTTCTCAAGATGACTTGCAGGGTTCTGTAGGTGACTTGCAGGGTTTCTATAGGTGACTTGCAGGGTTCTGTAGGTGACTTGCAGGGTTCTCTAGATGACTTGCAGGGTTCTGTAGGTGACTTGCAGGGTTCTCTAGGCAACTTGCAGGGTTTTGAAGGTGACTTGCAGGGTTCTCTAAGTGAATTGAAGGGTTCTCTAGGTGACTTGCAGGGTTCTGTAGGTGACTTGCAGGGTTCTCTAGGTAACTTGAAGGGTTCTGTAGGTGACTTGCAGGGTTCTCTAGATGACTTGCAGGGTTCTGTAGGTGACTTGCAGGGTTCTCTAGATGACTTGCAGGGTTTCTCTAGGTGACTTGCAGGGTTCTGTAGGTGACTTGCAGGGTTCTCTAGGTGACTTGCAGGGTTCTGAAGGTGACTTGCAGGGTTCTCTAGGCAACTTGCAGGGTTTTGTAGGTGACTTGCAGGGTTCTCTAAGTGAATTGCAGGGTTCTCTAGGTAACTTGCAGGGTTCTGTAGGTGACTTGCAGGGTTCTGTAGGTGACTTGCAGGGTTCTGTAGGTGACTTGCAGGGTTCTCTAGATGACTTGCAGGGTTCTCGCAGGGTTTCTCTAGGTGACTTGCAGGGTTCTCTACTCGGCGTGTGAAGTTCTTGTCACGTCGGTGGTTTTGGTTCCGGTCGCATACAAAGTGTGAAACCCAGCGAAGATGACATCATCACTAGTCTGCCGGGGGCTTCTCAGGACCACTTCCTGGGTGCCGGGCACTTTATTACCGATCCCACCGTAGTTCTGGGCAGAACATGAGTCCCAAGTCTCAAATCTCTACGTTACACCTGAACTCAACCCCAACTAACCCTTCCAATTTTTCCGACCAATCACAGCTCTGCCTGCTCTCCGGCTGGGATCCGTAATCTGGGGGGGGGGGGGGCGGTCTCTTGGGTCGAGGTCGCCCCGGCGACGCCCGCGTGGAAACGTCATGTACATAGTGCAACCGTGTAAATAGCAAATATTAATGGAGATCTATTTTATGTATGAGAGCGACGGCAACTTGGAAATCTTTGATGTTTTTTATTTGTCAGACAGGAAGTTGTATAGACGGCGAGGAAGACGCCATGTTGGATTGTACAGATGAATCTCCTCAGTTTGATTGTTCTGTTGTTTTCTATCTGCAGCTCGTTTGTTTCTTCTTTTGTACAGAAGTTGGTTGTTTACATGGAAATGAGTCTTGTTTTTGTTAGACGGCTGTGTGATTGGAGCAGAGGTCTGGAGGGGGCGGGGCCCAGATTCATATATTCAGGGGGTGGGGCCCAGAGTCATGGAAATAAAACATTTATAGTTAGAGGGAAAAAGTCATAACGTTTATTGATAATAATAACAATGGGTTGGACTAAACAGTCGTAATGTGATCTGACGAAGTCATTTTATGAGAAACAAGTTGAATTATATTTATCAAAATAAACTGATAATTTAACGATAAGCAAGCGTGTTTTAATTTGACAAAAAAAGTTCTAACATTTATAAAAATTCAAAATGCTGTAAGACGCATATTTATTATTATATTTTCAATTAAAGTTATAATCAATAAAATGTTGGAATTTGAATAGAAATAGTTGTAATATTATAAAAAAGCATCATTTTAGTCAAAACATGAGAGAAAGTTATAATTTAACAAAAAACAAGCTGTAACATAATTAAAATAAATACATTATATTGCAAAATTACAAATCTTGAAATATTTAGATTTTCATGGTAAATTGTCTCGTAATCCTATTCTACTACATTTACATTATTAATTAATAACTAATATTAGTACAAGCATTCCAACCGTGTGTTGAAATGTTAACAAAATGACAAATTTATCACATTTTATTATTTATTTATTTATTTATTTTTATGACTATCACCAACATGTCTAAATTATGTTTTTATTATTATTGATGAACTTGACTTGTTAAATTGATTCTAATCGATTTTATTTAGTTTAAAGTCACTGAGATACTTCAGGTGTTAATTATTCAGGTGTTCATTAAAAGTGACAATAAAAAAAACGACATGAATCTTTGAACATTGAGTTGAACCAGTGAGGTGTTTCTATTGATCATTATTGATCCCTATGGATGGAGCTGTGAGTGTTGACCTCTGGCTGTTCCCTCCAGACCTCTCCTCCCTCTGCTGTCCCTCTACCAATGCAGACACTGAAATAAAGCGTCCTGACGATGAGTCCGAGTCCGAGTCTTTATTGAGAGTTTGGAGCTGTGGAGTGATGGAAACTATGCCTGCCCTCAATGTTCTGGCAGGTTCGAGTATGAGAACTCTTGTTCTGCTGGCGAGGCAGGAACCAGAACCCGCAGGAAACAAAACCGGCAACAGGAGACGTCCCACAGCTGCATCTGGGCTCCAAAAGCGCTGCAATGCAAGATGGGTAAAGGTTTCAAGTATGTGTGTGTTTGAGGGGAGGCGTGCTTGGATTTCAGCTGATAGGGTCCCTGCAACCCCCCTTCTCCCCAACCGACCCCCTCAGGAGAGTAGTCTGGACCAGCATCCCTCATGGACCTCTTTCCATCCCTGATTAGGAGACGGTTTATATTTAGGGCCACATTTGGGGGAAGGGTGAAGGAGACCACAGACCTGGTGTAGGGTCTGTTGGCATGACGACAGCACGTTAGCTCCAGCTGGTCCTCTCGCGAACAGCTGCGGGTCAAGGGCCGCGTCACGCATCACAGCTGTTAGCACCGGTGTTGCGGTGCTTGATGAATCCGGGTCCTTGAAAGTACAGAAACCATGTAACCTCTAGTCCTGCAGGGTTCTGTTAAAGGGCCAGTTCAGATCTTTAGTTCTGACGATGGGAGTTCTACTAGCACTGCAGCAAATCATGCTGCAAGCACTGCAGCTAATAACGCTGCTAGCACTGCAGCTAATACCACAGCTAACACTGCAGCTAATACCGCAGCTAGCACTGCAGCTAATACCGCAGCTAGCACTGCAGCTAATAACGCTGCTAGCACTGCAGCTAATACCGCAGCTAACACTGCAGCTAATACCGCAGCTAACACTGCAGCTAATACCGCAGCTAGCACTGCAGCTAATACCGCAGCTAACACTGCAGCTAATACCGCAGCTAACACTGCAGCTAATACCGCAGCTAGCACTGCAGCTAATAACGCTGCTAGCACTGCAGCTAATACTGCAGCTAGCACTGTAGCACCATCTGGACCACGTCATGTCCCCAAAAGGAGCTAAACCTGAGCCCTCCCCCCCGGATAAGTGGAGGACGATGGATGGTCCCAAAAGGCCCCAGGTGATGTGATAAACACATTGACCCCCATGTTTTGGGGCCCAGACCCCCATATGTTAGGTCCTTGGGACCCAGACCTCCATATGTTGGGACCTTGGGACCCAGATCCCCATGCTGGGACCAAGACCTCATGTTGGGACCCAGTCCCCCATGTACTTGATATCCCACAGAGTGAAGTACTATAAATAGTCACACATGTGAAGTACATTCATATCTGATCTCATGTCAGTTTGAATGCATTAACCTGCTGCCTCACTCTGTTTATAAATGTGTTGATTAATGTGTTTGTTAATGTGTTAAGAGAAAACTTCTCAAGAATCCGTTTGGACATTGAGGACGTTTTCAGATTTTATTTCTTCATATTTTACTATATTTTATTTCTACATATTTTACTATATTTTATTTCCATATATTTTATTTTACTATATTTATTTCTAATTATTTTACTATATATTTCTATTTATTTTACTATATTTTATTTCTATTGTACTATATTTTATTTTATTACATTTTATTTTATTAAATTTGATTTTACTTTATTTTATTTCTACTTATTTTATTTTGTTATATTGTATTTTTTTTTTTTACATTTTTTATTAAATTATATTTTATTTCCACATATTTTATTTGACTATATTTTAGTTCTACATATTTTATTTCACTTGCTGGACCATAAAAGGTTCTGCTTTAGTTGTCATGGAAACGAAGGGAACCAGCAGCTGCTTTATGTATAAAGATTTTTCATATTTAAATAATGAAGGAGTCGTCTAAGAGGTGTCAGTACAGTGATGAAATAAAATCATTATACCACAAAAGTAACATTATTACATTTAGTTTAACATTAATCTCAATACGTGTTCTGATAGTTTATTTGATGTTTTATGTATTTTACATTGTGTAGTAAGACTGAAGTACTAGAAATAGGCCCACATGTGAAGTACATTAATATCTGATCTCATGTCAGTTTGAAAACTGCTCATGAACACATTTGGTCGTCTTAATGTCTGCAGCTGAATGTCCTCATAAAGACACATAAACACACACAGAGTGTTGAACATGTCTGTCAACCAGCGACTCACATTCAGACTGGACACACACACACACACGCCCCCCCTCTCACACACACAGACACACACATACCCCCTCTTACACACACACTCACGCCCCCTCTCACCCCCCCCCCCCACCCTCTGCCTTTAAATACAGCTTGTCTGCAGCTCTTCGTCCTCGGTGATCGCATCCCCGCTGCTCGTCTTCACAAGTTCTCCTCCGCCCTCAACCAAGGTAGCTATGAACACACACACACACACACACACACTCAGAGATGAGTAGTGTCGTATCGTCGGTGTACGGTGGACCAGTCGTTATGTGTTCAAAGACCAAACTAGAGACGCCGGATGTGTTTAAATTAACATTCAGAAATAATAATTCAGTTAAACATTCTGGATTAGAAACTCAAACCTGTGGAGCTTCACGAAGCCGTCGTAGTTTGATATATTTATGTTTTACGAACGTACAAACACTCGATTTTTCTTTAACATCAGAAAATTTAAAATGGAAGAAAGTTCAACTTCAACTTATTTAAACTTTAAATCTGAAAACAGATCTAAAGTTAATCTTTTCATAAGTTGTTGAGTTGAGCACCATGTGCTTCCAAACAGCTGTCCCCCCACCTCCACCCCTCGGTTGGTACAGTCCTGATTGGTTGACTGAAAGGGGGTGTGTCTCACTGGTGTTTCTATAAATTACCTGTTAGGAAACAAAGTGTCATTTAGATTCGATATTATTTAGATTTTGCATTGTGTCACCTTCAAGGACTCGTCAACATTCAGTTTTTGTGAACATTCACCAAAGTATTTTTAGTTCTAACTTTCTGAATTGTATCTTTGTTAGCATTAGCCTCTGCTAGCTTCCAAATCAAGAATCACACAATTAACAACTTTAGTGAGTTTTGTTTAATTTCAATGCAACTTTTGTTTTTTTTCCTGAGATTTTAATTGTAATGCTGAGTCATGATTAAACGTAATGTTAACCGTCACACTTATATGACACACTGATAAAAATAAAAACAAAAAAATTATTTCATGTAAAAATACTTTGGGGGTTCGTCCTCTAGCATGAATGTTATGAGAATGTAAGGAATGTTTTGATGCTTCTCGAGGAAATGTTGCCTGAGGCTGGCGCTAGAGGAAAGATAAGGAGGATCCCCTAATGTATCAGGCTCATCCTCTGGGGACCATGAATATTCACAGTGAATGTAACGGCAGCCTGGTCAGTGTTTGTTGAGCTATAATGCCGACCTCATGCTGCTGGACATATGCATGACTCGACATGTGACCCTGAATCCTAATTATACTCAGGAACTTCAGTCTCCCCTGGGGATTTGTTTTCCTGCCTCGCAGCCTGAATCCACGAGCCAATCAGATTGCAGCTGGCGGTAAAATTAGAAAGCAGCCGCGGCTTTTGTAGGCCGTGCAAGCAGGTATAGTCTTTCAGTGAAACCATCTCCGAGAGAAGAAAACAGCGTCCAAACGAGTCGAGAGGCAGATTGTGATTTCCCATTCGGACATTTCTTTAACAAGGAGAAATTTAATATTCATATAGGAACCGCGAGGCGAAGTTCCCACACGATAGGAAAATATGCAGAATCATCCTTTAAGACTGTAACAGGAGAAACATCAACACGCCTGTGAGGCAGAGCGAAGGGAAACACGATACCCTCAGTGAGACCTGATCCTGGACCAGGCTCATTTTACTTTATTTTATTATATTTTATTTCTACTTATTTTATTTTATTTTTTGCTTATTTTATTTTATTATATTTTATTTCTACATATTTTATTTTAATTTTTACTTATTTTTTTATTATATTTTAGTTCTACATATTTTCGTTCCTGAACTTAGTTTAACATAAATCTTAACATGTGTTCTGAGAGTTTATTTAATGTTTTATGTTTATTTAAATGAACCATTTCACGGTGAAGCTCTTATCATTTCCTGCTTTTATTGTCTTAAATAAACTGAGTTCCCCGTCAGAATAAATGACCTTGTTATCAGAGTGTCATTCTTCTTTGTTGGTGTCCTGCAGCCTTTTCCGTCGACATGGAGCGTACCTTCATCGCCGTGAAGCCTGATGGCGTCCAGAGAGGTCTGTGTGGAGAGATCATCAAGCGCTTCGAGCACAGAGGCTTCAGGCTGGTGGCGGCCAAGTTCATGCAGGTCACTTTACACTTTACACTTGACACTTTACACTCGACACTTTACACTCAATACTTTAAACTTTACATTCGACACTTTACACTCTATGCTTTAAAGTTTACACTCAATACTTTACACTCAACACTTTACACTTGACACTTTAAAGTTTAGACCCTACATTTCACACTCTACACTTTAAACTTTACACTCGACACTTTACACTCAACACTTTTAAGTTTACACTTGACACTTTACACTCTACACTTTAAACTTTACACTCGACACTTTACACTCAACACTTTTAAGTTTACACTTTAAACTTTACACTCGACACTTTACACTCAACACTTTTAAGTTTACACTTGACACTTCACACTCTACACTTTAAACTTTACACTTTAAGCTTTACACTCAACACTTAATACTCGACAGTTTAAACTTTACACTACACTTTAAACTTTACACTCGACACTTTAAGCTTTACACTCGACACTTTAAGCTTTACACTCAACACTTAATACTCGACAGTTTAAACTTTACACTACACTTTAAACTTTCCACTCTACCCTATTAACTGTACATTTTTACATAAACAATACACTTTACATTTTATTTATTTAAGTAACGCACCGTTTCATGTTTTTATTATTATTCACAGGGATTTATGAATGAAACCGCACAAAGAACATACCAGATGAATTATATAGATTCTATTATTATATTATTTTAATAATACTATTCAGTTATGAACTCATAAATGATGGTTTACTGGTCAGTAACCATGGTAATAAATATGTTAATGATTAAATAGGAAAAAAAACAACTTTTAGTTTTAATACATCATTTGTTTTGAGGGACTTGTGTCGGCAACATTTCTTATTGTTTATTCATTTTATTTGGGATGATTTCATTGCCTGATGTCATAGACATATTATTGTGTAGTTTATAAACTTATTTGACCGGTCAGAAAGGACAGGCGGTGTTTTTGCCGTTAGTTTGAAATATTGTTCCGGTACCCACAACGATAGAAGTACAGGAACACACACACAGCGTTTAGATGACAGCTGTCAAGTTGAAGAATTTCGCAGCTACTCTGAAGGACACACACTCGTATCACTATCACACACTTAGTGAAGTTATTCACAGCTGTTGTGTGTGTGTGTGTGTGCTGTTAATCCCTCAGTTCCCTCCTCTGTCTTCGTCCATGTAGATAGTGTAATCTTAGTGTAGGAGTTCTACTCTGTTACTTTGCATTTACTGTGTGTTTTGTGTTCAGTCCTCTGAGGACCACATGAAGACCCACTACCTGGACCTGAAGGACATGCCCTTCTATGGTGGACTCTGCAAGTACATGTCCTCCGGACCCATCTTCGCGATGGTAACAGACATATATGTTTATCTATATATACTGTATATTATAGGACGTGTATTTTTGTCAAACTTGGAGATATAGAGTCATGTGTCATCGGTGTAATGATGGATAAAAAAGACACGTTTGCTGATAATTTTGTGTGTGTGTGTGTGTGCGTGCGTGCAGGTGTGGGAGGGTCAGAACATTGTGAAGCTGGCCAGGATGATGCTGGGTGAGACCAACCCCGCCGACTCCAAGCCCGGCAGCATCCGTGGAGACCTGTGCATCAACATCGGCAGGTGAGTCAACCGCTAACCGCTTACAGCAACGTGGTGGCCGAGTAGTGTATTAAAGCTAAGCTCCTGGCTAATTCAGAGGTTGTGGGTTCAAGTCCCACCGGAGCAGTATGACTGCACACGACCCCCCTCGTGGGATTCACGACAGCTTGGCTCATCTTTCAGGACTTTTGTTTTGCTACTTGAAAGTATTAAAATGGCCGATTAACATAATGCAACTTGCATGCCCTGTACTACATCTCCCATGATGCCACTGACCTCCCTGTGTCGTGTCTCAGGAACATCATCCACGGCAGCGACACCCTGGAGAACGCCAAGCGTGAGGTTGACCTGTGGTTCAAGGCCGAGGAATTCGTCACCTACACCCCCTGTGCTACACCCTTCCTGTACGAGTAGGCCGGACCCCCATCACCCCCCTCGGACTTGGTCTCAACTTGTTAACCATAAACATGTAGCACTTATCAATAAAGTCTCGTGTTTACAACAACTTCACTGTTTCTGTTTCTATGACGACAACCTTCTGACCATAAAGCCTAATTAATTAGCCTAAAACATAAACTTTCTTCTGCAGACACGGAAACATCAAACAATGAATCATTTATCGTTTGATAACTTTTATTACATAAAAATGTAAAGTGAGTCATGGAAACGTAATCGTTTACAATCATGCTGCCATAAACTACACACACTACAGACACACACACACACACACTCCTGCAAGAGACATACATGTAATAAAACAGTATTTACACAATAGAAGTAAAATGATTCAATCTTAACGGCTGAATGTTAAAATCATTTAAATGCAATCTATTGTGTTTAAAATAATGTAAAGGTGCTAATTTTAGAATTTTATAAATCAAATTATTCACTTGTTTTGGTGTTAAATTAGTATTGAAAACATTTACCGTATTAGACGCTTGTTATGTTTTACTTCTTCTAGTATTGTGATTGTCTTCATTCTTACAATATGTTAGATCAAATATACTCCGCGCGTCTGTTAAATAACTGGTTTACAACGTTTAGATTATTTTAATCACTATTCAATAAACTTTTTGTGAGGTATCAAACATTTCTCTTTTAGCTTATTGAACACACACACGACTGATAATCTCAACATGACATTACACAGCATCCGGTAATATTATTAATAATATTATTAGTAATATTATTATTCATATTATAATGTACGTAAGAGTTCTGATGTACAAAGATGTTGGCGTTGAAAAAAATCATTTTACAAAAAGTTTTCTTTTCTTTTTCCTCCAGATGAGGAGACCAGCATTGTAACCCTCTTAGAACCAGTTCTTAAATAAACCCTGGTTTGGCCTCCGAGTCCTCGTTCACATGTAGAGTCTCAAACAAATACTACAGTCAGCTTAGAAAATGTGCAGACGGGAGAACGTGACCCCCTAGAGGCCACACGGAGGACTTCGCTGACTTGGTCCTCATCAGTGTGGACGAAGACGAAGATCATGAGTGAAAGCACATAAATAAATAAAATAAAAGTAAGGAGGATCAAGAGTCAGAGTAGAAGTTTGATGATGATGGAAACAGTAGAAAGAGATGAAGGTCTGATGAGGCCTACTGGTCTGACGAGGCCTACTGGTCCTGGGGGGTGAAGAACCCTCCAGAAGACCCGTTGGTTTCTGTTTCAGTCCTTTCAGAAGAAAACTCTTCCAAGTCGTGGTCTCTGTTCTTTGGACCTGCAAAAAGACAAAAAACACAAAGTACTTTAATGTACTTCTACTTCACTACATTTATCTGACAAGTTCTTTACATCCAGACATTCATAGAATTAATTAATTAATTAAGGGGTGGCCTGGAACCAGCCCTTTGCTTAGTTTAGCAGTTTGATAGTGTGTGGTATTAGTACTTTTACTTCAGTAAATTATCTGAATACATCACCACATAGATTAGTTGTGTTTGTGTGTTTGTACCTGCCCCCCCCTCACTGCTCTCTGGGTCAGCTGATGGCGGCTGGGCTGCTGAGGAAGGAGTGGGGGGTGATGGGTAATCAGGCGGCGTTTCATTCTCGTCCCCTGATAGGCTGCTGGGGACGCCCGTTACCACGGCGCCGGAGAGGCTGACGGGTCGCTTAGTGACGGCCAACTTTCTCTCTGAAAGACGAAGATGGAGTCAGAGAAAGTCTTTACAAGTAATTATAAATCAATACAGAAATATTCATCATGCGAAGTAGCATTGAAGCACTGTGATTGGTCGGGCAGCCGTGGTCCCGGTCAGCTGGTCTGTTCAGGTCCTGTATCCTGACCCATGGTCTGCCTCAACCAGCTAACGGGGGCCGGTCCGGCAAATAAAAGCAGCAGGGGTCATAATCAGAACAAGTTGGTTAACTTTATACAGAAGTGGCCCGCTACAACGGTCACGAAGGCAATGGTAGTCGCCATGGAGACGAGAACAGGACGGTCTACTGGGTTTATTTCTACGACGTCGCATAAACGCTCGGACCTACTTTTCTTCTGGCCCTTGTACGTCTGAGACTTCTTCCTCTGGCGGGTCTGGAGGTCTCTGGAGCCTGAAACACAAACATACTCAAGCTGGCTGGTTGCTAGGTAACCACCGATGCGGGCTCTGTGATTATTTTACTATTATTATATTTACCTGCGTTGGCGGCGGGCGGCTGCAGCTGGTAGCCGGTCAGCTGACACCAGCCTACCGGGTACAGGTCAGGTGACTCACAGTCCACCCACTGGTCGTACTCGTCCTCCCAGCCATCAAAGTGTATCCGTAGCAACCGGTGGACGATGCGGGTCACCGTGGCGACACAGACCAGCCTGGGCTCCATGAGGTCCACGGCCTCCAGCTTCATGCCGGGACGGAAACCGTGATCGGGGACGTGCTGCCGGGGGAGACGGGACAGATCACATGACCTTCACATGACCTCCACAGGACCTTTACATGACCTTCACATGACCTCCACAGGACCTCTACAGGACCTTTACGTGACCTTCACATAACTTTACATGACCTCCATAGGACCTTCTGGGTCAGAGGTCACAGGTTTCATACAGAAATACAATATAACACAACATGGAGAGAATATAATAATACTACTAAGAAGAAAGTACCACAAAAATCAATAAAAAGATCGGAAGGAAACCTGAGACACAGACGGAGAATAAAACCTCAAATACAAACTAAGCCATTAATAATGCTTCACAGCTCAGAGACTACGATCCGACAGTATGAGACCCATACCAGGGTCTGGTCTCACCTTGTTGAAGAGGGTCACGGGAGCCGCCACAGACCTGGTCTCCTTCAGGTACTCGAACCACCTGAAGGGAAGGCCGTTGTAACCTGAGGACAGGAAACAAGCAGACGAGTTCCTTTATCTCCTTCTGGTCTTTTTTTTAAATGTTGCAGTTTTTAATTTTGAGATATTTAAGGGCCTTTTTAAAAAAAATTTTTTACATGTTTTAGTGTTTACATTTTGAGGGGTTTTAATTTTTACGTATTTCAGGTCCTTTTGTAAATTTTGAGTTTTTGATTTTTACTTTTTTAATTTTGACGTGTTTTATTTTTTAATTTGAAGTTTATATTTATTTTGACGTGTTTTAGGTCTTTGTTTATTTTGAGGTATTAAAAACGCGTCAAAATAAAAACTCGATTAGAAGGAGTAACTAGATGAGACCTCTAGGGGGCGTCAGCTCGATGTGGTTGATCTCACAGAAGCCGGCGGGGAAGATGGACGGAGACGTGGAGTGATAACAGAACCAGTCAGAACCGTCGGCTGCCTCCGAGCCGGCGATGCCGATCATCAGAAAGCCGTCTGCCAGGACCTGACGAGGACAGACAGGTGGTTAGACAGGTGGTTACTCTGGTCTGTCTTCACCTTGTCTTCACCCCCTCAGCCGGGTCTCACCTTCCTGACTGTGGCCACGCAGATGGCAGACAGGTTCAGAGGGTCGATGGCTTCCAGCTTCATCCCGTCTTCAAACCAGGACCCGGTCTGATCCACCTCCTTCACCTGCACAGGGTCACAGGGTCACTGATCAGGGAACGGACATGAACACAGACAGGAGGACAGACAGGCTGTCTCACCCTAGCAAACAGCTGTCCCGGAGCGTCCGTCTGAGTGATCGGCTTCTTCGTCACATCTGGAAACACAAAGTAGTTCTTCATCATCACGTCAGCAAAGAGCTGCCGGCTTAAATCCAGCGTTTTCTAGATGGAGTCTGGTGGCGGGGACGTGGGGGACGTAGGGGACACAAGGACACGGGCATCAACCCACCGGAGCGCTTGAAGCGGTGCCCGATGGACCGGGACCAGCCGATGCGGTGGATTAGAGGACTGTACATGTGGCACCAGAAGTCGTCCGAGCCGTCGTCACACTCCTCGTAGACCAGACGCAGACGCCCCCCCACCACCTGCACCGCCACACAGGACACACATGAGACCACATGACCCCCCACCAACACAAGCAGACCGCTCAGGTGCTGAAGACCGGCCGAGTCAGATCCACCTGTTCCACCAGAGCCACCCGGGTCCGACACAGGTGGGTTTTATCCACCACCTCCACCCTCATCTGCCTCTTAAAGGGGACCTGCAGACTCTCCTGGACCTGGGGGGACACGGGGGGGACCATAAGCTTGTTACACGGTTGGGAGATGGACCACAAACATGACGCTGGTCTGACCTTGGTGGGGAAGTCTGGTGGCAGAGTCTTGGACCCCGTCAGTCTCTTGATGAGGAACGTCTTCCAGTTGGTGAAGCGGTGCAGGATGGCTGAGAACGTCACAATACAACCTTTCACAATAAAGGCTTTCCACTGATCGAGCACACAGACTTTTATTGTGAAGGGAAACTCTTACTCTGAGGTGGGACCAGAGGTTTTCCTCCGGCAGCACACCAGCCCACCGGGTGAATGTCCGGCACACACAGGTTCAACCAGAAGTCTCTGGTGGAGTCGCTGTCGAAGCCCTCGTACCGCATCAACGCCTTGAAACCTGCACCGATGACATCATCATCACCGCCATCATCCTCATCTACAAACACAGATCTAGCTACTCTACTAAAAACCTCATCACTATAAAAAAGTTTCAAGATTTATTTGGACTTTTATTGTGAAAATAAAACAATAAACCAATCGGGACGATATTAAGAGATCCATCCAGATCACTCAAACCAGAGAGAAGGAACAGAAAGACCTAAGGATGATGCTGTTGTCTCCATAGCAACCAGATGAAATATGATCAGTATGATCACCTGCCAGTTTGATGATGCCGGCGATCCAGTAAACCTTCATGGGCAGAACGCTGTCGGTGTTGGTGACCTCGACCCGCATGCCCTCACTGATGTCAGCCCACGACCTCCCCATCGGAACCTCCACCACCACAACAACAACAAACAACAACAACAACAACAACACCAACAACAAACAACACCTCACACGTGGTTTCATATCTAAATATATATAAACATATTTACGTGTGTGTGATGCACCCACATGTTTGAAGCAGCTGACCGGTGCTCCCGTCACATCTCCGTCTCCAAGGTAACCGCCCCAGTCAAACATCTCCACGGTTACTGCAGCAAACAAACAACTCTTTTACATTATGTTCTATTTTATAACTCTTTCGTATATCCATAGAAACACTCGCTGTCGTTATGAATCAGATGATGTATTATTGTGTTATTAGTCTTGAGAAGTCATGTGACCCGCCGCCAAGACTCACCGCTCCTCTTGACTCCGCCCTGCTGACTCCCCTGCTGCTGATAGGACGGTCTGCTCATCAGAGGCTGTTTGTGCAGAACCTTGGTCTTCTTGGTGGGAGGCTTCCCCTTTAAGACAAGGAGACACGTTAGACTTCCCCTTTAAGACTCAAAGACACGTTTGACTTCCCCTTTAAGACAGGGAGACACATTAGACTTCCCCTTATAGACACAAAGACACGTTTGACTTCCCCTTTAAGACAAGGAGACATGTTAGACTTCCCCTTTAAGACTCAAAGACATGTTTGACTTCCCCTTTAAGACAGGGAGACACATTAGACTTCCCCTTTAAGACACAAAGACATGTTTGACTTCCCCTTTAAGACAGGGAGACACATTAGACTTCCCCTTGAAGACAAGAAGACACCTTCCCCTTTAAGACAGGGAGACACATTAGACTTCCCCTTTAAGACAGGGAGACATGTTAGACTTCACCTTTAAGACATGAAGACACGCTAGGCTTCCCCTTTAAGACACAAAGACACGTTAGACCTCCCGTTTAAGACAGGGAGACACATTAGACTTCCCCTTTAAGACACGGAGACACGTTTGACTTTCCCTTTAAGACAGGGAGACACTTTAGACTTCCCCTTTAAGGTCTGTACTATTCTGTCTGCTGAAACCTAACGTTGAAGCGTGTCATGTTCGCTTCAACGAACGAAGCACACGACTGGACGACAACGACTTACTGAACGATTTTACCCAGGAGTCAACAGGAAGTCAGCGAAGGACTCCTTAGACACTGGGGACAGGGGGGACATCGGGGACAGGGGGTCTGGTACCTGCAGCCGGGCGAGGATGCTGGCCTTCTTGGAGTTGGAGGAGAAGCTCCTGGAGCAGGAGACGCTGCAGAAGCGCTTGGTTTTACTGTAGAAGGCGTCTCGGACTCCCACCATGCTGCACATCTCACAGGTCGCTGCCACGACACAACAGACATCAGGATGAAAGACCAACAACATGGACATGATAAGTGGAGTTATACATTCCTGCTGTGATTGGCTCAGAGATGTAACGGACTAACACTCGACCAATCAGAGCCTCACATGGCGTCTTCCCGTCCGTCCGGACAATCAAACCACAAATTTTGCACTTCTTTTAGTTCCTGAACGCACCACAATCGTCAGCAGGTAAGCCCCGCCCCCTAAAGCATCCCCTGCTTTCTGGTCTGGTGGACTCTAAGTGGACCATAATGTACTAAATGAACATCATGCTGGATTGAAGAAGACTTGAAACTAGAGATTGAGACCATAAACTCATGTTTACAATGTTTACTGAGATAATACATCAAGAGAGAAGTAGGACCATTTTCTCATAGACTTCTATACAACCAGAGAGGAGTCGCCCCCTGGTGGCCAGCAGAGAGAAGTAGGACCATTTTCTCATAGACTTCTATACAACCAGAGAGGAGTCGCCCCCTGGTGGCCAGCAGAGAGAAGTAGGACCATTTTCTCATAGACTTCTATACAACCAGAGAGGAGTCGCCCCCTGGTGGCCAGCAGAGAGAAGTAGGACCATTTTCTCATAGACTTCTATACAACCAGACAGGAGTCGACCCCTGGTGGCCGGTAGAGAGAAGCTGACCCATGCCTATCTTCCCGTCGGGGTAGGTGTACAGCTGCCCGTTGGACTTGATGAGCGTTAGGGAGGAGGGGGAGGATGGGGGGAGGTGAGGCTCCTCCTCCTCACTGTCCTCGGGGCTGGAGGCTCCGCTCCCCCCGCTGGACTCACTGCTGCAGCTGCTCCGGTCCTCCTCCAGACCGTCCAGCATCCCGAAGGAGTCACAGCGCTTCCTGTTTGGACGCTCCACCTGAGGATGAGGATGGGAGTCAGAGAGTCAGAGATGAAGGTCAGAGAGTCGGAGATGAAGGTCAGAGAGTCAGAGATGGAGTCAGAGTCATAGATGGAGTCCTGACGTATTTTCTACTTCCAGTCTAATCGACACACAAACATCACCGCTCATTAAATATGATGATTTGTTGTCGATGAAACCGACCATAAGTATTTTAGAGCAGCAAAAAGAAATAATGCAATCATATAATAAATATCACATTCATCAGTAACGGAGTATTCCTACCGTGTACTACTGTAATAAATACATACATATGATCGTATCATGATTGATCGGAATAATGATTATAGCCTCAGAAATATGAATACAAGTCAGTCATCAATAATCTGATTTTCAGTCCTGCAGCCTGGCTGATGGTGCGTTCAGGGGACCACGGACCAGACGGTTCGGTAGAGAGTCACCGCACCACTGCAGTGCGGTAGAGAGAGAGAGAGGAGAAAGAGAGAGAAGAGAGAGAGAGAGAGAGAGAGAGAGAGAGAGAGAGGAGAGGGATGGAAAAAGAGAGAGAGAGAGAGAGAGAGAGAGTGAGTAGGAGAGAGGGGGAGAGGGGAGAGGGAGGAAGAAAGAGACAGAGAGATGAAGAGAGAGAGAGAGTAGGAGAGAGAGAGGGATGAAAAGAGAGAGAGAGAGAGTAGGAGAGAGAGAGAGGGGGAGAGGGAGGAAGAAAGAGACAGAGAGAGATGAAGAGAGAGAGAGAGTAGGAGAGAGAGAGGGATGAAAAGAGAGAGAGAGAGAGATACAGAGACAGAGAGAGAGGGGGGGGAGATGGAGGAAGAAAGAGACAGACAGAGATGAAGATAGAGAGAGAGAGAGAGAGAGAGAGAGAGAGAGAGAGAGAGAGAGAGAGAGAGAGAGAGAGACTCGTAGCCACAGCTGGCGGACCGAGTCGGCGCGAGACCACCACACTGGATGAGACGCAAACCTGTTTTTTTTTCTCGGACTGCAGACACCCGGATGTGTCTCTTAATAAAATTCGGGGCTCGTGTGACTCGCATGAAGCCCCAATTAAATTCGGCATACATGGCATGCATCTAGCACCGCGGTCTGCCGTAGAGACGGCATGTTTGTGTCCTAACGGATCCACCTCGCCGGCCCCCGCTGCGGTGACCCGGGACGGGGATCTAGAGGGGAAAGCAGCAGCGCGACAGTCAACGGGACGTTTCACTGAATTAAAAGCTGTCCGGTTGAGTCCACTTATGCAGAATAAAGGGGTGTCTCGTGTTTTTATTCACCGTGCGGGTCAGTGAGAAACGTGCCTTTTGTCAACAAGAATGGAAACCTTACGTCGCGGGTTTTTTGAGTGCAGTTCGGTGGGCGGAGATAGAACGGCGGACGAAGCAATCATGTAATATTACGATTCGGGCGAATTAAGCAACACTTATATAAAATATCTGCGCCGATTGAAGGTTAATATCCAGCTCCGACGTAAACACGTCAGAGGGAATTTTATTGAGGTGTTTATTCCTTATCAGAGAGCGAGACATCCTAAAAGTAGAGGGTTTCTCAAGGGAGTCTGGCCTCGACTTTCTGCCTGAATCAGACTCTAACGCCGCTATGTCAACCGCAACAAAGGGGGGCTTCCCGCCGCACGGACAAGCCTCGGCACTCACCAGGTCTCTGGGGGGCTCCATCAGACCGGACCGCGGGGGGACGCGCGCACCGGGACTCTACAACCCGCAGGAAGAACCATTAAAACCCAGCGGGGACATCAACACATAACCAGACTTCTTGTGCGCACGCGCAGAGATCGCAGCTGGCTCATCTGCCATTGGCTGCCGTGTCTGCTTCGTGTGTGGAGTTCAGATTAGGTGGCGAGTTCGCTAGCGACCTCTGCTGGCCAGAGACGGAACCGCAACCATATCAGGACCTAAATAACGTGTTATAATAAAAATAATCATCATAATCCAATTATATTGATAATTATCATATCAGCTTTATCTGGCAGTGTTGTAAGACATTTAAAGATGATTTATTGAAATAAAAGTAATAATATTAAAATACAGAAACATTGGAAAATTGTGTAAGTATGGAATTTAAAAATCCTGCTTAAAAAGACCCGCATCCAAAATCCACATCCACATCCAAATAAATTACATTTCATTTTAAAATATCAAATATTTAATAAAAGTGATATCAAAGTGCTTCAGGAGCCTTTTGGTCGTGTTTAAACGAGCTACACATTAAACTGACAGTATTGATGAAATGATAATGATGTCCTGGACTCGCATCTGTATTTGTGATTCAAGTGTTGATTAAAAAGCAAGAAAACATAAAAATATTCTCAATAGAGATCTATTTGTTTTACCGATTCTATGATTCTTCTTGGGTTTTTATTCTCAAAAGAAGAGCTTGATTACATAGTTAATAAAAAATGCAATGTTTTATTGCCGATGACTCATGGGGAGAATCATATAAAAGATGCATTGTGTTCTGGCCCTCAGGTCCTGGAGAACCTCTGCAGAACAAGTGAGAACCTGAAGGGCTCTGGTCTCCTGCAGCAGAGGGGCGGCGCTGCCATCCTGCTGAGACATGCAGCTGCTCAAAGGCTGATGCTGATTCAACCTGAGCTCCATCAGGTCCCAGACAAACCCAGGGGGACACCTGAAGGGAGCTCAAACTGCTGCTCCAGGATCAGATTTAGGAATGCAACACAGAAAAGGACCCTTTAAAGGAATGCTGTGATGACACCGTGGCAGGTTCTCCGTGCAAGCAGGGCGACCCGGGCGGGTTCAGGTTCCCGTGGTCGTCGTGGACCTGGAGACCTGGTGCACTACGGCAGGAGCTCCCGTCTGTACCTGCAGCAGGTAGACATGAAAAAGACAGATTTATAATAAAGTTTTGTCTTGACTGAGCACATCGTTTGTAATAAGATTCCAAAATTAAATGATACATATAAAATAAAGGGTTCTCCTATGGAGTTCTGCATGGACTGAGATCAGGAGGATCCATGGAGACTTCACATCTGATACTTGATCGGTTGTCCTCCCCTCTGATTGGTGGATGCAGGTTCAGTGTCTGGAGATGACCAATCAGAGGCTGCAGCATCAGATCCAGGAGGAGCTGAACAGGAAGTGTCCCCGGTACCTGAGGACAGCGTCCCTGCTGCAGGACCAGGTGAGCCCACTAACCCCAGAACACACAGAAGTCCAGGTGTTTTATACCAAAGTCAAGCTACTCACCTGGACCAGGTAACACCCCTCTCTCTCTCAGATCAGTGAATGTCTCTCGGCCGAGGCCAAGCTGAAGCTGCAGCTGCTCGCTGCAGAGCTCGCCGTCTTGGACTTCGGTGTCAGGTAGATCCACACACTTTAAACACTCTACATGTGGACACTTCCCATCATCCCCTGCTGTGTGCACAGGTGTGAAAAGGAGCGTGAACATCGTGGTCGTGTGGAGGCGGAGCTTAGTAACCTCAGGATGCTGCAGGAGGTGCTGATGGGCCGCGAGCTGCCAGAGCTCCATAATCTGGTGACCAATCAGATGCAGCGGCTGATGGAGCTGCAGGTTCAACACCAGCAGGTAAAACCAGACACTCACCTGGAATATTCAAATGAACCTCCACGTCATGCTTCCTGTCCACCTGTCAACCTGTCCAGGACGTGCAGGGTCTCCTGGCCCAGATGACAGGGGGCGTTGTCATGGAGATGCGGACTGCTGGCTCATCAGACCTGATCCAACAGGTGGAAGACCTGAGACAGACGAGTGTGACGCTGCTCATCAAGAACCAGAGCGAGCGCTGGTTCAACGCTCAGGTACCCCAACACCTACAGCACGCTCTTATTTTGAATTTTGAAATTTATACCAGAGTCTGTAGTCATGAATGTTCGGTGACCACGGTTCTCACTTCAGTGGGTTTTTAAATCAGCAACGTGTCATCAGATGTGTTGTGTTCAGGTGTCCATGTTTGGTTCCCCGGAGGTGACCTTTGACCCCCCAGGTGAGTCTGAGGTGGTCCAGGCCCAGCTGGAGGACCTGAGGAGAACAGCAGCGAGTCTGGAGGAAGAGTGGTCTCACCTGTGGTATCAGGTGAGACAATAAACACAATCAGCCTCAGACCACCAAAAGTCTCAGATACTGATTCAGGTCCATAGAGACTACCTCTAGACCACCTATAAACCACCGTCCCTGCAGCCTGTGGACCAAGGAGCCTTTCAGTTAGCCTGGGCTTTGCCTAGGCTAGTTGTTAATGCTAATGCTAATGACTACCGTACACAAATCCAAGCCTCGCATGTAAACTAAAGAGGTTGAACTCGACTCTGTCACTACAACAGACCTGGTCCAGACCTGGTCCTGACAGACCTATAACATACCTCTCCAGGTTCCAGCCATCCTCACAATGCTAACATGTCAGAACCGTGTCTGGGTAGAATGTGGCGTTGGAGGCCTCCGGTCTGGAGCAGACAGAGTCCTGCAACCGGCGGCTGGTGGACCTGCAGCAGAGAGCAGACTGCCTGAGCAGAGACCTGGACTCGGAGCTGCAGGCTGCAGCTCAGCGGGCTGCAGACCATCAGGTCCTGCTGGACGTCTGGAGCAGACTGGAGGCTGAGATACAGGACTACAGGAAGCTGCTAGACGGACGAGGCCGACAAGGGTATGAGACCAGGCAAATTATGATTCAGGTTAAAACAGCAATATTACAATGTTTATAGTATATCTTGATATAAAGGGTAAATAAATTCCCAGGACATTATTGAAATATTACACATTTGTGTGTTGAACAATAAGGTTGGCTCTGTTTTCTCTTCTTCGGTTTTACTTCACGTCTGTGGAACAACCAGCGACTCGGCCTTCAGGAGAAACATCCCAGCCAACAACCTGGCCCAGGTTCTGGGAGGAGGTCATGGGAGGATGGGGGTTCAGACCTTCCTGATGGACGGGAAAACCCCTCCAACTGTCCCACCCTCAGAAACGGACTCAAATGAGAACCAGTATCCTACACAGGTGGGATCTTTGGGTCTGGAGACTCCAGCAGAAGCTGATGGGAATGCTGGGGAAGTTGTCTGTGGATCTCTTCATAGGTCTGAAGAAGATAATGGTAAGGTCTCCAGTGGGTTTACCCTGATTGATGCCAAGGACAAAGAAAGAGATGGAAAGAAGGGAGAAGAAGGTACTTTGTCTGATGCACCAGATAGTGAACAAGACAAAGTCCTGGAGGATGCAGGTATGGGAGCTGCAGCAGCTTTAGGCAGCAAGGACGACTTTGAAAGGAAGTCTGCACATACAGAGATGGGAGAGGTAGACCCTGCTGAACCCGACAATGAGATCCTGAATCTAGCAGCTCAGGAAGAATGGTTAAGTACAACAAAGTCAACAAAGTCTGTAACAGATTCTGGTGTGGCTTTGAGTTCTTCAGACCCTGAAGAGAGTCCAAGTGAAGCTTGTGTATTTGTGAGTCCAATGGCATACCCAATTCCAGAACCCTGTCTGAGCCCAGTTGAGACTGAGGTATTAATGAGCGTGACACATCAAGTATTTTGCCCAGTTGATCCAGAGGAGCAAGTTCGAAGTCCTGATTCTCTCCTAAGTCCAGACAAGTGCTTGAGTCCGGTCGAGGCTAAGGGGTGTCTGAGTCCAGTTGAGGCTGAGGGGTGTCTGAGTCCAGTCGATGCTGAGGGGTGTCTGAGTCCAGTTGAGGCTGAGGGGTGTCTCAGTCCAGTCGATGCTGAGGGGTGTCTGAGTCCAGTTGAGGCTAAGGGGTGTCTGAGTCCAGTCGATGCCGAGGGGTGTCTGAGTCCAGTCGATGCTGAGGGGTGTCTGAGTCCAGTCGAGGCTGAGGGGTGGCTGAGTCCAGTTAATGCTGAGGGGTGTCTGAGTCCAGTCGATGCTGAGGGGTGTCTGAGTCCAGTCGAGGCTGAGGAGTGTCTGAGTCCAGTCAAGGTTGAGGGGTGCCTGAGTCCAGTCGATGCTGAGGGGTGCCTGAGTCCAGTCAAGGCTGAGGGGTGCCTGAGTCCAGTCGAGGCTAAGGGGTGCGTGAGTCAAGTCGAGGCTGAGGGGTGCCTGAGTCAAGTCGAGGCTGAGGGGTGCCTGAGTCCAGTCGAGGCTGAGGGGTGCCTGAGTCAAGTCGAGGCTGAGGGGTGCCTGAGTCCAGTCGAGGCTAAGGGGTGCGTGAGTCAAGTCGAGGCTGAGGGGTGCCTGAGTCAAGTCGAGGCTGAGGGGTGCCTGAGTCCAGTCGAGGCTGAGGGGTGCCTGAGTCCAGTCGAGGCTGAGGGGTGCCTGAGTCCAGTCGATCCTGAGGAGTGTCTGAGTGTGAGACCGGTGGTGAAATACGTTCTCAGTACAAAGGACGAATGCCGGTTGCAAGATGAAGAGGACTCAAACAGGAAAGTCCAGATCTCAGCGAGAGTCAGGGACAGTTTGTGTTTTGGATTATTTGAAGGTAACGAAGGAAGTAGAGGTATAAACCCTCGACCACCCAGTGGAGGGATCGGCCTTCGGCTGGGCAGCAGCAGTCTTGGGGGCTTTGAGGTCGGAGGTCACCTTGGTTATAGGATCAGAGCAGACGAAAAGGTACAGCTTGGCTTTGGAGCCCTGCATCCAGAAAGTGTGAGTAATGAAAGAAGTCTCAGAGACCGGTTCAAAGATACGACGGGCAATGCAGATATCAAGGATGTCCAGAAACCTGCTATCAGTTCAGGAAGCAACAGTGAAAAAGTGTTTGTTAAGTCAGCTAGCTTTGGAAGTGTCCCTGCCGACGGAGGAACTACCTTTAACAGCGTGCCAAGTAACACAAGTACGACCTTACTCGGCACAGAAAGTGAGGAAAGTCCATCAGGAGGCAAGTTGCCCACAACGAGGAGGTTCAGCAGTGGAGGAAGTGGGGAGTGGACGGTTTATGGCAACTATCTTGGACGTAAGAGAAGCCTGGATGGTGGCGTTACATCCCCCAGTGATGGGATAGCAGAAGGTCCATCAGTTGCCACGAACCCTGCAACAAGCCCACAAGAAACCGGGAGGTTCGGCAGCAGAGGGATTGGAGAGTGGATGGTTTCTGGCAGCAGACTCGGACGTAGAAGCAGCTTGCCCAGAACAGGGAATGAAGAAGGGCAGTCAGGGGTCCTGCTCGTTGCAACGAGCCCACCGGACACCAGGAGCTTTGGTAGCATCGGCACTCTAAAACGCAGTGATAGCTTACCCATCACAGGGAGCAGAGAAAGACGGCCGGTAATGCAGCTAGCAACAAGCCCCCCAGAAACAGGGAGGTTCGGTAGTAGAGGGAGTGGAGAGTGGAGAGTCTATGGTGGAGGATCCGGAGCGTGTGAGCGGCGTGGCCGGCAGCGATTTCTTACTGAATGCAGGCCGGGAAGAAAGCCTGTCTGCAGTCCTGCAACTAGCAACAAGCCCTCCAGGAGGACCAAGAGGGTTTTGCAGTGGAGCGGGTGGTAATTATGGCCAAGTCATCAGCCCACCAAGTAGCTACACCAGTAATGGACCAAGACTGAACTGTGCTGGTAGCGGGGACCGGCTCATCCCTGGTGGGGTCGTCAGGCGCAGCAGCAGCGTGGGCAGTGGTGGGAGGTTGAGTAACTCGGGTAGCAGCAGCAAGATCGGCAGCTCACCTGGTAGCCGCAGGGCTAGCAGCTCTGGGAGATCCAGCGCTGGCAGCGGGGACTCGAAGCCCGTTTACAGCTCAGCTAGCGGATGGAGGAGCATTGTGGGGGGTACAGGGGGGTCTGGTGGAGGGGGGGCAACCGGCAACCAGAGATCCCCGAGTCCTGGAGGCAGGATGGACGTGGGTGGTGGAGGGCGGCTGAGCAGTTCAGCAGGCGGGAGCCGCATTAGCAGCTCCTCTGGATCAGGGAAGACCATTAGCACGGGGAGGCGGGTCATCAGCAGCAGCGACCGGCCAATCAGGAGCACCGGCAGCAGAGAGGGAGGCAACAGGGAGAGAATCAGTGTCTGTAAGATGGCGGCGCTGTCGATCTCTGCTGCAGGGAGGGAGAGAAGTCAGGACCGACGAAGACAACAACAACAACAACAACAACAACAACAACAACAACAACAGGCTGCAGGTGAGAACAGCTGCGTCACATTCACAACAACAACAATCACAACACCTGCCCATAAGATACAAATAATAATAATTGTTGTCTTGCAGCCGTCTCCTCTCGTCCAGCAGTGGCTGACCATGGGGGACGGTGCCAGACCTGATGGCCTCAATGACATCATCACGCAACTCCGATTGACTCACTGGGGAGGGACGGGGTGACGTCATGCTTAAAGGGACAGTTCACTCCCGAATCCAAAATACATGTTTGTCGTCTTACTGACTGTTTATTTTTTTGACATTAAGAGACTCGTAAATATAAAACCTTTGACATAAATCTGTGTTTCCTTTTAGGTTTAACTGCTTTGAAATGTGGTTTATTTTTAGTTTTAATGTGATGAAATTACTTTAACTTTAAAATCACTTTTCTCTCTGTTGATGTTTTAAACTCCAGATCTGAATAAAGACGATTAACAATCAGACTTCTGTTTGCATTACTGATATTATTATTATCATTGCTATTAGTATAATTTTTGATGTAGTAGTATCATTAACATTATTATCATTAATATAATAATTACTATTAGACAATATTTTCTATGAGAAGAGTACCACTGTCGACGACTTTGTCCAGCAGGGGGTAGCAGAGTCCACCTTTAATCTCACAGTGTGACTGGGGAGTTCACTATCGATGATGATGATCTTTCATTCAGATGATGGTTTCTCCTTCTAAACGTGTGTTGAGGTGAAAAGTCTCGTCTCGTCTTGTTTCTGCAGACGGCGACTTCAACAAAACAAGAAAGTTGTATTTGATGAGGATCACTGAGACCATCAGGTTCCTCTATGAACCAGAACAACCACCAACCGGCTCCACGTCTTCACTTGTCCGTTTGGTTTATGACCAGGAACAACTTTCCCATCAGCCCCGGCTCTTTTTGCCCGTCACCCTCTCTGCAGGTTTGATTGACAGGTGGAGACAGACAGCTGGTCTGACTGACGCAAGTCTCAGAGAAAGTGAGATGGTGGAACCGGTCTGGTTCCAGGTCTGAATTCAGGTCTGATTCCAGGGCTGGGTCCAGGTCTGATTGCAGGGCTGGGTCCAGGTC